>OX387668.1:15921283-16381724 GCA_947568875.1 Fissipunctia ypsillon
AATGATGTAATTGCACTTCAAGAACATTGGTTGATTCCTGATGATCTCGGTTACTTGGGTAAAATACATCCCGATTTTACCTATCATGGTGTATCAGCTGTAGACACGTCGGCTGGCGTGCTTAAGGGAAGACCGTATGGAGGGGTTGCAATTTTATGGCGGACATCCTTATTCAATCGGGTAATTCCCATTGACACCGGATCGACACGCGTGGCAGCCGTGTGTGTACATGTCAGCGACGGTCGCAGTTTCATCGTTATGTCGGTTTACATGCCGACACAAGATGCGGATAATCTACCCTTATTTACGGAGTGTCTCGGTGTTATCAGTGCGGTAATCGAAAATAGTGATGTGGAAAGTGTTTTAGTACTTGGTGACTTTAATGCAGACGTTTCGCGTCCAAATAGTTTATTTGGAAATGAACTACTGGAATACTGTGTTGATCAAAACTGGTTGTGTGCGGACACGAATTTACTCGGTATGTCGTCAAACACCTACACTTACTTAAGTGACTCACATGGTACTACGAGTTGGCTCGACCACTGCATTACCACTTCTGCGGGTCTAAGTATGATTGATAATATTTGTGTGCTAAACGATGTTTACTATTCGGATCATTTTCCATTGTTGGTCGAATGTAATATTGATGTTTTGTTACCAAAAATTGATACAAAGCATACTCAATTAATTAATAAGGTAATTTGGGGTAACAGAACTTATGAACAAAACTGTAAATATGCAAAGCTTTGTAATGAATTCACACACTTATATAACTGGCCTGATTTTTCCTGTAATGGAACCTCTTGTAAAGATTCTAGTCACTGTAGCTTAATTGATGAATATTATATACAAATTGTAAACATAATGTCTAGGGCTGCCGAACTCTCATTTCAGGGTAAATCGCACATTAAAAAGAGAACGGTTATTGGTTGGAACTTTCATGTGAGAGAATGTCATGTGGAGGCTCGGCGGGCCTATACTTTGTGGAATTTTTATGGACGCCCCTCTCAGGGTAAAATATATGATGATATGGTGCGCAGTAAAAAAGTTTTTAAAAATAAGATAAAATGGTGTCAGTCAAATGAAAACAAAATTAAAATGGATATTATAGCTACCCATAGATATAATAAAGAGTTTGGGAAATTTTGGAAGGAGACTAATAAATTGAATTATAAACCTAGTGTACCAGTTAATGTAAATGGTAGTGACGACCCAGATATTATAGCAAATATGTTTGCCAAACAATTTAACCATACATTCCTGTCCCACATAACGCCGGCAAGCAGGGCGAGTGTGGCGCGCGGGGCCCGTGGTGAGCCGGCGTCGCCTCTGCCGCGGTCGCGTGAAACACATGACCGCGATACCAGCATTTTGCACATCACTGCTGATGAGCTGTATCGTTGTGTGAAAGGTATGAAACGCGGCAAGTCGCCGGGCCACGACGGGCTCAGTGTCGAACACCTTATGTACGCGCCTGAATTGATATTTATCCGAGTTTCTCAATTGTTTAATGCATGTATCGACCATAGTTACCTACCTGATAATTTCATGAGGACCATAGTCATACCAATTGTAAAGAATAGAACTGGCGATGTGTCCAGTATGTCAAATTATCGGCCTATATCATTAGCGACCATGTTCTCTAAAGTATTTGAACGTTTAATTATTACTCATTTAAGTGAAAAGAATTTCCCAATAAACAACGCACAATTTGGTTTCCGTAAGGGCCTGTCTACCGATTTGGCTATCTTTGCCTTGAAGAACACGGTATATAAATACGTACAAAGAAACACTAGTGTGTATGCGTGTTTCCTTGATTTAAGCCGCGCGTTTGATAGTATCAATTATGAATTATTATGGAATAAGTTGCGAGATTCTAAAATACCATCTAAAATTGTAGACATTTTAGAATACTGGTATGCAAATCAATGTAATCAAGTGAAATGGAATAATACCCTGTCGGAAACATATAGGTTGACGTGTGGCGTGAGGCAGGGTGGACTCACTTCACCGATTTTATTTAACATGTATACTAATGAGTTGATTGAGGAACTGAGCAGTACCCGAGCCGGTTGTCATATAGGTGATATAGGTTTGAACAATCTTAGCTATGCGGATGACATGGTGCTGCTCAGTCCCTCAGCCAACGGTTTAAGGAGACTTGTTGCGATCTGTGAGAGATATGCAGCTGAACATTACCTCACCTATAATGTTAAGAAGTCGGAAGTCATGATATTTAAATATGGTAAGGGTCCTGATCATGTTTTACCGATCAATCTGTGTGGAACTGCCCTAAACATTGTTACTAAGTTTAAATATCTTGGTCACATCATTAAGGATGACTTAGCAGATGATGCTGATCTGGAACGACAGAGGCGTAGTCTCGCGTGTCGAAGCAACATGTTGGCTAGACGTTTCGCTCACTGCTCCAACCAGGTTAAAATAACTCTGTTCAAGGCTTACTGTCAGTCGTTCTACACCAGTCAACTCTGGTACCGGTACACGAGGAGTGCTTATAACACTCTTCGTGTACAGTATAATAACGCTTTTAGAGCTGTATTAAAGCTGCCCTGGCGGTGTAGTGCGACTGGCATGTTCGTTGAGAACAGAGTTGCTGATTTTTACGGGCTCTTGAGGAAACTCAAGGCATCTTTCCTGACTCGGATATGTGCATGTACTAATCAAATAGTGTCTGTAATATTGCGCTGTGTGTACATGCTAAGACGCTAAAATGCTGATATGTGTGATTTTAATGTAATTTAATTTTTAATTGTTAATAATGTAATATAATTTAATTTTAATTTTTGATAACTTTAATGATAATGTTAATAATTTTAATTTTTAATTTTTAATTATAATTTAATTCATTGTAAGGTATCTAATAAGTAATTTTGTTATGGGTTAATACCTGAAATAAACGATAATAATAATAATAATAATAATAATAATGCCTGAGTCAGTCCTTGCAGCAGGCTCCCCTCGTCGCTACGTTGCGGCAAGGGCGGCGGCGGCGGCGCGTCGTCTGGCGTCGTCGTCCGTGAGTCGTCGTGTCGCGGCTGAGTGGGTGCCTCCCTGTGAGGCGACACGACTAGTGATTGCGGCGGGCGGATGTGGCCGCGGTGTTCGCTGAGTGTGTCCGCGGCGTCCGCCTGACGTTTCGATGTCGCACTAGAGCTTCCCTCTAACAGTTCTTCTTCTGCTGATTCTGCTTCCAAGAGCGCCAACCTAGCGGCGGCGAGTTCTAATCTCGCTCGGGCCAACGCCTTCCTGTCGGCTTTCGTCTCGCCTCGTGGTTGACTGTGTGGGGGTGTCGTCGCCCCAGGGCTGTGAGGTTGGGTCTGGTCCGACTCTGTGACGGAATAGTTGGGCGGGTCTGCCAGTCCCACCGCTGTTGCCAATTCCGTGGAGACGGGCTCGTCCCCATCCGAGGCCGCTGTGACGGGTTCTTGCATACCGCGTGTTTTCACCATGTCGACGGTATTGCATACACCACACTACCACTTTCGCGTAAGATTAAACCGAAGCCCTACCTGCCCGAATCAGACTATCGAAGAAACAATACACTGGAGCGTCCGGCTCGAATGGACCAACTGTTGAGGACAGAGGACTAATCTAGCAGCAATGAAATGCACACGAACACTACTACAAGATTTATTGTCAGTATCCACAGGTTTTAAACTATTACAATTCACTGAATTCGGGTAAGGAGGGCTGCAGTACAATCTTTTTATCAACGCGGTTAAACTTACGAGACTACGACTAGACTAGTGCACTCTTTGGAGTCTGGAAGCGAACAGAACAATACAATGAAAATCGAGTCTGTAATACAATGTGGGCGGAAGGAACACGCGTTTACAATCTATTTCCGGTTCTGGAAGTTTCTAGAAGATTCTAACTGGTTCTACAGTGCTGCCTCTAGTGTCGAGAGGCGATTACTACGACATTCATTCATAATATAACATCAACTCATTCAGAAAACAGCGCCTCCAGTGTCGGGAAGCGCAAGCAGTTATCGAAATTAGGCGTAAATCGTTCGTTGATGCTGACGCCCTCTATTGGCGAGTGACACACACGTTAGGATGCTTGTTAGACTGCTTCCGCTGCGCGACAACAGAGGACGCTACTTGTATATCAGTCACAACCTGACTACACGGCTCGCCTCGCGTTCTGTAATTGGATTCGAGAAGAACGCCGCAACATTCTGTGGACTGACGAGTCCACATTCACAAGGATTGGGATGTTCAACATGCACAATGCGCATTATTGGACTGAGACAAATCCTCGTGTTGTGCGGCCTGACCACTTTCAGACTCGGTTTACTGTTAATGTGTGGGGATAAGTAGGTAGTGTTTAGTAAATAACTGTAAATACGGTGCACTTGGTGTAAATAAGGTGATTAACTTTTAAACACGCCAGGTTACTGTAATTTATCGTTATTTGATATTGATCTAAGTCCTATTTGTTTAAAAATAATAATAAGAAAAAAAAAAATGCAATTCTTACGGTAACTTGACAGTCCAAAGCCTGTTTTAAGTTTGATGGGGAGTTTACCATCTTATTTACGTCAGTTTTTTGGAGAAATGCGGTAACTGGTAAGTGCACTTTTAAAACACTTGTTTGCCTGCATATTATTGCGTACCTACCTAGTAGATTAGATAGTTACGAACTGCGGGGTAATTGCGTAACACACTATCAGTAGCAATGGGTTTCATTTTAACAGTTCGACAACATTCATTGCGTTAGTTACGTTGTTGTGCAGACACATTTTTCGAATGGAGCAATGGATTAACAATAGGCTTGAAAATGATTCAAACTGAGAGTATTAACCCGTGCGCAATAATTTGGGACCTTCTAGGAATGCTACTCCCCCCCTCGCTTCCCGCGCACTTCCCCGATGGCGCCCGTATTGTAACCGTTAGCATCGCACACGCCACTCAGCTGATTTCGGTGTTCATTCAAGAATAGTTAGAAAGAGATAGCAATTGTTTTCATTGACTAAGCGACACATCGCGCGTAGTTTGTGAACCACGTTATGCAGAATAGAGTAAATGTTTATTTAATTACTTTATTTTCTCAAATTGATTTAACTATTCCGGGGTACAAAATTTCTTCACTACTGTAATCACTAGACATAATACTGTCTCCCATTGAAGCCGTGGCAGATATTTTTATAGCACCTTATATGAATGTTTATTAATCAATTGCTTTCAATAAGTTCCGCATAGATAGATAGATAACGAGATTTGGTACAGCTTGGCCATAAAGAGTAGAAATTTTAATAAAAAAATAAGAACTAATTTTTTTCTCCACATGGCATCTCTAAAGAAATGTCAAACATCAGTCAATCAAAATCCTATTCTTCGGTTTCTATCGACTGCCAGCATTTTTTAAGCTTGTAGCTCACAGCTGGTAATCTTAGAACAAAAAATCATGGCATTAATAGACGTATTTTGTCTATGGGTGCATTCTAAAAAGTGACAACCACCCCTCGTCCCTTCCCCTTTGTCGCCTAGTGGTTGTAAGTCTATCGTAGTCTGTAGTTGTCTACATCCGTGCTACAGCCGCACATTCGCTATTACAGTAGTACTACTTAGTCTGTGGTGGTCTGTCTGAAACTGTCATGGAGACTTCTGATAATTGTACCTATTTAGAAAAAGCAACATCGAACATAACTTAGCATAATCAGCCTCTAATGTCCCCCCATGGCGGTCAGAGATATAAATATATACTACCTATAACAAATCAACGACATAGTAAATTATTCATAAAGGAAATTTGAATTACCTCACAATATAAAATATTAAAAAATAACAATGGAAAGCTTAAATCTACTGTTGTACCATGTCGGTACCTAGTTATTCATTGGACATTGGACTTAGAAAAATCAATGTTGTCAAATTTGAATTTCCCTCGACGACCCTCTTGAGGGTTAGTCAATACCAGCTCCACATCTGAGTCTAGTATAAAACTAATGTCATTCACGTCTGGCCAGTAAAAAAGATCCCCCTTCCTTCTCATAAATTTGATAAGCATTCCGGAACCTTCAGTTAGTTCTAAAAGTTTGCCTACATAAAACTTATTTATTTTTAGTCCACGAAATTTAACTAAGAGGAAACTGCCAATTTGATGCATTAAGGTATCATTTTTTTTTGTTTTTTCGAAGTTGTTTTGTACAGTATCTTCCTCCACATCACTTGGTTCTGATTCAGAAAAGAACGGCCCTTCATCTGAAGAATCTCTTAAAGAATAATCATCATTGCTTTCATCGGTTTCTTCGGTTTCTTGAACTAATTTTCTTTTTCTATTACAAGCTAAAGGCATGTGAAACATTTCTGCAGAGGTGGATGGTACTGGATTATTATAATCAATAGATGGTTCTGGGCCAATTTCAAGTTTTTATCATTACACGGATTAAGTGATATATTGTGAGTTTTATCTATTTTGTGCAATTTAAGTTTACTTTTATCCAAATAGAAAACGCGATTCCGTGGACTATACTTGATTTCAGATAGTATTGTAACTTTTTTCCATCTGACTTAACAGTAGATTCAGGTCCTGGTGTAGATGTTGTAGCGGCAGTTTCATTTTCAGACGCAAACGAAGGATGATAAGTTTCTGTTTCAGGTCCTAGTGAAGGTAACAATGCAGTAGTAATTTCATTTTCAGGTGGCGTTTCTGATTCAAACTCACGCTTTTCCTTGAGTATTGTCTTATTGGAAAGTTTTTTAGTGTTACTTTTTGTATTCGCCATCAACAATTCTATTTCTTCGGAAGAAACCGAAGCACCGGGTGTAATGTTGACTTTTTTATTTTTTATTTTCCTTAGAGGATTTACTGACCGGTTTTCTTTTAAATAGTCTAAAAGCGCATTGTCAACGCTATATTTGGTTTCTTGTTCGTAGTCAGGAAGTTTCCTTAATATTTTATGAGGGTTAAAAGGTACTATCCCGGTAGCCCTAAATCCAGAGATGATATTTTCTTTACTGGTTATCTCTATTGCCTGTATTAAAGATTTAAGCAACACTGGAAAATGAGATTTATTGAGTTGCGTTTCTGACGGATTCTCATGTTTGTAGGTGGTTAAAATTTTGCGCCATTGCTTCTTCAGCGGGCCGAAAAATGCGACATCCAAGGGCTGCGAAATGTGTGTGGAATTAGGTGGCAAAAATGCGAACCTGATATTTGTTTCTTCGCATAGACGTATTATATTAATGTTTAAATGGCTTGAAAGGTTGTCGCCAATAATTAATTTCGGCCCCTCAAGCTTTTCAGCCCATGGTATGATAATTTTCTGAAACCAATCTTCGAACACGGTGGCATCAAACCAGCCAGATTTTGTCCGATTATATCGGGCACCGTTTGGCCCATTTTGACACCACGAGGTCCACAAATGCTCTGCCTTAAAAACAGTATAAGTAGGCAAGAGTGTTCCATCTGCCACCGCTGCGAACATTATTGAGATATTGCCTTTGGTGTGATTGAGTACTCTTTCAGGATACTTTACTTCGCGCTTGAAGATGCACTTGGACGATCCAGGATTATCCGATAGATTGGTTTCGTCGTAATTGAGTATATTACTTTTGGGTATGTCTTGTAAAGTATTTCTTAAATTATCGAAATAAATGTTAAATTCATCTGACGTTTTTGCAGCGCGAACCCTTTTTATATTTTGTGCAGCTCTTACTGTTAATTTATCTTTGTGTCGGACGAGAAACTTTTTTATCCACCACTTTCCTGGTGGTTTATTATTGAAAATGTGTTCTCTATTATTACCTTTAAGGTAGTTGAACACAACGAGACTTAGATCGAAACGAGATAGAGGTGCTCCGAAATCACCTGCTGCTCTCAGGACATTAACAATATTTTGTTCTTCTGTTTCAGAAAGTCTTTGCTGTCCGCCTGGCTTCCTACTATGCTTATTTTTCACTTTATTGTCTATAGTTCTGCGTGGTATGTGGAATCGTTTTTCAGCTTCAAGGGACGAAATTTCTTTTCTGCTAACTAAGTCCACAGCAACTTCTAACATTTCTTTAGAATATTCCTTATGTGCTCTGTTTCCTAACAAAGGTCGGCGGCGTCGTTTGTCCATCTTCTAACATTTCTTTAGAATATTCCTTATGTGCTCTGTTTCCTAACAAAGGTCGGCGGCGTCGTTTGTCCATCTTCTAAAAAAGGAAAACTAAATGTTTATTCAGTCAATATTTTGTACACAAGGTACTCATGAAATTAACCTAAAGGTAAACTGGATAACGACTACAACATTTAACGACTCATACACGTCCCATCTACTTTAAACAGTGTCTAGTCAAATCATTTTGGACCATTTACGGGAGTTATGAAAGTCAAAACAAGTAATTGCCACGATCTAAAATATTATTTCCAATGGAAACAATATTGTAGATGAAAAAGAAAAAAAGCATGTAATAGAAAGTATTGTGAAATTGCAACGCTATACAGTATTTGCGCAAATAACTAAATCACTTCACATATTTAATTCTAACTGACCCAAAACAAAAAAATACTTTTTAAATTACCCAACACCCTGTGTACCTTTTGTAAAACAACCTTCATTTAAATATGCACTGTGTATTTCATACCTGGGTACCTACCTATTATATTATAAGTAGGTACTTACAATGACAATTTAATTAAAATATTCATCAGAAATTTTGTGGCAGCCCTAACCTCCAACAAAACATGGCAGTCACCATCACAGACGTTGTGATTGGAGTTGTTGAATTTACCAATACCAATTGCGAACTACAGGTAGCTTGTAGCACAGTAAATCAGCTTTTATTTAGCTAAAGAACATTATGCTAACATAATATCAAAAATGTACTTACGTAGGCAATGCTTTTCCCGTTTGTTTTTGTAAAAGTTCCGGAGCACTAAGTTTTACGCCACCAACATTCGAAAAAAGTAACCGCCGAAAATGACATCTCAAAAACAAGCTGGGCTGCCACATCTCATTCGGTGTTGCCATTTAACTCATAAATTTTACAATAAAGGCATGCATACATGACAAAAAACTGATATTAAGATGTGACTACACTTTTTCCCTCAGAAGTTGGCTATGGCAAAGTCGGCAACCGTTGGCAAAGCTAGCAGGTTTTACGGTACTTTTAATTGTGAAGATGATCCTGCAGACCAGCTGGTTAAACTGAAACACCTATTTGTACCTTCCGAAAAAGATGAAGTGCAGTATCTGAGTGAAATTAATGTAGAACCCCATACGTCAGGAACGGTGCCGCGATCTGCTGCTCAGGAACGCCTCAATGTACATGCAAGAGCATATACAGCAGGGTGGGTCACAAGAAAATTTTTTTCAAAAAAAATTGTGACGATTGCGTTGCCGACTTGACAACTCGCGAGGTCAGTGCTGTTCATAATTGGGTGCAAAAAAAGAATACAAAACTGTTAAGAAAATGAAATTGACCTACCCTTCTGAAAATGCAGTGAGAGCGTTCGGAGTAGTCACAGAGGAAGCAAATGAGTACTTGGAGCATTCTCCAGCAAAAAATAATATTTCGAAAATAATAAAAAGCCAAATTATGTCTAAGTACTCATTTGACTTCCTTTCTTGTGAAATACATGAAAAAGTAATTGAAAAGGCCTTCCTTGACCATGGGGTAAATTTAGTAATTTTTAACTGGTGTTGTATAATAAATAAAATAATGAAAGGCACAGATATATCCCGATTAATCGGA
The DNA here is from genome assembly GCA_947568875.1 of Fissipunctia ypsillon. Classification (NCBI taxonomy): domain Eukaryota; kingdom Metazoa; phylum Arthropoda; class Insecta; order Lepidoptera; family Noctuidae; genus Fissipunctia; species Fissipunctia ypsillon. Next base: position 15,930,991 of record OX387668.1, read on the forward strand.
AAATCTCTTCCGAGAATGCAACGTAAGGCATATAATAAATATAAAACTAAATAAAAAAATAAAAATTTGAAGAAGTATTTGTTGTGTTTCATTTACATGAGCTCATACAAGAACTCCTTGGGTTTTTGCTGTTTAACAGCAAAAAATGACAATTGAGATCTGAATATATAAGGTCCCATTAAAATAGGTGGACAAACTTTTAGAAATCATTCAGACCACCAAAATAAGGACAATGGTAAAAAATATATAAGAAAAACGAATTAGATACTTAAAAGAAAAATAATCAGCTAACGAAAATACACTGATAAAAATGTTGGTTACCCAATGCATAAACACATCCATGTCTTTGTTATCTCCGTCGCCGGCCGCCCGCGCCTGCCGTGCCGCGTTCATTGTCCAACTCATGCCATCTCACTCTAACAAAGCCCTTCGCCGCGCGGGCGCCGGCCGGCGGCCGCTCGTTTGACGTTATGACAATGACGCAGTTTTAGTTTTCGTCGCGCAACCACAGAACACATAATATGTGTTCTGTGGCCGGCAACGTGCTGCACGAACGTGTAACAAGTGTATGTGTGTTTTACGTCGTAGTTATTACCTACAGCCTAAACAATGCCTTATTACGCGTACAGCAACTATGAATACATGGAAATGCTCGTATGTTATCGTGAGCGTAACCAAAACTTACGACAAGCCCAAATCCTTTATCAAGAAAGATTTGGGAGGCGGCCGAGCGTCACCACAATCCTGAGAGCAGTACAGCGCCATCGTGAATATGGCACCTTCATGACACCAGTGGCAGCGATTGACGCAGGAAGACCGCGCTATACGGTGCGTCTTGAAGAAGATATTCTAGATTTCTTTAGACTACACCCCACGGCGAGCACGGCCGATGCCGGTCATGTATTCAATGTCAGCGATTTTTACGTATGGAAGCTCCTTCGTGATGAAGGCCTCTACCCATATCATTACACTCGTGTGCAAGAACTGAAGAGTCAAGACTACACGCCACGAGTGACATTTTGTAGGTGGCTACTGCAACAACTCCATCGCCATATTCTCTGGACTGATGAATGTACGTTTACACGCGTTGGGTTGTTTAACATTCATAATTCCCATTACTGGACAACTACAAACCCAAATAAAGCAAGACCGGACCATTTCCAAACACGGTTTAGTGTAAATGTGTGGGCAGGAGTCCTAGACAACAAAGTTTTAGGGCCTGTGTTTCTAAACCGTTTAAACAGTAATACGTACATAGACTTGTTACATAACGATGTTGAAACAATGTTAGAAGATGTACCCTTGGTCGTCTGGCGTGACCTCTACTTCCAGCATGATGGCGCGCCAGCACACTTCTCTAGGAACGTAAGAGACTATCTCAATTCTCGGTACGAAGACCGCTGGATTGGTCGGGGTGGTCCAGTCACGTGGCCTGCTAGGAGCCCGGACTTGACTCCGCTTGATTTTTATTTGTGGGGTCGAGCTAAAGATTTAATGTACGGTGAAAATGGACACTTAATAGCCAGCGTGGATGAGCTACGTACGCGAATCACCCTGGCATTTGAAATAATAAATAGTGAAAGTGACACTCTTTTAAAAGTGAAAAGACATGTAATTAAACGCGCTCGTAAGTGCATCGAACAAAACGGTGGGCATGTTCAACAATTAATGTAAATAAGTAGCCACCTACCGGCGCAGAGTAAGTAGTATTTTAATTAATTATTGTAAATAACGCTGATTCAAATTTTTAACCACGCCTGATTCAGTGTTTTACTGTTATCGAACTCTAAATATCTAAATAAAAATGATTCATAACACTACACTGTATCCACTGCGCGTTTGTTTGTTTACAAGTTACTGCAATCGTTTTGGTACTTTGATAACAGTTCAGCACGCAATTAGACAGTCCAAAGCCTGGTAAAGTGTGATGGAAAATTTGAATCTTTTTTCTTTTCATAAGTACCTAGACGGTTCATAATCATGTGTGTTCGAGGAAAGTTTATTCACCCCAATCGTAGCCTGTTCTTGAGTTGCGCCGGTTGCGCGTATCGTTGCGCCTACTATCTTCTACTTATCCTAACAACACTATCCTAAAAAGGTGATGTTTAGTCAAATAAAAGTTACTAAAAGTATGGTTGATGTTAACACAACTGACTGGGTACCTACTACCTATTTACGAGAACGCGCGCGGCGCGCGGCGCGCGGCGGGGCGCGCGTGCAAGTACCTACCCATAATGGATGTGTTTATGCTAGTGTATGTGCTAGTATGCCGGCAATTTATTATTTTAGGTCAAAATAAAATCACTTTAATCAGTGTTTTTTTTGCTTGGATGTGTTTGGTTAGACGTACTGAGCGCTGTGTTAAAATTTGTCCACCTATTTTAATGGGACCCTATAGTACAACGAGGTAATTGAGGCTTTATGTGTGAGCCTTTGCCAAAAACTCAACACCTAAATTAAAAAAAAAAAACGAACTGTCATGTTCTATTCTTCCAACTTTTGACAACCTTTACTTACCGTAGACAGAGAATAGAGGTAGTCAAGTCCTCAGCGTATGCAGTATGAGATAGCGATAGTTCGACATAAGTACATTACTACAGCTACGTGCAATTAATATTGCCATACTTAAACTTTACCCCTATCGTGTGGGTAATCTGGTACTAATTGAGTCTTTTGATTGTACTACGTCTACAAAGAGTTATTCATTAAATTCATTGTCACCTTTCAGGGGGTGACGTATTTATAACTTTACTTTTCTTTTCTCTTTTTTTCACTTTTTTTGAAATAGCAAACTAAAACATCAATTTCATGCCTTTTTGCATGAAACAGCAGACATTTATTTTGATATTTCAGGGTTAATCTCATAGTAAAACTTTATAATCAAGAGTGCTTTACATAATAGTAGTGTTGTAGCAAATAAAAACAGGACGCGCGCGAACTAAATGCTTCCGGGGTGAAGGTGAAGTGCGAAAACAAATGAATTGTAATTATTATTTTATTACAATTTAAACTAAGATATAAATTTATTTTCACCTCAAGATGTTAATAGTATAGTTAGATAAACTCGGCCCGTACCAGTCCACATATTTCTTCAAAATGGTTCAATTGGAAAACTAAAATAAAAGTAAAAATTAAATACGTTTAGTGGTAAAAATAATCAAGTGCTGGTATCCCTGTCAAGTTATTATCCGACTATTGACAAATGTCACGCAGCAACATAGATAACAACCTAGCTTAATATGCCTCACACATAAGTCGGTTATTACAAAAAACAAGTTAGGATTGCATCATCTGTTTTGATGAAATTATCAATAAATTTTGCTTATTATTGACAGAAAATAGTCTTGAGTACAATAATTCTTTGATTTACTTGCAGTAATAGATACAAAATGCTACTTACCGGTGAAAGGTTATGTTTGGTTGATTTCGTTCATTACGACTTTTACAGCCATATATATAACAATTCACCATCACTACACAACAAATATTACCTTTTGGAATATCAATAAAGTCACAAATTACACAAAATAAGCGTTTCACAGTTTTTATCAACGAAAATCTTTTAACACCACAACTTGTTTGCCACCTATGACTAGTGATGGCAAACAACAAAAAACCGATACGCAAATAGAGATAGAAAAATTATGCTATATCCTGCTCACACATATACATTTTGACATACATGTCATCTCACTTTCCCAATTATTATTATTTTTGTGATGTTCGTTCGGTGGAGTAAATAAAAGGCGTGTAGTCGCTTAGCTCGTATATTGCGGACTGCCGGCGGCGGCCGGCGCCTGACCTACCTTACTTACAATTATATAAAATATTGTTATTCATCTACCTACATTACATCCCTCCACCACTAATTAACTACAAGTGACTAACTTAATAATTACAATAACTAACTTTCTCTATATACTGGTAACATAACTTATACTTAACTAAATACTTAACATACATATAACAATTAAATACTTAACTAAATCCTTAATTAAATCTTATAATTAACATCTTTATTAAACCTACATTTCCTAATGGGGCGAGACTGGGGCGGTACAGGTATAGACGGTGGCGTCGAAAACTCTTCTGCCACTGTATCTTGATCGGTCTGATCGTTTTTCTGAGGCGGTGACGAAGCAGGCTCCCGCGCAGGCGACGACGATGCCACCGAGACCTCCGGCCGCTCCGACCCGCCTTCGAGGGGCGACGTAGGAGCTGAAGCTTCTGGTGAACGTGACCAATCTGTGGGGACCACTAGCGAACTCCTAGTCCTTCGCCTAAGCTGATCGATATGCCTATGTACTTGTTTACCGTTACTGTCTAGTACCTTATAATTGCTTGGCCCTGTCAAGTTAACTATAGTACCGGGCAGCCATTTCTCCCCCTTTAGATATTGTCGATACCAAATGTCGTCTCCTACTTCCACCCTCCTTTCCGTCCCTCCCGCACTATCAACCTGCCCTTGCTGCACTTTTTGTATTCTAACTTCCGCATCGGGTTTTAGCACGTCCAACTTGGTTCGCAACAGTCTTCCTATGAGTGCGACTGATGGGCTTACTCCCGTAGTGCAGTGTTCGGTATTCCTATAATATAATAGAAATGTGTTCAGAGCCTGTTCTACACTGTTATTATCTAAATTAGCTTTTTTAATAACCCTTTTTAAAGTCTTAACTGCATTTTCCGCGGCCCCATTGGATGAGGGATGATAGGGGGCTGTAAATATATGCTGGATACCGTCACTTTGTATGAATTGGGCAAATTCACTACTAGTGAACGGCGGTCCATTATCCGTCACTATCTGCCTAGGGATTCCCCACCTACTCCACAGCTCGCGCAACCTCATCATCGTATGACTCGCTGCAGTACTGGGAACTTGAAATACCTCCAGCCACTTGGATGTTGAGTCTACTATAACTAAGTAAGTTTTACCACATATAGGCCCCATAAAGTCTAGATGCAGCCGAGACCACGGCCTGGCGGGCCAGGGCCAAGGGCGGGGGGAGGCGCGTGGCGGGTCGTCCGCGTACGCGGCGCACACCGTGCACGCGCGACACTCGCGCTCCACCGCCTCGTCGATGCCCGGCCACCATACGTAACTGCGTGCCAACGCCTTCGACTTTACGATGCCCATATGTGGCTCATGGATGATTGCTAAAACCTTATTCCTACATCTTTCCGGTATCACCACCCGGTAACCCCACATGACACAACCTAACTCCTCGTACAGTTCCGCTTTCCTATTGAAATACGGCTGTAAGTTTACGATTTCACACCTATCTGACCATCCGTCTCGTAGGTAGTTTAAAATTCTACTTAAAAGCGGATCCCTCTCCGTTTGTTTTTTTATTTCGCTATAATCAAGCAACAACCCGTCTTGTGCAAAGTGTAGGTACGTTTGTTCAGGAATTGACTCCTCCTTCACGTTTTTAACGCTATTATTTTCTGGCAGACGTGATAAGCCGTCAGCACAATTTTCATTCGTTCGAATATATTCTATGTCGTAATTGTATGCTGATAATATCACTGCCCATCGCTGCATCCTACTCGCCGTCATGGTAGGTATCCCCGTTTGCGGGCCTAACATAGATACTAGGGGTTTGTGGTCAGTGCGCAAAATAAACTTTCTTCCGTAAATATATTGATGGAATTTACGTATACTGAATATAATCGCTAGTGCTTCCCGGTGTATTTGCGAGTAGTTTTTCTCCGCGGTGGTAAGCGTACGTGACGCATATGCTATCGGGCGCTCGCCCTGCGGCCCGGGCTGCGCCAGCACGCCCCCCACGCCACGCGCGCTCGCGTCACACGTCACTATCAGAGGTTTGTTGGGATCGTAGTGTGCTAATACTTCGGTACCCATTAATGCTTGTTTTATCTGTGTAAACACACGCTCACACTGTTCATCCCAGTTCCAGTCTACACCTTTTCGTAATAGTCTGTGTAAAGGTACTAACATAGAACTGAAATTTTTAACAAACTTTGAATAAAAATTCACCATACCTATAAAGGAACGTAACTCGCTAATATTATTGGGAGCTTCTAGTTTACTTATTGCTTTTATTTTTGATTTGTCCGCTTTGACCCCTTCTTTGGAAACAACATAGCCTAAATAAGTCACTTCATCAACCAAGAAAACACATTTTTCTTGCTTTAGCTTTAGCCCACTCTCAGATAGCCGCTGTAAGACTTGTTCGAGCGCGTGTAAATGCTCGCTTTTATTTTTCCCGCTAATTATGACGTCATCGAGAAACACTTGCACATTCGGTAAATTGCCCAATAAATTTGTCATTATACGTTGGAAAATACCTACACTTGACGACAAACCGTAAACTAACCTATTATACTGAAACAGACCCCGATGTGTATTGATAACAGTATATTTTTTTGAATCATCTAGTTCTACCTGGTTGTACGCACGTGAAAGGTCAATTTTACTAAAGTATTGTGCCCCGTTGAGGCCTACCAGTACATCTTCAATCTTAGGAAGTGGATATCGATCGATCAGCAAGGCGGGATTCAGAGTCGCCTTATAGTCTGCACAAATCCGCAACGTACCGTCTGCTTTAGTCACCGGTACCAAAGGTGAGGCCCAGTCGGAGCAGTCGACGGGCTCGATGACGCCGTCGCGCAGCATGCCATCAAGCTCAGCGTCGATGCGCTCGCGCAGCGCGTATGGTACGGGCCGCGCGCGCTGGAACACCGGCGTCACCCCCGGGCGCACTCGCAGCGTTGCCTTGCCGCCCCTGTACCGACCCAGTCCGCCGCTGAATAACTCCTTATATCTAACGAGAATATTTTTAATTCCTTCATTAATTTGCACAAAATTCATGCTATTCATGTTTTTGTGGGTACATGTAAGCACCGGTATTTTTATTTGTAGGTCTGCTAACCATTGCCTACCTATTAAAGATGTAGTACCGTTTTTTATTACAAACAATTCTAGATGTTTTTCCTGCCCTTGGAATCGAACTCGTGGGCGAATTATTCCTAAAGGTTTTATTTTAGTACCATCATAAAATTTTAAAATTGTATCATCATTCATAAGAATATGATGTGAAAAATAACGTTCGTAGGTACAATTATTTATACATGAAATCGCCGTCCCTGTGTCTACCTCCATTTTTATCACGATATCATCTATTAAAATAGGCAAACTTACGGGCTTATAGTTATTGAGTCCGATCAGGTTTAAACTCTCTTCGATGTCCTCCACGTCGGACTCACTGACGACCTCCGCGGAATACATATTTCCACTCCGTCGACCGCGGCGATATGTAGTTCCTCGCGACGATTGTTCGACGTTCTCCGGACAGACCCGACGTAAATGCCCCGTCCGCTGGCATTTGCTGCACACGAACTCCCTATAGCGACAGCTTGCCACACTGTGGTTAGTGGCTCCGCAAGCTGCGCAGTTGTTGCAGTGTCCCGATGCGAAACTCGTGGTAGACGGGCGCGCCACACGGTTTGCGGCTCGCCTGCCGGCGCCGCCACCGCCACCGCCGCCGCCGCCGCCGCCACCAGGCGCGCCGCCCGGTACGCGGCGGCTGTGTGGCCGCGTGCTGCCACCACTCCTGCTGTGACTCGCTCCGCAGCTGTCCCCAGTAGTTGATGCGACCAAATGTACCGCTTCCGCCTTTGGACTGCATGTGGACGCTCCATCCACTGCTGCTGCGTCTCTTTCCGCCGCTTCCATTGCGTTCGCTATCTTCACGGCTTGTGAAAATGTTATTGAGTCATCCTCCGCAAACAGCCGTTGCCTGATGACGTCACTCTTGAGTCCGCATATGAACTGGTCCCGCAAGCTCTCACTTAAATATTCTGAAAACTTACAGTTTCGAGCTAATCTTTTTAACTCCGTGACATAGGTTGCCACGTTCTCGTCCCCTCCCTGTCTTTTCTGCCGAAAACGGTACCTTTCCGCTAATGAAGATGGCGTCGGCTGAAGGTGCTGACGCATTATACCCACGGCTTCACTGTACTTTAACTCCGACGGTTTCTTTGGACTCGATAGGTTGACGAGTAACTCATACGCTTCATCACCGATTATAGAAATTAGGGTCGGTAACTTCAACTCCTCCGCCACTTTATTCACTACAAAGTACATTTCCAACCTATCCACGTAGGATGACCAGTGCCCCGTTTCCACGTCATATTCGCTCAACTTCCCAATCGACATCTTGACTATTATTCTTTCAACGTACGAGCACAAAAGTAATTTACTCTCGTCGCCACTGTGATGTTCGTTCGGTGGAGTAAATAAAAGGCGTGTAGTCGCTTAGCTCGTATATTGCGGACTGCCGGCGGCGGCCGGCGCCTGACCTACCTTACTTACAATTATATAAAATATTGATATTCATCTACCTACATTACAATTTTAAGAGCATGTCTACCTCTATTCTCTATTCTATTCTATTCTATTTTTCTCTATGGCAATGGTGCCGATGTCGACAATTCTGCCAATGTCAGATGTGTTGAGGCAAAACGTGCGGAAAAAAAAAGAAAAAGAGAAAAAAAAAAAAAGAAAGTTAAACCTAAATCCAATACAGTGTAGGCCCAAAGTTAATCTGATTAACGATTAAAAATTAATGATTAAAAATCATAATCAAAAAATTTGATTATGATTAATTAATCGTAATCAAATTTTTTGATTATGATTTTTAATCATTAATTTTAATCGTTAATTTGATTATTTGATTAACTATTAACTACTCATTTATTTATTTAATTGTTCTCCCGATTTTTCTACCGATTTTGAGGCGAGGTAGACCCTGCGAAGTAGGTATTTAACGCTACCAACCTACCCACGGAGCGAGCCGTGCGCTTACCTCGCCAGCGTGAACTTGCATGAACCCAAAATGTGTCACAGTATAGGTAAGCGTGTCGTGTAGGCAGTAGGTCAACTCATTGGAACGAAGTTCTTTGACGCGGCTTGGCAGAAATCGTCACTAACGACAAAGCGCGTTCATACTTTCTTCTTTGAAATTCACACTTTCACTCTCTCTCTCTCTATCAAGAGAGAAAAATTTCAAATTTTCCTTCATGGGTGTCGTTTTCAAGGTTTTCGAGGGTGCTAAAGCCGATAGTAAAGTCAAAATGAAAATCCAAGATGGCGGCCGTGAAAATTTTCAAATTTTCCTTCATGGGTGTCGTTTTCAAGGTTTTCGAGGGTGCTGAAACCGATAGTAAAGTCAAAATGAAAATCCAAGATGGCGGCCGTGAAAATTTTCAAATTTTCTTTCATGGGTGTCGTTTTCATGGTTTTCGCGGGTGCTAAAGCCGATAGTAAAGTCAAAATGAAAATCCAAGATGGCGGCCGTGAAAATTTTCAAATTTTCCTTCATGGGTGTCGTTTTCAAGGTTTTCGAGGGTGCTGAAACCGATAGTAAAGTCAAAATGAAAATCCAAGATGGCGGCTGTGAAAATTTTCAAGTTTTTCATCATGGGTGTCGTTTTCAAGGTTTTCACGGGTGCTATAGCCGTTAGTAAAGTCAAAATGAAAATCCAGATGGCGGCTTCGGAAATTTTCAAATTTTTCGTCATGGGTGTAGTTTTTCTAGTTTTCGAGGATACTAAAGTCGACAGCGAGGTCAAAATGTAAAATGAAAATTATGTTTTTGTATTAAATCATATGTGAGATGAACTTTGTTACTGACGGTGTCTCCCGACTGCACATGATTTTTATTTATTTATTTAACAGTTTACGTACACACATGTAAACAGACTAGAAGAAAAGAACAGAAAAATACGTACAAAGGTGATGCTGATGGTGGGGTTTTATTTTAAATTAGGTACCTATATAAAGGGTGTCTCAGTAAGAGTGCACTTTTTAAAATTGGAATATTTTTTTTTTCATGCAAGTGGCAACTGAAATTTGACAACTGTCACCTCTGTTTATTCCGATTATTAAAAATGGAGCGCTTTTCGAAAGAACAACGCGTTATAATTGTGAAAACTCATTACAATGGTGAACGGCATTCGTTACAGGAATATGATAACGGACTTCTTGTGGCCTCAACTGGACGGCATGAATCTGGACAACATGTGGTTTCAGCAGGATGGCGCAACCTGCCACACCGCGCATGAAACAAACGACTTATTGCAGCAACGATTTCCAGAATACATTATCTCACGAAATTCTGATGTCAACTGGCCACCAAGATCGTGCGATTTAACGCCGTGCGATTTTCTTCTTTGGGGTTTTGTGAAATCTCGGGTTTATGCGAATAAACCCGAAACAATTCCTGAGCTCAAATCGGAAATCCAACGCGTCATCGGTGAGATACAGCCACATCTTAGTGCTGAAGTCATGAAAAATTTCATGAAAAGAGTAATGGCCTGTCATCGGAGCCTTGGGGTCATTTGCCGGATATTTTATTCCATACGTAATCGGAACATGTCTTCTTTACAATACAATACAAATATCACAACTCATATCATAAAATACTTGTTTTTATTTTAAAATGAAAAAGTGCACTTTTACTGACACACCCTCTACAAATTAGTTTTGGATATTTATTATTTATTACGGATTATTTATTGATAAACCCAGTGTTATATTGGGGCCATGCCTAATAGGTTGATTGGAAATGATACGATTGTCGAAATAAAGTGTCCCATAATAGCATCAAAACAAGGATTGGCGAAAGCTATAGAAGAAAATAAAATTCAAATAGTAATACATTATAAAACCGAGTGCCTCCGGGGACTTCCGACAGGACCAAAGATCCTTGTTACGTGATGACTCTTACATGATTTTAAATAATAACAAAAGTTTTACAGCCACCATCTTGGATTTTCATTTTGACTTTACTATCGGCTTTAGCACCCTCGAAAACCTTGAAAACGACACCCATGAAGGAAAATTTGAAAATTTTCACGGCCGCCATCTTGGATTTTCATTTTGACTACTATCGGTTTCAGCACCCTCGAAAACCATGAAAACGACACCCATGATGAAAAATTTGAAAATTTTCACAGCCGCCATCTTGAATTTTCATTTTGACTACTATCGGCTTTAGCACCCGCGAAAACCATGAAAACGACACCCATGATGAAAAACTTGAAAATGTTCAGGGCCGCCATCTTGGATTTTCATTTTGACTTTACTATCGGCTTTAGCACCCTCGAAAACCTTGAAAACAACACCCATGAAGGAAAATTTGAAAATTTTCACGGCCGCCATCTTGGATTTTCATTTTGACTACTATCGGTTTCAGCACCCTCGAAAACCATGAAAACGACACCCATGATGAAAAATTTGAAAATTTTCACAGCCGCCATCTTGAATTTTCATTTTGACTACTATCGGCTTTAGCACCCGTGAAAACCATGAAAATGACACCCATGATGAAAAACATGAAAATTTTCACAGCCGCCATCTTGAATTTTCATTTTGACTTTACTATCGGCTTTAGCACCCTCGAAAACCTTGAAAACGACACCCATGAAGGAAAATTTGAAAATTTTCACGGCCGCCATCTTGGATTTTCATTTTGACTACTATCGGTTTCAGCACCCTCGAAAACCATGAAAACGACACCCATGATGAAAAATTTGAAAATTTTCACAGCCGCCATCTTGAATTTTCATTTTGACTACTATCGGCTTTAGCACCCGTGAAAACCATGAAAATGACACCCATGATGAAAAACATGAAAATTTTCACAGCCGCCATCTTGAATTTTCATTTTGACTTTACTATCGGCTTTAGCACCCTCGAAAACCTTGAAAACGACACCCATGAAGGAAAATTTGAAAATTTTCACGGCCGCCATCTAGGATTTTCATTTTGACTTTACTATCGGTTTCAGCACCCTCGAAAACCATGAAAACGACACCCATGATGAAAAATTTGAAAATTTTCGCAGCCGCCATCTTGAATTTTCATTTTGACTACTATCGGCTTTAGCACCCGTGAAAACCATGAAAATGACACCCATGATGAAAAACATGAAAATTTTCACAGCCGCCATCTTGAATTTTCATTTTGACTTTACTATCGGCTTTAGCACCCTCGAAAACCTTGAAAACGACACCCATGAAGGAAAATTTGAAAATTTTCACGGCCGCCATTTAGGATTTTCATTTTGACTTTACTATCGGTTTCAGCACCCTCGAAAACCATGAAAACGACACCCATGATGAAAAATTTGAAAATTTTCGCAGCCGCCATCTTGAATTTTCATTTTGACTACTATCGGCTTTAGCACCCGCGAAAACCATGAAAACGACACCCATGATGAAAAACTTGAAAATGTTCAGGGCCGCCATCTTGGATTTTCATTTTGACTACTATCGGCTTTAGCACCCTCGAAAACCTTGAAAACGACACCCATGATGAAAAACATGAAAATTTTCACAGCCGCCATCTTGAATTTTCATTTTGACTTTACTATCGGCTTTAGCACCCTCGAAAACCATGAAAACGACACCCATGATGAAAAATTTGAAAATTTTCGCAGCCGCCATCTTGAATTTTCATTTTGACTACTATCGGCTTTAGCACCCGCGAAAACCATGAAAACGACACCCATGATGAAAAACTTGAAAATGTTCAGGGCCGCCATCTTGGATTTTCATTTTGACTACTATCGGCTTTAGCACCCTCGAAAACCTTGAAAACGACACCCATGAAGGAAAATTTGAAAATTTTCACGGCCGCCATCTTGGATTTTCATTTTGACTACTATCGGTTTCAGCACCCTCGAAAACCATGAAAACGACACCCATGATGAAAATTTTGAAAATTTTCACAGCCGCCATCTTGAATTTTCATTTTGACTTTACTATCGGCTTTAGCACCCGCGAAAACCATGAAAACGACACCCATGATGAAAAACTTGAAAATGTTCAGGGCCGCCATCTTGGATTTTCATTTTGACTTTACTGTCGGTTTCAGCACCCTCGAAAACCATGAAAACGACACCCATGATGAAAAATTTGAAAATTTTCACAGCCGCCATCTTGAATTTTCATTTTGACTTTACTATCGGCTTTAGCACCCGCGAAAACCATGAAAACGACACCCATGATGAAAAACTTGAAAATGTTCAGGGCCGCCATCTTGGATTTTCAATTTTGACTTTACTATCGGCTTTAGCACCCTCGAAAACCTTGAAAACGACACCCATGAAGGAAAATTTTAAAATTTTCACGGCCGCCATCTTGGATTTTCATTTTGACTTTACTATCGGTTTCAGCACCCTCGAAAACTGAAAACGGCACCCAATTTTCAATTCCGACTCTGGCAGTGAAGCGGAATCAGTTGATGATAAAAAGAGAGCGGATATGATAATTTCAAATTTTTTTGCCGAGGGAAGCCAAGAACGAGAGCTTCTACGAAGTTTTCCTGTTATAGGCAAAGTGTTTATTAAGAACAATACACCAATGCCGTCCTCTGGCTCGGTAGAAAGAATGTTTTCTTTTGCAACTATGCTAAATAAACCTAGGTCACACAAATTATCTGACGACTTATTTGAAAAAAAAGTAGTTATGAAATGTAACTTGAACATCAAGAAATCACAAATGTAAAGATCGGAGATTAGTTGATTGAAAATATTCTTCAAAATTAGAATTCAGTGTATTTGAAAGTTATAAATTATTTTTTTGTTCTTTGAATAATTAATAAAAATATTTTAATAAATGTGTCATTATTTTGCATCATTTCTTTTATATAGAATTAATAACATTGATGGATGTATTAGTTTACAATCAAGTTAATCAATTAATGATTAACGTCAATAATCATGATTAAGATTATTTTTTTAATCATGATTATTCTAATCATGATTAATTTAATCTGATTAAAATTAATCAAATTAATTAATTGATTAATGCCAACACTGATCCAATACTAGGTAACGTAAATTAAGGTATACTAATTGAATTTAGTGTGAAACTTGTTGACAAGTATTAGTACACTTAAACAAACAGATAAAAAATATTGTTAGTAAATATGTACATAAATGATTACAAACTACACAAAAGGTCATAATTTGATGTCATTGACACGGATAAAAAACATCAAAGCCTCAAAGAGCTTTGGGGAAGAATGTGTTAGTAGGGATGGAAAGTTAGTTGGGACAGGGATCTTTAATTTAGGGAGATGGCTATACAAGTCGTGGGCTGGGTTATTATTGGAGCAGTTAAAAAAGATGTGCTCCAAAGTACCTTCATCCAACCCACATTCACAAAGCGACGAGTCTCTGACCCGGATTTTGCGAAGGAAAACCGGAGAACAACAATGGCCTATACGGAGACGGCAAAGAATAGATATCACTTTCTTGGATATCTTTTTATAAGGGTAAAAACAAGGCTTGGGTGTAACATTAGGCTGTACTGCATGGTAAAAAGCACCTTTCCGTTTACTTTTATTCTGCCACTGTACCTGCCATGAGGATAGCAAGCTCTTTTTTGGAAGGCTCAGCAAATCATAGCCCTGACATTGAAAATATTTAAGGTCAACAGTTTGGGACGTAACAGCATCCTTAGCAAGAGCATCAACATATTCGTTTCCTCTTATGCCACAATGGCTAGGAATCCAAACCAAGTGTACGGTCTTGTGATTCTTGGCACAAGAGAAAAGAGACTTTTTGATTTGCAGCAGAATTGGACTGTGCAGTTTACTTTTAAAAGGATCCTGCTCCAAAGCTTGCAAACAACTAAGTGAGTCTGTAAAGATGACACCAAAACGTATGTTATGAGCCTCTATAAATAAACACGCTTCTAATATGGCCACGCACTCGCCCGTAAACACTGATACAGGGCATTTTGTACAGGGCATTTGAATTTTAACACGATGTTGGAGTTTTGGTAGTATACCGCAGCACCAGTGCAACTCCCATCTGATAATTTAGAAGCGTCCGTGAAAAATCTTTCGAAATTGTACCATCTCTCACCAACCGCCGCATTAAAGACAGAGTCCGCCGAAGGAGACTTTTTCGATATATACATATTGTAAAAAATATCTGGTTTAAAACATATAATTTCATAGTCAAAACTAAAAATGGGGAGTTTCAGAGATTGAACAATGGGGGAATCTAAATTTTGATAACAGCGGAAGGATTTTAAAAATAAAGGGACTTCTTTATGGTTCCAATAATTGGAACTTCGGCATACTTTATCCAAATCGTCTATTTTTTTAACAAGAGGGTGGGAGGATTTGGTAATGATTCTAGCCCAAAATCTCGATGATACTGCCTTCTCAAGGCCAGCAGAGGTTCTGCGCACTCTACCTGCAATGCGTTAATTGGTGAGGACTTCATACAACCGGATACGATCCGTAGACACTTAGCCTGGATTTTGTCCAAACTTGCCAAAGCACCTTTGTTGCTGGGAATTAAAAGAAAAGATCCGTAGTCCAGAACACTCCGGATTAAGGCATTGTATACCAGTTTCATGGTGTAGGGATGTGCACCCCACCAGACACCAGCGAGCACTTTTAAAACGGGAATAGTTCTCTCGCATCTATTTACTAAATAATTTAGGTGATGTAAACCACTCAATTTGGAATCTAAAATAACGCCTAAAATTTTTACTTTTGATGAAATCGGTATACAATGCTCTTGTATGCCCACTGAAATTTGTGGGATCAGCCTCCTGCGGGAAAACACAACTACAGCACTTTTGGGGGCAGACAAACTCAGACCGTGGGATTTTAGCCATTGGTTTAGAGTCCAGGGATACGCACAGAGATGATGCAGCGTCGCTAACTGAGTTGTTACAGACGTATAAAGCCAAATCGTCCGCGTACTGGAGAATCTGACAATCATTATTGAGGCATGATTCGATGTCAACTGTATATATATTGTACAGTAAAGGACTAAGAACAGAGCCTTGTGGTAGGCCCTTCCATGACATCCTGACGTCAAATTCCTCACCCGAAACTCTCAAAACCAAAGATCTAGACATGAGCAAACTACAGATGCACTGTGTCATCCTCTCCGGTATTCTCAGCTGTTGCAGTTTTTGCCTGAGAATGGGAAGAAGGACGTTGTCATAAGCAGAGGAAATATCTAAAAAGGCCGCGACTACGGATTCATTTTTCGAGAACGATGAGCGTATATCTGAAACCAAAACCCCAACACTATCCATGGCACTGAGTCCCTTTCTAAAACCAAATTGAGATCTAGGAAGTAAGTCTCTGGATTCTATTATGAATTCAAGTCGGTTCTTTACTAGGTGTTCCAATAATTTTGCAAGGACTGATGACAAAGCGATTGGTCTGAAGTTGTTTGGGTCATCAGCGTGCTTGCCAGGTTTCAAAATAGGTATGATAATTTGAGTTTTCCACTGGTTGGGGACCCAGCCATTGGAATAACAAAAATTTACAATGTCTAAAAATTACATTTTTGCTCTATGCCCTGCATGTGACAAAAAGGAATAGACAATACCGTCTATACCAGGGGCAGAGTCATGGACATGTTTTAAAACCGAGTTAAGCTCCTGCATAGAAAATGGTGCATCAAAAGGGTCCTCTGAAGCAATGAAACACGGCTGATTATGCTCTGTTTGCGATGGTACATACGGAGGGGCCAGTTTATCGAAAAATTGCTCAGCAGTCTCTCGAGGGATGGGAGAAGAAATTGAAGGGGAACATCCAGATCTAAAACGGTTGATCTTCTTCCATACTACTGATAAAGGAGTGGAGGGGGACAGGGAATTACAAAAGTCAGCCCAACCAGCACGTTTCTTCCTTCGCAGCAATCTTTTAGATTTGGCGAGAACTCTATTAAAAGCTATTAGGTTATCGCTAACCATCGCTTCATTATACACCTTTTCAGCATCATTCCTTTCCCTTATTGCTGTTGTGCATTCCTGATCCCACCATGGTTGAGGGGGAATCTGACCACGCGCTGAGTTTTTAATAGGAAAGCATGAGTCTGCACTAGCTGTTATGGCAGAAATAAGATTATCATAACAGTTTGTTACATGGAGGGGACTAGGAGAATCAAAATCACGGGAAACTAAATTTGGAAGAGAATCAATTTTGTCCTCCAGTAGTGATGCATACTTCGTCCAATCAAGATTAGACAAATTGTACCTCAGAAGTGGAGGGCTCGATTTTTCTAAATAAGTTCTTTCAGCCAAAGATATTATAATTGGATAGTGGTCACTACCATGCGACAAACTGGTACATTCCCAATGGCACGACGCCGCGATGTCCAGTGTGCAAAAAGTAAGGTCAACGCAGCTCTTAAGCTGTCCAGGAAGGGACCTACGGGTTGGGCAACCATTGTTTAAAATACAAAGATTAAGGTCGTCTAAGATTTCAACTAAACCTACCCCGAAAGAGTCGCAACGTTCAGAACCCCACCTATAGTGATGGCAGTTGAAGTACCCCATAACAAGTACAGGGCCTTCTATGTTTTCCAGCGTACTTTTTAAGGTTGGAAGGAAACTTTGATGAGGGTGCGCAATATAAACGGATAAGAGGGTTATACCCTCTACCCTACCAGCCACAATGCTAATATCATCACCTAGAGGAGGCAAAGACGCAGCCACAAGTGGGACACGATTGTTCACGCAGAGAGCCGACCCGCCATAGCCATCAGATCGGTCGCATCTGAGAATATTAAAAGAAGGTAAACGGAAACTAAGACCCAGGACTAGCCAAGTCTCAGCGAGGGAACAAGCTAAAGGTTTGTATTTGTTCAAAAGGAATGTGAGCTCGTGCTTCTTTTGCCACACGCTCCTCACATTCCATCGAAGGAACACCAACCGAGCCATTATTATGGGATGAAAGCGAATTTATAAGTGCAGTAGCAACGTTGGACGGTAATTGAGTTTTATTGGGTGAAGACATTAAAGTTAACAGAAGTTTACTAAGAAGTTCAATTATTGAAGACAACTTTTCAGAAGATTCTGTGAGTTGAAGATTAAGAGCACAGCCATTAGGCTGAGAAGATTGGGGAGTGCTAGTGAGCAGCTGGTGAGCTGTTTTATCATAGGAGGGAGAGAGGGGAGCATGGGTCCTTGGCTTAAGAGACACAGTTTTACGATATGACTGGGGATGTGTTTTAGCAATGTCTGCATAGCTACGAGTAGAAATGGGAACAGTTTGACTTGCTTCTGAATAAGACATTACTTTCTCAGCCATAATTGATTTAATTGTCCTCTGTCTGCTGTACTCCGGACAGGCCCTGCTATTTGCAAAGTGACTTCCAGAGCACAACACACAGAAGGCTTCGCTCTCAGCAATGCTACAACCATCACCGGGGTGATCATTGCCACACTTACTGCAACGGGGTTTGGAACGACAAAGGGATTCTACGTGACCAAATCGGCAACACTTGCGGCACTGAATTGTGGGGTAGATATATTGTTCCACGGTTAAGGCTGTATAAAAACAGAAAATTCTTTTTGGTAAAACTTGGCCATCAAAGGTAATGACACAAGTTTCTGTGGGTCTATATTCTGTTAAACCGTCTTTGGTAACTTTTCTATTTAACCGTCTGACTTTAATAATTGGACCACAGCCTTCTGGAACCTTTAAATAATTTAAAATTTCTTCGTCTGAGAAGTCATTCGGAATGCCACTTACAACACCCATACGGGTTATATTAAAAGATGGAATGACTGCCTCATATAAGTTTTTCCCTAAAACATTGTTTGATAAAAAAGCGTTAGCATCCTGAGGGGATGCAAACTCAACCAATACGCGGTTTCTACCAACTCGCTTAACAGAAGTAATTTTTTGTATATTATTATTTGATAAAAAACGCCCAAATGTAACTGGGTGTAGAGTAGTTCCAGCATTTGATTGTGCTTCCTGACGGGAAACATGGATGATAAAAGGGCCTTTATCTAACGCTGAGTACCTCACACGACCTACATGAGTTCTCGGTTGTTTAGTTGGGCGATTGGATAACTCATCTTCATTACCGGGGCGTTTGCGATTAAGCTGGGATGTATGAATTTGGGAATCCAGATTACAGACTACATCTGCAAACTGGCTTAATGGGTTGGAAGTGGGACTTGGGTAGGACGGGGAAAAGCCGGTGATGGGGGTAGAAGGTGTAATAATATCATCAGGAGGGTCGGGGGGTTTATTTTTATCCATATTCATATTGAATATGAATGATGACCGATATAGTTAAAAAAAAAAAAAACAAAAACAAACAATAAACAAACCTGATAGCAGGTAACAACGAAACAACACAATAACAAGTCACACTAAACACAATAACACAGGAAAACAGTAAAAATTCTGAACACACGTGTTACCCAAGATCACACTGTGGCGAGAATCCCTCTATTCTCTGTCTACGCTACTTACCATTTTCTCTCTATGGGAGTGGGTCGTCTGATACGTAGTATCTCTATGTAGTCTGTGGTGTTTCCAGTAAATGCAAACATTTTAGTTCCCAAATATTTAATTTCTACTCTTTTATGTCGTACTGTACTTACTGATTACTGAATTTTTCTCTTCTGGCGGAAATTACTCTGGTAACGTAAATGACCTAAGTATAATTTGATTTATGATGTTACGCTTTCCATTTTATATTTCGCTATAGCTACTAAGCTTCGCTTTACATAATGTGGAAAATACAAAAGATAACCAGTTGGATTCAAAATAAAATTAATTATCAAAATATCAGTCAAATGTGTGTGTCATGAGTTAGTTGGCATATTTTGGGTGTCCTTAGGTTTTGTTAATAGATTTGTAGTTATCATTACATAAGCATCCATATTGCGTCAGTAATGCGACGCGGCATGAGCCGTGATGAGTGCGTGTGGCACGTATGGTGGGCTCTGCGACGTGGCGGGAAGCCTGCGCCCGTGTGGCAGCCGTCACCACGCGTTAGCACGGCCGGCGTCTGCGGGCGGCCACTGCGGCGCGCCCTCGCCTCGATCGCGAACTAGGGCATCGGCTGCTGATCGGGGTGGTCGGGAGCAGCCGAGCAGCCGCCGCGCGCCGCAGCCCGAGGCGTGAGACGTCGCCGCCGACCGCCACTCACCGCTCGACATTCGCTCCGCAGCCGCCGCTAGCGCCCGCAGTGACGCATTGCAGGTACGCAACGGCCAATCGGCGCGCGCCGAACGCCAGTCCACGCCGCCGCAACAGCCCGATATAAAACCGACTATTCTTTGCGGATCAAATTTAATTCCGTGTCGTGCGTCCCGAGACATGGACTTGGACGTTCGAGTGATAAACTTATAAAACGAAATGATTGTAGCATAGTGTTACAAACTATTCTGTGCGTCGGAAAACGGATATGAAAATACGGTGAATTGAATAGTCGATTCGGAACGATTCGTGACCGAGCACGAAGCGAATCGCGGTCGCGAGTTTCCCTGCGCGGCCGCTCGCGCGAGTGAGGGCGGCAGTATCGTTTCAACCGTCGATCGGTGTGGTCACTTGCGGCGTAGTCTGTGATTATTTTAGTGTAGCTCCTGATAATCCAAGTTAATCTACAATGGTGAGTGATATTTCTGTTGAAAGGTGTCGGGAGTGCGTTCAGGGGATCATCCTGAATTGGTTCCAGCCTAAATTTCTGGGATGTGGTGAATCGGTGTTTATAGTGATGACGGGCCTCCATTATATTATTGTGATGGGCGTTTTTTACCGCATTGCGGATCGGCGACGAAGCTAATGTCTCGATCAGGATGCAGGACCAATGATCAAAAATACATAGGAAGGAACGCGAGTGCTACGGGATTTATAAACTTTATAAAACGACCGTTAGAAAGGCTCGAGAAATATGCGTCGCCATAGTTTCGTAGATGGTGCCGGCTAATGACGTTAGTTTTGATTGAAGCCGGCCGTCTGACGCTCTAATATGGCGTTCGGTATTTAGTACAAAGAAAACAAGTGGTTTTGTGCATTATTTCGATGTTGGGAGGCCTAGTCGCGCCCTGTTGACGGTGGATCGATCGGCCGGGCGCAACTGTCAAACGCCCGTTGACTCATCGCTACACGCTCTTCTATATATTCTTATATATTTTTACGCAATTCGTTAAACGGGTTGCGTTTTTACGCCGGTCTGGGAAGCTGCGGTGTTAAACAACAGTAATATTGTGTGGTGACACGTAGTGTAGCCGTGTGTGCGCCGCCCGCTCGCCTCTTAGCTATTTCACGGATCGCATTGTGTCGCTATGGTATGTAAATATTGTTGCACCTGGCACAGCTGACTCAAATCCGTCTTGTGTTAGTAATCAACTTTCTCTCAATATTTCGGTTATCTTGAAAAGCAGTCCCAAGCAAACGGCTTTTGCTAAGGCTCTCGACAGATAAGAAAAAAAATATAAGTCGTTAACACCCGTCTACCAATATATGCCAATATTTCAAAACGATACGAAAAAAATGTAAGGGCAGTGTGTGCGTTACGCCAGCAGAATGTTGTCGCTTTTCAGGATTTCGGTTTGACAGATAATTAGTACCTCATCTCGTGTAATAAAATTGTGCCCGAAATTTATAATTTGTGGGTCCAGCCGATCCAAAGATATTCACGAAAAACAGATTCCGCTGGAGTAACGTCACCCCAGTGGCATGTTTTTTAACTGGTGGTCGTAGCTAAATACAAACTAGCTACTTAGAAAGATGTAATTTGTGCATAATTGTGCCCAAAAGATGAAAATTGTGTGTCTTGAGGTTTCAGAGTTATTCAAGATGCCATGCATGCCACTGGGGTAACGTTTAGCAAATTGCTGTATCTCTTAAACGGCATGACATACAACTACGATTTTTTTTTACGACAGTGGGTCTTAATTTGTACAATTTTATTTTTTCTATAATCAACACTGTTGGAAAATTAGATATGTTTTTTCAAAAACATTAAAATCCATGCTTGCGCTTCAATGAGAAACCCTAGAAATGTACCAACTATGGTGGTTTGTACCTTTTATGAAGTCAAAGCATCATGTTAAATTAGATGTTTCTATTCCAACTCCTTAGAGAGTTATTCCATTTTGTAATGCTCCAATACATGAGTTATTATTAAGTGACGGTAATTATGATTCAACCAATAATTAGTACTTTTATTAAATTGTTTATCCTCGAAATTTCAGCTGAAACATCCTTCTAACTACTTAGATATAAGAAAAAAAAAACCATAGGAAAAGAAATCTCACGATTAACCAAACCAATTCGAATAACTGCAAAAAAACAGCCGCACAGTACATTGTGCCAACCTTCTTAAATTGGTAGTATTATAATTTAATTTTGAGCGGTACAGGTGCACACAAATGGTTTAAATAACTGCTTACTTATATATAAATATGATTATACACACAATTCCTTGAAGTTCAGTTTGGTGTTGAATTTAGTATTTTCCGTCTCGTTTTATCTCCAACATGAACTACAAGCTCTGGGGATTCCCCCACATAGTGTTTTACTATCCCGGTCGTTCTGACTGACAGAATAGGATAGCTGTGTATTTTATGTATGAGTGTGTTATTTCCGATTGGCGAATGGGCTGAGATAGACAATATAGACATCAACTTGCCTCAATTTGATTCATTTGTGAATATTTTTAGTAAATAACAAAACAAAATTTCACATAGTTTAAAATGCTATTTTATTTCAGTTCAAAACAAAATCTATAAATGGTATTTTTCTTTTCTTGTTATGTCATATTACCCTTTTTAGCAATAAAAATACCATTTATCGTCAAATGAACATAGTGTAGTCTTTATTAAATTGCAGTAGGTACTAACATTTGACTAACCTACTAATAAACGTATTATATCAAGTGAATAGTTACACACCGATTTCTCTCTCTCAGTCGTCAGTAACTTGACTTTCGAAAGAAGAGGACAAAGCGTTGTGTAACTATACAGACGCTGTACAACGTTTATTAGTAAGTAGGCGAGATTAAGATTTGCAAATCCTCAATATAATATGGCTTACACACCGTGTGTACGTGTACGTACGTGTTTTACAAAACAATAAATTATAAGTAACGCTTTTGTGCAAGACTGTTTCAAAAAACGAATTCTTGTACTACCAATTTAAGAAGGTTGGCACAATGTACTGAGGGGCTGCTTTTATGCAGTCATTCGAATTTATTCGGTTAATCATGAGATTTCTTTTCCTATGGTTTTTTTTCTTATATTTTTTTTATTTAAGATAGGTTTGCTCTTGACTCTAGTCTAGGTCAGAGATGACAGAGACAAAGTCGACGATGGAGCGAGCTTACCCAGAAGAAGCCTGTTAACTCTCACTATCTCTCTCAATATCTGAGTAGTTAAAAGGATTTTTCAGCTGAAACTTTAAGGCCGCTATCCCACTGGCGTTTTACGAGCGTTGGCGCTTCTCCAACGTCTGCGCAGCGCCAACGTTGCGCAGACGCGACGTTAACTTCGCGAGTTTCTAGTATAATCGGAGTCAAAATGGATTCCGACGAGAAAACATTACTGTGAAATGATAAACCTTTTCAGTACGAATATTGCTGTATTTATATTCTCACATATATATACAACCTGTTTTTTTATATCCCATAACTCTAGGGTATGATTGAGACCATATCGAAGAATCAACTGGCATATGAATTATGTTTCAATCATCCTTTTTTTTTTTTCATTTTTCATACAAAATAATTCGGCAAAGTCACGATTATTAACGTAAAACACCCTTACGTGAAATATGACAACGTCGCATTTTCTTAGCTTTAAATATGAATGAATTACTCGTATTTATCAATGAAACTTAGAAACCTAGACATATCGAGGGTCTATTTTGTACGGTAAGCAAACCAAATTAGGTAGGTGAACTTTATAAGATATTTTAGTTTCATCAAATTCAGCTTTTAGTGTTTTTAAAGGACGCAACCAAGACAACGCTAGGATGATGGATAGGATAATTTGAAATAAGTTAAGTGAAAACAAACTGGCCTAAATGTTATCACTTCATTGTTTAATTAAGTTTTAGAAACTTTTGAAACCTGGGACTTTTGGCAATTTGGTATAGCACTGGCTTTATTTTTCTTAACTTTCAAACTAAGCTGATAATTTTACCTGCCTACTAAATATGTCAAAATATGCCATCGATATTGAGTTGAAAATTGATTGCGGGGATTTGACAGGTTTGGGTAAGTCGATGTGTTGTGTGTGTGTTTTATGGATTTAGGGTATGATAAATAAAACAAGTTTTGTTAAAGTAATCAATTTAATTTAAATGATTTTCAAAGTGTCCGCCATGGTATTCCAAGCACACATTTAGCCTGGTGCGAATCTGCCTATTTAAGTAAACATTGTTTTGGCGCATTTCATTAGCTGCTTCTTCAATTCGCCTAAGTAAATGGTCCCTTGATAATTTTTTTTTTTTTCATACACCTTACTTTTACCCCACACGTAAAAGTCTAGTGGGGTTAGGTCTGGTGATCGCGCCGGCCACGCTATAGTCGGGCTTCCACGCCCGATCCAACGTTTTGGGTATTGTTCGTTTAGGTATTCCCGTACCTGTGTCCCATAATGGGCAGGCGCGCCATCGTGTTGAATCCACATTGTGCGAATTGTCTCCAGATCCACATCCTCAAAAAAATCTAAGAATATTAGATTTCGTAAAAACGTTAAATAATTTTCTGAGTTAAGGCGGTGCGGGATTTCTATGGGACCTATTAATTTATTATTTAAAATTCCCGCCCACATGTTGACAGAAAACTCATGTTGGTAAGAAGTTTCCCACACAGCTTGCGGATTCTCTGTTTTCCATTTATTTATTTATTTATTTAAACTTTTCACACTTAAAAAAGTACAAAGGCGGACTTAATGCCTTAGGCATTCTCTACCAGTCAACCAAGGGTGGTGAAGAGATTAGATGGCAGGTGCTCTGTTAGAAATGGAACAATTTGTACATAAATAAGTCATAAACTTATAATACACATACATACATATTTACTATAATATATACCTATATTATATACATATATTATATACAAATTCAAGAGAGAGAGGTTTTGAGATGACTCTACGCTATTTATTTTGAAAATAACTCCGCAATCTCCGCTTAAATGCATACCGACTGGTGGCCATCCTGATGTCAAGAGGTAGCGCATTCCAAAGAAGAATGGACTGAATATGAAAGGAAGAATGAACAAAGTCAGAAGTATGAGAAGGACAGAGTAGGAGAAGATTGTTAGAAGAACGAAGATTCTTAGCGTGTGAAGAACATAGATATTGGAAGTGAGACACTAGATAAGAAGGAGGAGTGGGAGAGTTAAGAAGGGAGAAAAGCGTGGTCAAAGCACGCAAATTTCTTCTCTGGCGAATGGGCATCCATTTGAGCTCAGACCTGTAGCTCGACACATGGTCATATTTTCTGAGGTTGAATATGAACCGGATACAATTGTTAAGCAGTCTGTCAAGCTTATCCAGCAACACCGCATTCAAGTCAAAGTAGCACACGTCACCATAGTCAATGATAGGGAAAATCAAAGTCTGCACAAGCATAGTTTTCGTCTTAGCGGGCAAAAAGTTTCTCAGACGATACAGAGATCGTAGAGTACCGTTGACCCTTTGACTAACATTAGAGACCTGGCGCTGCCAGCTAAGCGTCGAGTCAAGATGCAAACCGAGATCTTTCACAGTAGGGGTAATGGGTATGACGGTACCATTGAAAATGAGAGGAGGAAGAGAGCTAAGCGTCACCCTACCCATCATGCGCGAGCTTCCAATTACAATGGCCTGACACTTTGAGGGGTTCACTGATACCCCAAAACTATCAGACCACTTTTTGATTGCATCTAAGTCTCGGTTTACATCTGCTACAGCATCCAATAAACTTTCCACCCGCGCAGCTGTATACAATTGAAGATCATCGGCATAAAGATGATACGAACACCGAAGACAGTGAGTTATAAAATTAATGAAGATGGAGAATAACAATGGAGAAAGAATACCACCTTGTGGAACACCAGCATCCAGGTCACGCCAACTCGAAGAGCTCTCATCAACGCGAACCGACTGCCGGCGTCCCCGAAGATAAGAAGAGAACCATTCCAGAACCTCGGACGAAACCATGAGATGAGAGAGCATAGCAAGGAGAATATCGTGGCTGACAGCGTTAAAGGCATTGGAGAAATCAATTAAAACCAAAACAGTGACCATTGATGCTGGTTTTTTGAATTAAAAGCCCCAGCACGCGTAAATTGGGCTTCGTCCATCCATAAAATTTTACCTATCATATTTGGGTCCTGAATTAAAAGTTCATTCATGCGCTGACAAAAGGCTATTCTCGAAAAATTATCGGCGGGTAATAGGCCTTGAGCTTTGCGATAATGGTAAGGGTGGAGCCCATATCTTTTCCATAATTTCCACACTAAGTTGTGAGACACTCCAACTATTAACCCACACGTCTCGTAGATAATGTTGGATCTTCAATTATAATAAGAAAACTTAATAAAAAACAACAATAAAACTTAACAGCAAAACCGTAACAATTACAATTTTACGCGGCACCGAAACTTGTAAGCGAGACGAAAGTCAGGAAACAAGTGTTAAACAAAGGGCTTGCTAATTAAAGTAAAAATAATTTCACTTTTTGCTAACGCTACGAGTTCCATGTGTGCGTTCATTGTATTCGGTACCTAACAGGTCGGTGTCGGATAAAAGAATTAGTAGGGTTGTCAATATTTATGTAGGTAATTGAGTCATAAACTAGTTGTGAAAGTGAGATCCGATCAGGACAGGTTTGATTTCGTGTTTGGTAAAATGCGTATGGATAATAAAAAAAGACGAAGGGATCAAGGTACTCAATGTTACTCAACAATTTAATATCATACGATAGTATCTAGTTTGCATAGCTAAACTTTAGTCATGTTTAGCCACGCAAACTAAATACTATCCTTGTAAAATGACGTCATTTCAACTTCGCACATTGGGATGAAAAACTTTTTAGTGTTTCAGAAAAGTAAACAGCTAGGATACCTACACATGAACACCAACAAAAACATTTTTAAATTCGTTTATTGATTTGTACCTACATATTAAATTCCAAAAAAGTCTTCTCCAGTTACTTAATTGAAATATCTAATACATATTAGGTACTAGCTGTGCCCGCGACTTCGTCCGCGTGGAATAGTTATTTTGGGCATCATATTTATTTTTGCAAACAACCTCCTCAGCTTTATAAATTATAGCTGTTACCCACGACTTTGTCCGCATCAATTTCTGTTATTATTTTAGACAGTTTAGTTTTTAAGTTTTTAAAAGAACATAATTATTTTAAAGTACTTCTGCGTAAATTATATTTTTAGTTTTATTTTCTTGTGGCAGAAGAACATATTGGTTTTCTCCACAACCCGATCTTGACAACGCGACATATAGTTGGCCGTGTGAAAAGCAGTCTTGACGTAAATCGATTCCTACGTGTTTAAATGTTTGCCCCTGTGATATTAATTGTAACGGCGAAAGATAGCTTAACGGGAAATTGAATTCTTTTAAAATTAAAAGGTAAATCATTTGGAATCATTGGGATGCGAGGTATAAGCACTGTTTGACCAACTGCTGGACCAGTCAAAACTATTGCAACGATCACGTTATTGCGAAGAAATTTGATTTGAAGTCGGGTCCCGTTACATAAATTTGGTGCTTTAAGATTTCTAAGTAAAATTATTGGGGCACCTATTTTTAACTTGAGGGAATATGGGGGAAGGCCACTTGGGTTCAAAGAATTAAGAAACTCCTGTGGGTAATGGACCGCATCTTCTTGATCCATTACATTATCAATAGATGTGTAGGTAACTATGTCTCCTGGAAGTTTACTTAAAATTAGGTCGTTAATTTCGTCCACGCTACTGTTTCTCGCCGCCAATATTGCCCTTTGACACATCCATTGATGATCTTTATTTTCTATTTCGCTGATTTCAGGGTAAACTTTCGATATCAAGTCCTCAATGTTACTCATTCTTTCTCCTAAATCGCGATCAATTTCAATTTTATTTTCAAAATGAGGTACTTTCCCGTCTCCTATTAAAAGTAACTTTGAAGGAAAAGTTATACTACCTCCCCCCAAATGTGTTCTCATATTTGTAGTTAATTTTAAGATGTTAACAAACTTCCATAATGGGGAACTTTTAAGGCAAGACTACAATGTCTGCTCTAGTTCCCCTTACTATTACTGGTAAAGTTTGTCGAAAGTCCCCAGCAAACATAACAGTAATCCCACCCATGATTTTATCACAGCTTCTAATATCTCTAAGAGTCCTATCTAGAGCCTCTACATGAGCTCTATGGATCATGGTACATTCGTCCCAGATAATTAAACTGACATCTTGTAAAACTTTTCCCAAAGAGCCATTTTTACGTATAGAGCACACGCTATCTTTTTGTAAAGAAACAGTGAGGGGCAGTTTAAAAGTGGAATGAGCTGTGCGTCCACCTGCTAATAAAGTTGCAGCGATACCTGACGACGCTACTGCCAAAGCTAGCTTTCCCTGAGACCTTACTTTTGCTAATATAAGATTAGTAATAAAGGTCTTGCCGATTCCACCGGGAGCATCCAAAAAAAATACTTTTCCTTCACTAAAATGAACACTTTGCATAACACAATTATAAGCGGTCACCTGGTCATTAACTAATTTTGGTTCATTTTGAGTAATATACTCATTTAATTCATTTAGATCATACGGTTTTCGCAACGCTACTTCTAACGGATCCAGATGATTAAGTAAATTAATCCTTTTTGATACAGGAAGCCCAAAATCGGTTAGTGATTTATCGCAAATCTCATGAATTTTATCTTCAATTATGATTGGTCCATCATTGTATATATCATCATTATATGCTAATGTCATATCCTGATTCTCATTACGCATTCTGTTTAATATATCTTCACATAAAGCATTACGAAATTTATTCCATAACTCTAAGGGGTCAGATGGTTGGCAAAATATAAGGATGATGGTAAATAATTCTCTTAATTTTGTGGCTGGCTCGGACATGACAGCATCTGACATTGTATTTTGCCAATGTTCATCTCCCTCCAGTAAACCTAATTTCTTGCAAGCGCCTTGATAAGTTTGGCAAATAACACCATTCACGGTCCTTAGATGTTCAAATGACATTGGACCGCGAACATGTTGCAGTAACATTCTTAAATAAAAGCATTCAATTTGAGTTGGATGAATGTTGTAGACACGGCCTAAAGTTGTGTCTTTTTTTACACCGGGATATCCTTCAACATTTTGCCCACGTCTTCTTCTAGAAAATGAATTTCTTTGCCATACGTAATACTGGGGTACTTCGTGATATAAAAGGGTTTTTGCAAAATCGTCACTTTTGCAAAGATCAAAGAACGCTGTAAGTGTCGTTGATGAAGGATTATTAACGCGATCTTGAAGGTTTGCATTATTATAAAAATAAACTCTTTGTCCATTTTCCAAATGAACTACTGCCGGAAAACGTTCATGAATAGGAAATTGGAAAATTCGCCAGAGCGCTTCCGAGGAACTTATATAGCGACCATTTAGATATTTTTCTACTTCATCGTTATTACTTTGTAACGAAAATGTGGCTTGATCAGAACCTTTATGAATATACTTACAGATGTACTTAATAGCTTTGACCGATTGACAAAACTCTACGTTAATGTGTGCATTGAAAATTCGTGATAGCACTGGATTATAGGGAACAACCCACCGATTATCTACGCTCACTTCTGTACCTTTGACACGAATTATTGCTGTGTTTCCACCATTATCTGGAGACCTGCGCCTGTAGGTTGGGTAACCGTCATCCCCGGTTTGTGTTTCAGAAATAAAATGCCTAGGGTACTTTTTAGAACAAATGTTTTCTTTCATACATGGTGACGCAGGATTATGAAATCCGCAAGGACCATGTATCATATTTTTTATGACAATATTATGAAGAATTGGATCTTGTTGTTTGTCAGGTATTTCAGCCGATATTATTGCATCTATAGAATCTGGTTGTACTTTGTTAGCCAGCCACAATAAAATGTGGACGTGAGGTAAACCTTTTTTTTGCCATTCTACGCTGTAAACAAAGGCTTTTGATGGTCCAAAAATATTTTTCTTCGTTAGTAGGTCTATCATTTTTTTGAGTTTTAAATGAAATACTCTAGAAACCAAATCATGTCTGTCGTAAGAATGTTGATCGGGTAATAACTCAATTTTTATTTCCGGCCATTCGGATTTACATGTAAATGTAATGAAGAGATCTGGTCTTCCAAATTTCCTGACATATGTCATGGCATCTTGACTTTTTTCGTTCATGTATCTGGGGGATCCTGTAAATGACGACGGCAATATAACATGCTGGCCAATATTAGAAGCGTTTATATTCGCATCATTAACCACGGCATCTCTTAAATGAATGTACTCTTCTGCTCTCAATTTTTTTTTATTTCTTTTGATGAAGTCAAGCCTCTCAGAAATCATTTTTGCCGCCATATCAACACAATATTGGTTGAATAATCCTTTGAAATAATGTATGCTGTTAAAGTCATTTATTCTTACCATGAGTCTAAATGCATAGAACTGCATACATGATACAGTTTTAGATCTAGCAACAGTATTCTGCTGTGGAATATTTATACAGTATCCGTCATTACCAAAGGGAAACAGTAAAGGATACTGAAGTGGGACTGCGGGTTCTATTGGAGAGATGTTGAAAGTTTGTGAAGACTACGCGGCTAGGCATGGGCTCGTGTATAACGTGAAGAAATGTGAGTACATGGTCTTTGGGGTCGCCGGTAAGTGTGCAGATTATTCACCTAACCTTACCCTAAATGGCTTGAGCATAAGAAGAGTAAAACAATTTAAATATCTGGGACATATGCTTACCGACGACCTGAAAGACAATGTGGATATTGAGAGGGAGCGCAGGGCTTTGGCGGTCCGCGGTAATATGTTGGCTCGTAGATTCGCCCGCTGCACGGACCAAGTAAAAATAACGCTTTTCAAAGCGTATTGTCAGGGTCTGTACACGGGTGGTCTGTGGATCAACTACACCAAAAGGTCGCTAGATGCCCTGCGGGTCCAGTACAACAATGTGTTTAGAATGCTCTTGAGACTACCCCGGTTCTGTAGTGCGTCAGAGATGTTTACGCAGAACCGTACTGATGGCTTCCACGCAATTGTGCGGAAGAAAATAGCGTCTGTGGCAGCTAGAACCCGGGCCGGGGGCAACAGCATTCTAAAAACAGTGACTGAGAATGTGTTTTCCCCTTTTATGAGGCATTTTGTGGAGAAGATGACCGGTTGAGAAACTGGTTTCGTCTTCTTTACAAAGTAACTCATACCCAAATTGTGTTTCTTAATTTATGTATGTACTAACACTAGGTTTAAGGTACTTTACTAACACTACGGATCTCTGTTATCTGATTATTTGAAAATAAATAAATAAATAAATAAAAATAAAATAAGATCTATGAATTTCAGAAACTCGTTGAAGTCCACCATCTCTCGCAGTCAACACAATATCTCGGGGACCTTTGTCTTCATCTATCAAAAGAACAGCTACTTCATCTACTATTGGCGCATTATACCGACCTCGATGCTCGTTAGGAGGTTTCACATCAGCATGAATAATAAGTTTTAAGTCATTCGGTGGTCTATTTTCCAGATTGTATTTAAAACTTTGAATATACGTATTATGATCGTGAAGATATGTTTGGAGAACGTCGATAAGATCGATTTGCAAGCTTGGATTTAAATTTGAGCGCAAGGATACCTGATCTGCATGGGAAACAAAATATATTTGCAAAAACTCGGGTTGTGCCCCTTCAGCTGGAAGTAAGTTACCGATCAAGTGATAAACTTGCCCTTGGACTTTAAAAGTGGGCATAAAGTTTCCCTCACGAATTTCTTTGGCACCTAATGAAGTCATCTGAAATAGTGTATTATATTGTCTTGAGTGATTTAAGAAATGCTTTGATGATGGATGTGAGCCTGACATCAGTTCTTTTAAAACTGTAGTTGGTTCCGGAGTTATAGGTATATTTAGTTTGCCGCCACTACAACACAGTCCAGGAGCTTCAGTCGCCCATTTTTTTGCTTGGCATAAGTTGCATATTTTATCCATTCTGCCAATATCAATATCATTTAGCTCAGTATAGTCAAGGGTACAATCATAAGCAAACGCAGCATTTAATAAATTAAGTTGCCTGCGAGTTCTATTTCTTGCTGATCGTACATTTTGCTGTGCTAATCGATGGGATCGTTCAGTGCTTGATTCCCGATCGCGGTTAGCCAAAGTTCGGGAATTCTGTGAGGCTAAACGTTGAGAACGTTCAGCGCTTGATTCCTGTAGTCGGTTCACCAAAGTTCGAGAACTCTGTGAAGCTAAACGTTGAGAACGTTCAGCGCTTGATTCCCGCAGTCGGTTCACCAAAGTTCGAGAACTCTGTGAGGCTAAACGTTGAGAACGTTCAGCGCTTGATTCCCGTTCTCGGTTTATCAAAGTTCGGGAATTTTGTAAAGATAAACGTTGAGAACGTTCAGCACTTTGTTCCCGTTGTCGGTTTGCCGAAGTTCGGAAATTTTGTGAGGCTAGACGCTGCGAACGTTCAACGATCGATTCATTAGCACGGTTTTGTTCACTGATTGCTCGTTGAGTAGCCAACCTATGCACATTTTCATCCTCTGTTTCATTGCTGCGCAAAACTCGCAGCCGCTTTGCAGTAGCAGTCTGCCGAGAAAGCTGAGTTCTTTTTCTAGGCATTATAGTGACGAAGAAAGAACGTAGGAAATGAAAACTTAACCAAACCGTAACTCGTAATCAAGAAAAAAACAAACGTAAGGTTAA
This sequence comes from Fissipunctia ypsillon, assembly GCA_947568875.1. Classification (NCBI taxonomy): domain Eukaryota; kingdom Metazoa; phylum Arthropoda; class Insecta; order Lepidoptera; family Noctuidae; genus Fissipunctia; species Fissipunctia ypsillon. The sequence goes on from OX387668.1 coordinate 15,963,700, forward strand.
TAATTAGGAATCTAATTATTTTTACCTGTATTTGGTACTTACGTAAATCGGATATAATATATGTCAAAAGAATTACCGTAAAACGAAAATAAGGTAAACTAACTGTATGCTTAAACTAAAACCTAACCTAATAAGAATAATTATGTAGATGACACCTATTTACAGGTATTATCTACAACAAAACAAAAGTGTTAATTTTTGTTAAATTATTAGAAACAAAATACTATCCTTAAAACAAACAATACTATAAAGAAAACTATGACACCTACTTATAATTAATTATCTACAACAAAACAAAAAAAAAAGTGTTAATTTTTGTTAAATTATTAGAAACAAAATACTATCCTTAAAACAAACAATACTATAAAGAAAACTATGACACCTACTTATAATTAATTATCTACATCAAAACTAAAAAAAAGTGCTAATAATTGTGAAATTATTAGAACCAAAATATTATTCCTTAAAACAAAATATAATAGTATTGAAAAAGTATTATTACACGACGATATTATATCGCAAAAACAAATAACGCTGCATACAACCGTTCAGAAGGGAGCCGACCGCGCGTCAGACGCGCGGCATGGTACCTCGTAGAGCTACACCCCCCCTCCGCGTCGCCCGCAAGCAACGCCTCTCCTCGCCCACCGGCCAGGCGCAGCGTCAGGTTTTGCACATCATGCGGCGCGTGTGAATTTTATATCGGAGTTATTTTTAAATTGTAATATCTTCTAAGATATTCATTGAAATTAAGTAATGTCAAAGACAATTTTGTTTACAATTAAATACTCTTAATCAACAACACATTTATTTGGATAAAGATTAATATTATTATGTTGATACAACTAACAAATAATTGGTAATAATGCATTAATTTCGACCAAATTTTATTACCATAAAAACGGTTCTAGTGAGTTAATCTTAAAAGATAGACATATACTGTCGCGGACATTTTTTTAGATCATTTCAAGAGGAATAATTCTTTCATACATATTTTTTTGGTATCTTGAACCGTTTTCGCAGCTCACGCAACGGAAGCCCTCAAATATGAATAATTTTCCCCGTTTTTTTCCACATTTTTCATTGTTTCTTCGCTCCTGTTAGTTGCAGCGTGATGTTATATAGCCTAAAGCCTTCTTCGATAAATGGTCTATTCAACACAAAAATAATTTTTCAATTCGAGCCAGAAGTTCCTGAGATTAGCGCGTTCAAACAAACAAACAAACAAACTCTTCAGCTTTTTTTTAGTATAGATGTGATGTGGATATCCAGGCCGTTCGTTTCGCTTAGAAGAATTAACTTAGGGAAAAATCAGAAAAAAGCCAATGACTCCTAATGAATGAAAGACTAAAAAATCTTACGTACCTAACTATCTACGCATTATAAACTAATAGGTGACAACCCTAATATTCCGAGCACTACACACACATTAGCAGTCATTGTTAACACGTTCCCTGTGCGTGCACCACATGTGGGTCACTGTGAGGTCACTCTGACACGTGCGTGCACCACATTTGGGTCACGACTCCATACAAATTTGAAGCCTTTTTATAGTTTACACGTGTGATTTATTTTAATTTTTTTGCATACACGTGTGAACAATAAACTATAAAAAAAGTTTGTTCAAAAACCGGGCAACATTTTTATAGGGTTGTCAGGAAATAAAAGCCTAAAGTTACTAAAAATAAATGAATGTTTTTTTTTTGTAATATAGGATAGAAACAAACAAACAAATGTTTTGTATTAAAAAAATTTAATAATAAAGATTAATGACAAATAATAAACAAAGAAAGTACAAAAAATAAACAAAGAAAGTAAGATTGATACTTTTAATGAGACGCATTGTAACATGAAAGGCAGAAGGCTTTCTTGCATTGGATGCATTCCGTATCAGTTTTCCTAGCTTTTGTTCTCGCCTGGGTTGCAGAGCATCCTCCTTCGACTAGGTCTTTATAGCACCCAGTGCAACACCTTCTCGTTATTTTATCCATTCTTCTAGGGATTTTTGTAAGGTTATGGCTGGATATGGGTAAAGATCTGGAAGTAGATGATGTTATCGTCGATAGTCCTCGAGAAGGCGCTGCATCTTGTATGTTCAGGAGACGTTCTATTATAATTTCGTTACCTTTTAGTACTGGCATCTTATTACGATGATTTAGGTCCTTAAAGATTAGCACTGCATTTATAACAGCTATTTCCATCAGGTCACCAGCTATTTTTTTGTACCAAAAACAAGTTTTACGAACAGGTGAGTTATAACTAGCAAGTTGATCTGCTACATCTATACCTTTTTTGCCACGATTATACTCTAATATAATTTTTGGTTTCGGAATTGGCCTATAACCACTGGACATCTCCAGCTGATGATCATGACGCGTAGACATAACCAAGACGTCCCGCTGGTCTCTCCATTTCAGAACCGTCAAAAAATTATTTTGCTTCGCAGCAATTTCACCTTTGTTTAGGCGTGTATTGATCACGTCTTGGGGAAGATAGCGTCTATTTCTACGAACTGTTCCGCAAAAATCTGTTTTATTTTCTTTTAAATGTTTTGCAAGTGCAATGCTACTATAATAATTATCGGTTACTAATAATCTACCTTCGTTTAACAGTTCTCTAGCCAAAACAACTACCGTGGAGCCTGGTTTGTCAAGACCTTCAATCGATCTATCTTCTCCTGAATGTACCTTATGACTCCATGTATAGCCTGTATCCGTGCATAATTTATATATTTTCATTCCGTATTTACTTTTCTTTTGAGGGTTATATGTACGAATATTCAACCTTCCTCTAAAAGCAACCATAGATTCGTCTACAGCAACTGTATCTCCAGGTGTAAATATCTTTCACGAGTTTTTGATAAAGAGATCTATCAATGGCTGTATTTTGAAGAGCCTTCCTTCATGTCCATCTAAATTGTTAGCAAAATGCCAGCATCTCAAAATAAGAGTAAACCTGTCATACGTCATAAAAATCTCATGGAAAAGCGGATGATAATATAACTTATTTGTTTTCCAATAACATTCTGTTGTGGGAAAGTCAACTAATCCTGTAAATAAGTAGACACCAATGAATTTTCGCATTTCATTGGCAGTAACATTCTTCCAACGTCTTAAACGGGATTTTGGAAATAATCCCAGTTGTTGCTGTAACTGAGCAGCGTATATATTGGTTTGATCAACCATCAATTGTATCATTTCTTCATCTACAATAGAGCAAAATATAGTCCACAAATCAGTACTACTGTCGAAGACTTGATTTTGTCGTTTTCCTTGATCAAAACCTGTAAAAACTTCTCTTTGTAAAGGTCTTATCTGAGAACTCCAAACACTAGATTCATAAGCATAGGTAGGGGGTTGGCGAGCGGCAGTTTCGATTCTAGACAACGTAGCAGGCGAGTTAGTAGACTCGTTAGTAATAAGCATAGGGGTTAAAGCACGTTCAGGTAATGACATGCTGTGTTCCTCAACCACGGGCGTAGGCAGCTCTTCAATGCCAAGCAATGGCGGCAGGTGTTGTTCTGGCGAGGACACGACAGGTTGTTGGAAAGTAACGGAATTTGAAGCGAGTAGGGAGTCAGGTTCTTCGGCACTATGAATAATGTAGTTTGTAATATTATCCACTGTTTCATCATCTTCATTTGGTATTGCATCCAACTCACCAGATAAATTTGTTTCCTCCAGTTGCTCGACGCGATCCTCTTCACCATCACTATCTTCTAACATTCGCCATAACTCCTGTTCCGTCAATGATAATGACGGTATTGGTCTTGAACGTTTCATGACTAAACAAGGTGATGAAAACAAAAAAGAAAAACTAAATGCGCACGAGCCGGATTTGTGAAAGTATTTGCATGTAAAACAGCTGTTTGACAGTGACTTTGACAATTAGATTTAGTTGTTCACAGTTGTAATGAATGCGTTCAGTAAAAAATAATTTGTTTTTACTCTTATACCGTGTGTTGTACACATATGAGGCAATAAATGTATAGTTCGTACGTGGGTGCACCACATGTGGGTCAATGAATCTATAGCTAGTACGTGAGTGTACCACATGTGGGTCACAAGTTTTTTTAAAATTTTTAAACAATTAGAGGGTTTATATTTATATAATTTATTCAAAATTATCATTACATAAGCCTCTCTTTACATATTTCCACAAAACGTGTTTGCACGTGAGGGGCTCCTCTCACATTTAGTAGCTGCACTGTTAACGTGTTAAGCTTGATGCCCGTCCCGTCCGAGCCCGTGACGCTACGCAGGAACCTACTTAATAGCTCTATCTTACTTACACAAAGCGACAAGCGCCAATAAGAGAGTGAAAAGTCCGAGTCGCAGCAGGTGCACTTCACCGGGTTATCATTGTAAGTATCTAGGCAACTCTTGCGCGCCGCGCGCTAGGATACGTTGTGCTGTCGTAACTTTTTAATGAAATCGATATCGATTAAACCCGTACTTAGACTTCAATGTCATTAAACACTTACTTTGATTTAACGCACATAATTATTCAATGAAGATTACGAATTTTCTAGTCAAGCAAAAGTGCGAATATTACGAAGGTGGCTCAAATGAATAATAACCATCACCCAGTACTTAATTTAAACTTTAGCCATAGGTTACAAACCTTAATTAATTAATTAAGGTTTGTAACCTATGGCTAAGCATTTATGCTTATTCGTAGTTAGTTTAGGTAGCATACTCGATCATTTTGGTGCAGTAGTAGGTAGTTCTACTAAAGCGTACAATGTGTTTCAACTAAGAATAGGATGACCTTGGCACCATAATTATTGTGACGACAATTACATTAAAAAAAGACTGCAAATTAATTTTCAATAGTATTTATTATCGTTATTATCTTGTTAATGTTATTTTCATATTTTTAAGAGCGTGTAAGTAGAAAAGCGTGCATGAAGTCACAATATGGCATCAAGGTCACCCTATTCTTAGTTGAAACGCATATTAAATAAGATGTAATGTCATTTGAATTTTGCTTCGTAATTTAGATACTCAAACTACTTGAGGTTTCATCGATGTCGACGAGGTGGCTTTCCCTTCACTAGCTGCCGCCGGGAAGCCCCGATACCAACATACCTACACATTTTATTTTACTGTTTATTTTACTACACTACTGCGAAGTTTGGCAACCTCGCAAAAGTAAAGATTCGTCATACTGGTCACAATTTTTGACCTAATTTAATTATGATTGATGATATCTCCGAAACTATGCATTTTTGGACCACCTATTCTGGGAGTTTTAGTATTATTTTTACCTACAGAATATAACCCTAGAGTTATGGGATATCAAAAAAAACAGGTTGTATATAGCGTGACTGGTAATTAGTGACCGATACTTAAACACATGATTGTACTCATGATAACAAACAACTTTTACTATGGGACCAAACCTGAAATCATGAAAAAAAAATCTGCTGCTCCCTACATTTATGCTCGCATAATTCGTCAAAATGTAGGGACCAGCTGATTTTTTTTTCACGATTTCAGGTTTGGTCCCATAGTAAAAGTTGTTTGTTATCATGAGTACAATCATGTGTTTAAGTATCGGTCACTAATTACCAGTCACGCTATATACAGGATAATTTTAAAAGGAGTGCGGATATTTTAGGACTTAATCAGGTGCATAAAACTGAACAACTTTCCCCTAGGAATATAGGTCGAAAAAATAAAATTCAACTTCCCATACAAAAGTAAGTCACGTGACCAGTCACTTTGTATGAAAAGTCGATTTTCAATTTTAAGATTTCGACTTATGTTCCTTGGGGAAAGTTGTCCAGTTTTATGCACCTGATTACCTCCTGAAATATCTGCACTCCTTTTAAAATTATCCTGTATAAACTTCGTACTATTTACTACTCAATTTAACAGTATATACTTTTTTTTTTTTTTTTTGTGGATGGGAAATCATCAAATGACTTCTCCCGCTCTGGGCGGAGCGGGAGGGCGTGTCAGACTTTTACTGACTAAAACCCACCCGTGTTCCTTCTGTTGCCTGTGCCGGGGCCACGGTAACTCTTTCGAACATCCCGCAACCCTAGCTGGCATCGGCCCTAGCGGACCCCGTCAATAGTGCTGACATCTCTTTGAGGCGCGCGTGGAACACGACGCGCCGTCGACTCGGGCTTTGTCCTTACCGGTCGGCGAGCTACCCATTGCTCGCCGTCCGCAAGCCCGCGCCTACGGTGGCCGGGAATCGGCTGCCAATTCCCGACGCCCAGGGCGTCTCCTGCGGCGACTAGGGGCGTGAGGGCGCAAAGCTTGCCTCTCCCTCACGCGTCCCGCCACCTCCTTCACGAGCATTACTGCTTCGCAGAAGGAGGTAATGGCTTCCCATGCACTCTCGCTCCGTACCATGGCCTGGACCAGGGCCGGACGCGAGAGACCGCCGCCGCCGATCGCTTCCGCGAGGACACGGCGGTGCTCCGCCCAAGCCGGACAGACCTCCACCGTATGCTCCACCGTGTCCTCCGGGCGATCCACACAGTGGTGACACCCGGGCGTTTCCTCCCGCCTTATCCGGAACAGGTACCTCCCGAAGCACCCGTGTCCGGTGAGGACCTGCGTCAGGCGGAAGGTGAGGACGCCGTGGCGCCTCTCCAGCCACTCCTCAAAGAGGGGACTTATCGCCGCAATTGTGGCGTGCCCAGCGCTGGGTTGCGACAATCGCACTCTCCATGCCGCCATGAGATCCTGCCGGAGCTCTGTCCGCCGTGCCGCGATTTCTCGCGGCAATGGAGTTACGCCCCGGCGTCCTGCCTCCTCGCGCCACTCCCACATGTGCGCGAGGACCAACAGTATATACTTTAGACTTCTTAAAGATAACCTTTTGGCTCCGAGGCTCGAAGATCACTAACTTAGCAAAACAGGCGCCACGCTCCAAACATCATGTTTCCATTTCCCTTTCGTTAAAAAAACCAGTACTTTTACGATAAATGTCAAATGAGATACTTTTAAACTTCTCGACTACGCTGACATAAAAATCATTTTAGTCAAATCACATACTTTAAATTTTATATTTAGTATCTAAAATCACTACAAATCTTATTAATATTTGGAAATCATGACATTCGGCCATCTGACACCGTGTTGCCTCCTGGCACACACACAGACACACTACAATCACAAAGGGGTATGCCAAGTCGCCATAGTAATTTAGGCCCCCTGTGCATACATATAAGAATTCATGATCATAATAGGAGGCAATTCCATTAATTAATTAGTAAAAGAAATGGTTTACAAAAAACTTAGCATTTTAAAGTTATTTAAGATTTTTGTTTCATCAATACAGGTTATATTGTGAAATATCACTTAATACATTATTTTAAATTATTTATGAGTAGACTTAGCTGAGAGTCAAATAATACAACATATATTGTAGTTTTTACATCTTTAGTCAATTAAGATCATCATCATAGACCACTAAAACATCATCCAAAAATTGTGCCGGTGGAAAAATATTATACTGATGCCGTGCCCACCCTAAGTACCATATCACCCATCTTACATCTTAAAAGGATGCAAGGAGATTGTTGCTCCTGTACTTTCCTATATTTTTAACTTGGCTTTAAAAAACCGGCATATACCCAGAACAGTGGAAGATATCGAAAGTCACTCCGATACCCAAAACAAGCAATAAGACCTTGGTTGAAGAGTATCGCGCTATCGCAGTATTATCATGCGCTGCAAAACTTTTTGAGAATATCGCTCAATAAATAAATACGCGGCTTTGCGAGGAGCAGCATGGCTTCCGACCGGGTCGATCAGTAGAGACTAACTTGTTGTCCCTTGTTGACTATATATCTCATAACATGGATAAAGGTCAACAAGTAGATGTGCTATATTTATATTTTAAAAAGGCGTTCGATACAGTGGATAACGATATTCTATTAAATAAATTATACGGTATGGGTTTCACCCCAAAACTTCTAAATTTTTTTGCGGATTACCTTTCAAATCTACGCGCTAGGCATATTGAAATGTAACACATACTATAATACCGCCTTATCTGCCTACTATGCGTATGCCTACTCCTGGCTTAATTATGGCATTATTTTGTGGGGAGAAAGTACTGACTTTTTGGACCTTTTCATTCAGCAAAAGAAATGTATCAGAATATTAATGAATATAGACCAACGAGAAAATTGTAGGCCACACTTTATTAAACAACAAATTCTAACACTACCGGCAATATATACTGCAATGTTGTATATTCGTTAGGAGGAATAGGCACCTCTTCAAATCTAATATCGAACTAAATGAAAACTATAACCGACGGAATAAGAATAGACTAATACTCCCCATTTCAAATTTAAAAGTTATCGGGAAAAGCCCATATTCAAGACTAGCTACACTAGCTAACAAGCTACCGGAAAGTATAAAATCCCTTCCAAATGATTCAATTTTCTCAAAACAGCTGAAATCTCTGTTAATAAAAAAAGGCTACTATACCGTTGAGGAATATAAAGCTGACAAATTCTAAATCGATTGACCTTGTAATGCTTGACGTACCTAAATGTGAAATAATAAATGACTATAGTATATTATGCTTACCTGTATGACTAAAATTAATGAACGAATTGATAATAATGTTTTTTTTTTTTAATAAAATGTAATAAATTATTGATTAATGTTTAGTATTGTAATGAATTGTAATAATTAGAATCAATTTTATATTTTAATTCGACATGAAACTTTTGCAGTGCCCTTACAGGGTGCATGTCTTACACTGTGCCATGAAATTCTAATGCATGCCTACTAACCTGTGTTGTTGCATGTTAGCAAATAAAACAGAAAACAGTATGTTAGCCATGGATCCTTTCAAAGTAGTAAAGTATGCCAAATGCCTCCTTTATGCTGACGATTTAAAATTAGTTCAAGTAATTAATAAGGATGTAACTCCCGAACATCTTCAAAGTGACATCGACCGAATCCATGAGTGGAGTGTAGATAATAAAATGATGTTTAATGCCGGTAAATGTTACGTCATGACCTTTAGCCGCAAGTTACAACCTACACATGCCACCTATACCTCAGCAGGTGTTGAAATAAAGCGCGTGTCAACCATTAGAGATCTTGGCGTGACATTTGACTGCGGGTTGACATTCCATGTACACATGTCTGCCCTAGCTTCTGAATCTTACAGGCGCCTAGGTTTTGTCCTACGCAATGCCCGCGATTTCAATAATCCTATTGTCATCAAATTATTATTTAACTGTCTAGTTAGAAGTAAGTTAGAATTTGCTGCAGCCGTCTGGAATCCCCACGAATCCACATATGTATTAGGGATTGAAAAGGTTCAGAAAGCGTTCCTGCGTTTTTTATATAAAAAGATTTACGGATATTATCCATTTATGTATCCTACTCATTTCCTGCTGGAAATGTTAGGATACAATTCCCTGACAGTGCGTAGAGCCAGAGATCAGATTCTTATAGCCATAAAAATTTTAAGAGCATTGTAGATTCCCCAGAGCTACACAATACTTTGTGTACACTTTATGTGCCTGACAACTACCTGCGCCATAGGCCTACTCGACGACACCGACTGTTCGCCACATCCCATTGTCGCACTGTGTCGCGCGCGCAATCCCCGTTGTGTCGCATGCATGGTGCTATAAACTCCTTAATGGAGTCAATCCCGGAATGTGACATCTTTAGTGACACACTCAGGGTGATCATGTCAAATTGTCTCATGTTCTGTGAAAGCTATGTTTGTTAGATAAATAAGTTGTATGTTGTTATCATTTTATGCGATTTTATTTTATTTTCTCTTTTTAAAGTTATCGTTAAGCACGTTTGATCTCTGGCTTGTTATTGGTTTTTGTAATATGTCTTTTTTTATGTAATATGTTTAGCTTTATGTTAAGTCTTACCTATTAATTACTGTCATTGGCGCAAGCCGTTGTAATTAATTATAAATAAATCACTGCCATGACGTGGGCACAGCATCCTACAGTACGGCGGCCGACTATGCAGTTACAGCAGTACTGCTGTATTGCTGCACGCCGTGTGTTTGCAGTGCTGACTAAAATTTACACGAAGTATACTTTGCGACTAACATGCCGAGTTGCGATTCTGGCCCTCACTAGTGAACAGTTATGTCCAAATATATTGCCATTCATAATCCTATTTCTAGCATTAGTGCACACTTCAATTCGATAGGTTCCATTAAATCTTATGTGCTCACCATAACATGAGCGAGCTTGCTTAAGTTGATAAGTCCCACATGCAATCAATATCAAATCATTTATATTTAATGTAGGGAATTCCCTTAGATTATCATTATTAATAGTAATGTTTTGAAAATCTGCCCTACTTCTATTAAGGCTGTGAACCCGAACATAATCAGACGGATCATTATTTTTATACATATTTTGGTTTACCATTTGTAAAATCTCGGCAGCATCTCCTCTGTCCTGTACTCTCAAATGGTACTTATTAATAAGGGCACCAGCCACAGAGAAATCTATCATAATGTGCTTAAAAGCCCTGTTGAAAAATGTTTGCCTAAATATTTTAAACTTTGTTTTAAAAATGCCATTCACAACTTCCACCACCCAACGACATAATGTGACTGCTCTTGTCTTGTTGGCGTCCCTAGTAGAAAGTTGTGTCTCACCCTCTTCTAGAGACAAAGGCACATATACACTATAACCACAACTCTCTAATAATACCAATGAGCCCCTAAAGCCTTGGTCCAAAATGAATACATCCCCCGTTTGGAAAAAAATGTCGGCAAGGGCTATTTTCATTTGAAAATTCTTGTTTTATTATACAGTGTGTAAGGTACATGAACGCACATACGTGTTCCAGTGATTCAGTACATGATTCTGGACCCCGTAGCGTTGGAATTTTTCGTCGGCTTTTTCCAAATTTTGAAAAAAAAAAAAAAAAAATTCCACTTTAAACTGTATAAAGTCGTTATACCTATCTACCCCAAAGACATTTTAAATGAAAAAATAATTAATTCAATTTTTTCACAAAAAAACGCAATGTAAATAAAACATAAAGAAGCTCCTCGCTCAGCTGATTTTCTGAGTTCACTGGAGGTCATTGCGATAGTACACACAGGCACCGACAAAGTACTCCGCCACGAAACTACTTGGTTCGACGCTACTCAATTAGGGATGGGACACGTCGATAAACTAGATCGGAATCGATATTTTCCAAGTACAGTACGACAAGACTTAAGCAAGGAAGACGATGAACAGAAGGATGAAGACTTAGAAGAAATTGATCTTCATCTGTCCGATTTTAGCAAGGAAACTAACTTAACTGCCCCCCTAGCCATATTACTTTTCTATTATCGTTTATGCTAACGCTTAGTACAAAATGTATGGCGATGCGATGACATTACCTACCTGCAATAAGTCACGTGACACATCTACGCGGGTAATGTCATTGCCATACATTTTGTACTAAGCGTTAGCGTAAACGATAATAGAAAAGTAATATGGCTAGGGGAGGCTGGTTACATAACAAGAAAGCTAATTTAAAAAATAAGTGGGTAATTTGAGTTGGTGCTTTAGTAACAGAAAAAAATCAATCATTACATATACATCAGAAGATGTCATTAAGATATGCCAGACGTCCCGTCTGAAGTATTTTTAAAAGACTGTCACATAAAGATATTGTCATTACTAAAATAATGCACTAATTTATTGGGTCGTCGATATACCAAAAATAGTCTATCATCTATTAGGAGAATTTCCTACGTCAAATCATATTACCGACTTAATGAAATTTTCATCACTTATTAAAATTAAAATATCAAAACGGCAATTATTAAACAAGTAGGTGTTATTTTAAGGTGAATAAATGTGTATTTTAATAGTTCTATCTACGTTACTACGTTACGTTCGTTTTATTTAACATTTAGACCTGTTTAACCCTTTAACCGCCTACGACGGATTAATCCGACAAATATTTTCGTGTCCATTTCGCCAGGGTCGTATATTTACGACCAAATATCGTAATGATTCAAGTTGCCCGGCGCTGGGGGCACGACAACTGATATGAAGTCGGGCGGTTAAAAGGTTAAAGACAATCATCTTTTTCCATAACTCAAAACATTTGAGTGATGCTAACAATAATTATTACATTCATACGCATAAAAAAATAAACGTTGAAATTGAAATATCGATGTTGTTCGACATCTCTAGCTAAGTGGCAAAAGAGATAACATATGCATGCGAATATGACATCTATTTCAAAGACGTTAGCGTTCTAAAATAATAATTTGGTTTAAGCTCCCTCTAGCGTTGAGTAGCTGAACTCGTTATAAATTTATTGATTGTGATCATATGCATGCGAATATGACATCTATTTCAAAGACGTTAGCGTTCTAAATACTCGTTTGCTGAAATTTATTGATTGTGACAATGTAAAATAATAACTTTTGCTAGTTGTTATAAGACTTATTTTATGACGACAACAAAACGCAAAACTCGACATCGGTACCCGCTCAGCTGTTTCACTAGAGTTCCTTTGTGAGGTCATTGCCTAATACCTATCGGGAACTTTCAAACGCGCCGCAAATTGCCGACAAAGGGCCATTGCGCCAAGCAGACTAGGTATTGTAGGCACTGTGCGGTGAATTCAAAGGAATGATGAAAACTTAGGTAAAGTAAGGTAAACGTACCAATACTCGTCGGATTTCGGAAATCACTGACTTTGAAGCGCTACTGTGTGTTAAATATTTAATAGAAAATGACAATTTTTGCATGACGTGATAGAAAATTTATTCGTTATTCTAATTAACTAACTTTTTTTTAATCATTTTGATGGGTATAAGTACTTATTAAGGCAAAAGTAAAAAAAGGGCGATTTGTACCAATAGTCGTCTGATTTGTACGGATACTCGTCAAATATTCCCAGTACTCGTCAACTTTTAATGCTAATATAAACTCTCTACTCTTGAACATAAAGTTCAAGATAAGTAGACATTTTTTTGTGCTTGAATTTGTTAAGCATACTAGTGCCTTTGAAACATTAGGTAGATAGATAGAAAACCAAATCCCTATTTAGAATAGCAGGTTATTATAATCTGTTAGAAGAGCAGGTATTCAATAAAACAGATAGTTGCATTTTAGTTTATATTCCTAAAATCAAACGCTTGGAATCACAAAATCAGTCTATAAAATAAATCTTATATTTCTTAATCATAATAATCATGCAGTCATGTGCATATGTAGCACGAGTAAAATTATTATTATTAAAATATTTAAATTGTAAAATCAGTTCTCTTATACCTAATAAAAGTCCACCCATGTAGTACCCACTCCTATCAAAGTCGGAGATACTGCACTCGAAGTGTATACATATTATAATAATCTTAATTATTTATAATCAGTCCGCAATGTAAACTTCAATCAGACTTTAGAAAACAGGTACCTAAACTAAGTGTTACTTTTGACTTATATAATAATATTACACAGTAGTGTTTAAATTGACTAGCAGTAAATCAAATAAGTAAAAACCCTGTACTATAATAAACAATTAAATATTTTAACAAAATGCAATTTTCAGGTGAAGCTCAACATGCAATTGTCTAGGCAAACATTTTTATGTTGAAGCTACACTTACATATTCCAAAAATAATTATGTCTGGGCGGTGCAATAGACACAATGAAATATTTTCTCTGTTGGATCTATTTCTGCACAAGTTGTATGGTACCAGATTGAACAACTAAGACATTGTATCATATCCATTTCTGCACTTGTTTGACACAACCGACAGAACCAATCTTCGTTTTTGGCTTCTTGCACCGAAATGCTTGTTTTATTGCTTTCTTTTTTCGCTTTATTGCGTCCTGCTGTCAGCGCTCCTTTAGCTTTCCCAATTTTTCTTGCTTCGACTCTTTTCTTCTTTATGTCTTCCTTTTCGGTCTTGGCATCGATCTTTCGTTGTTCGAAGATTTGCCACCGGTCTGAGGTTATAACACTGGGCTTTTTTATTTTTGGTATGGATGTCTGTGGGGTCTGATGTTGAGGTGGTGGCCAAAATAAAACATCTTTAAAAGGCGTTGGTATCGTAAAATTATCATAGCACATCTTAGCAGCCGGCTGTAGCTGTGACTCGGTTAAATTGCAATCTGTTCCATCGTGTTGTGTCGTGTTATTCATAATTCCCGCAACAGTTACTGGCATGGAATATGATGTAACTGTCGATGACACTTTTGGTTTTTCTATGGATGGTGCAGGAAATGTGATTTTGTGACATGGAATAGGCGATAATTGTCTGCGAGGCGTCAAATAAATAGTTCGAGGTGGTTGTGATTGCGACATGGTTGGTGTAAAATTTGTGTCGTCATGTGGAGGTGTGGTTTCCGAAATTCCAGAAAAAGTGCTTGATATGGAAGTGGATGTTACCGTCGATGTTACATAAGTTTTAATTGTATTGCGAGGCTTTAAATAAATAGGGTTTGAACCTGTTGTTCGAATTATATCCCCTATTGGGATGACTGGAGGTGTTGTTTGGTGTAATTCAAAATTTGACATCTGCTCTAAAAATACTGGCATTTCTGTGTTCTTTGTGACAGATGGTTGAGGATTTATTTGGTTAAGCGTTCCATTAACAACTTCAAAAAATTCTACCTTTCCTTCAGTTTCCGATTTATTTGTGAAATTAAATTCGGGAACATCGTTTAACGAATAGTCCATTATTTCACTTAATCTAAAATCGCCAATCGTATAATTACTAAAATCATCTTCAACTCTATTACTAATAGGAAAGGTTTTTTGCACATTTGCGTTTTCGATACCTGTATTCTCCTTATCACAGTCGTCTTCAGAACTAGTGGAAAATTGAGTAACCATAGACTTCCAGACAGTGAACAATCCCTCCAACGATTTTTCACCATTCCATGTTAACATTCTATTATCATGGAAAGTTTTAAGTGTCCTGGGACTGATCTGAGATTCAAAAAATTTTATGTGATTATGTTTGTCGGACAAGGAAACTTTATCAGCTGTTTTTGTTTTCTGGATGGACTGGCTTAACTTTTTGGTGACACATTTAGTATAATCGACGTTATTAGCAACAAATGGTGACAGCCCACATTTACGAAATCCATTTACAATAGAGTTTCTGTTTAATTGTTTGAGAGTCTTGTCTAACAAGGGACAGAAATTTTCCTTTTTTAGTTTTACAAAGTGATTCTCATTGCGCCAATCATATACAGATTGTTTCCATATTCTTTTGAGAGGTCTAAATACTGCTACATCCATGGGTTGAAGAATATGTGTAGCATTTGGATAGAGCGCGATGAGTAGGTATAATTTGATTTTCTCTACAGAAATTGCTCAATGGTAGCGTCGTATGAGAGCAGTGGCCATCCAAATAAAATATTATCGGGAGCTGGATGCCACTTCTTATAACCCAAGGGTAGAACACATTTGCTATATATTCATAAAAAGCTTCGCCAGTCATCCAGCCTCTTTTTGTGTGCCCTAATCCCCAATCATTGGGTGCTGATGTCGAAATTTTGTGAGGGATTGACTTAAGCTTAAAAAGAACCATCGGCGGTGCCAATTCACCTGATGCATTAGCTGTTAGGAGAACTGTTACGCACTCTTTTTCTCCACTTGGTATTATATTGTAAACATTTTTAGACCCACGTTTCGCTAAGACTCGGTTGTCAGCGGGGGACAAGAAAAAGGCGCTCTCATCGCAGTTAAAAATTCTCCGCGGGTCTTCAGAAGTAGCCTGTAGCTGAGCAGTACAAAAATAATCCTTAATTTCTTTGAACCAGGTACGAACATCATCTTCCGTGACTAATGCTCGAGATTGTGTCAAATTTTGGGACACCCTCCGACCCACTTCAGGGTGACGCTTTATGAATGACTCGAACCAATGTCGACCTGGTCTATTGTTAGTAAATGGGTTACTACGTTTGAATTTGGTAACTAATAATTTGACGCTATCTAATAACTGATCTGATGTTACAGGAAAACCACTTTCTGCCATGAAAATTAACCAGTTCTTTAAATGTTCTTCTTCTTCCGGAGTTAAAACAGTCGTTGGTCCTTTAGAGCAGCCGACTAAACTACGCCCTTTAATCTTGTCATTTAATGTGGTCCTTGGCACTTTAAATTTTCTTGCTGCATCTGATGTTGTGGCCCCTTGATTTACAGCTTCTATGGCTTTTAAAAGGTCCTCTTGCTTGTAGTTTCTTTCAGTCATGATCTGTAATTAAAATTACGATCATGCAATCACTAGGTACATACAATCTTAAATAAAAAAATCTTACTTAAGATTACTCTTTACCCATCAATATCGAATACGACAAGCAAAGAAGTGGCAGCGATGGAAGCTATGTCATCTTAGTTTTAAAACTGATTTTAGTAATGTTTGCGTCAAAACTAGTTGAATGACATAATTTTTATACAGGCGCTATTAAGGCACGTTAGGGAGACGCGGTAGAATACGCGTGACGACATGCAGTTATTTCGAACAAAAAGCATAGTGTAAGTACAGTCAATTTTTGCTTGCGACGAATTGTAATCCAAGCGTAGTAGAAGCAAAGGCAAGTGGTAGACCTACTTGTACCCAAAGCGGTAGATATGTATCGCGTGTCCTTAATCGAATGGCGGAGGCCTACAGCGGCCAATATATACCTAAAAAAAAACACACGTAGAAAGTGCACTTTTTTTTATCATTGATGGGCTCGCGTTTGACCACTATCTCACCTGATGGTAAGCGACGATGTGTGCATATAGAAAACAGGGGGTTTTAACCATTAAGAAACAAAATAATTGAATCGAATAACATGACTGTGTACGTGCATCTAGAACCAGCAGAGTAAAATATACCCCTAAGAAAAAGCTTAAAAGAAACGCAGTTTTATCAACAAATGTAGTCTAAACCTTAAATATGTTTGTACAAGAGAGTTAACAATTTTGTAAAAGTCCCGATATTAGCTATTTATTCGCATTTTGTACTGTAAAACACAAAATATCTTTATTATGACGAGTTTAGGTGCAACTTTTGAGCATGTCCCAGTAGTCGTCATAATAATTAAAAAAATGACGGGTTTTGGGTCAAATGGGAGTTTTAAAGTATCAATAGATGTCACATTAAAAAAAAATATCTTCTATGTTAAAAGTATTCCAAATTGCATATTACATCGTTAGCAAACAAACTTAACTAACTCATTAAACAAAGAAACTTACCGCAGACCTCACTGGAGTCATGTAAATCAAAACACAAAACCACGTGCTGAGTTTCACGTTTGACAGCTGAACTTCACGAAAAAACGATTTTGTTAGGGCACACACGTTTCGACTAACATATCTCCGACGCCATGACTGTTAAAACTCAGTGTTGTCATTTCAATTGTGCAATATGTTACCAACAATATGTTGCCATATAAACCGGCTCATTTTAAGTTCAGTAGAAAAAAATATACAAGTTTTTAGATTAATTGTCGACTATTGGGGCATGACGACTTCACCCGCGTTTACCTTACATTTCTTTTGTTTGATTTTTGTCAGTTCCTCGTTGACGTTGATCGCGAACGTGTGCTAATCGTTGCGAATTACGGTTATCGGAAATTTAATTTGTGTATTGTGTCTGTGTTTTATTTGTGTGTGATTTTTAAGATGCCTTCTGGACCTAACGATATTTACAGTGCCCAAGAATACGGAAGTATGCTTATGTGTTATGGAGAAGCACGTGGAAACGCACGTCAAGCACTGCGTATCTATGTCCAAAGATATCCAGACGCTCGTCATCCACGAGATTCTCGCGTAATAACACGAGCTTACCAACGTATCTTGGACAACCAACCAATTGTGCCTCAGCGCGAGGGAGCTGGAAGGCCCATAAGACCGGCTGTAGCGAACCGCATCCTGACTGTCGTGCGGCAGAACCCACGACTGGGAGTACGCACGGCAGCTCGTGTAATTCGTAACCGTTACAGGACCCGCGTCTCGCACTGGACTGTCCATCGGGTTTTACGCAGAGATCGGCAGCGTGCGTATCACATCCACAAGGTGCAAGCGTTATTACCTACAGACAGGGTATCCCGCGTTAGGTACTGCCGGTGGCTGCAACGACAGCACGACGAAATCTCCGACTTTAATGCAAATGTGATATGGACGGATGAGTCCACATTTACTAGTAACGGAATGTGGAACAGGCGCAATTCTCATATCTGGGCTCATACCAATCCGTTCACATTGCAGCAGATGGGACACCGAACTCGATGGTCAGTGAATGTCTGGGCTGGCATTTATAAAGACCTCGTGATTGGACCCATTTTTCTCCCGGAACGATTAAATGGGACCCGATATCACGAGTTCCTGAGAACAACTCTCTCGGACATACTTCTGGACGACATGCCTCTAAGCCAGTATCGAGTGTTATGGTTTCAGCACGACGGCGCTCCCCAACACGTGACTCTTCCCGTTAGACAATGCCTCACCGATTTTTTTGAAAATCAGTGGATCGGAAGATTTGGTCCGGAGCCATGGCCAGCTCGGTCACCGGACTTGACCCCATTAGATTTTTTTCTTTGGGGTTACGTCAAAGATAAAGTGTTTGTGTCCGAGTGTAATTCAGCAGCAGATATGAGGAATCGTATCGAGAACGTGTTCACGACGCTGCGTGAGGAGTGTATCCAGGACCCCACCTTTCTGCCACGTGTCCACGCCGAAACTTTGCGCCGTGCTCAGATTTGCGAGCGAGTTGGTGGCGGACACTTTGAACCCTATTTGGTTAGAGGTGAGCGAGCTTGAGGTAAGTTCATTAATTTATACCTACATCACTGGATCGCAATGTAGGTAGCTACTTACAAGCTTCTTTATTATTTCTAACCCTTGTCGGAATCGTATTAGGAATAAGTTTATGACTAATTAGCCATAAACTTAGTCCTGAGTGATAAAAAATTAACAAAAACACAAAAAAAAAACAAGCGCAAATACTAGATACTTAATAATAATGTTTAATACAATCTAGGTTACATACTAGGTCTTCTGTATGAGAAACAAAGACAGTTACATTTGTTTACATTCCCTTCGCAGTAGACGGCGCTAACATTATTGTTGCATTTATGCTAATTAGCAAACAAGGTAGGTAGTAGGTACCTTAAAGCTCTTAAAATATTCACAGAACTTTAGTTTTAAAATGCAGCCTAAATTACTGACTTGACTGTACCTGCACTTGCAGCTAAGTTCAAAGATGTCTTTAACTTTTGTTCGACCTTGTAGGTAGGTACATTCATACAAACGGAGCGAGGCGGCCCGCGTCGCGCGCGTGTCCACGTCCGTGTCTGTGTGTGTAAGACGTGTAGGTAATTACGTACCTACTACGCGCTCTCGCGCGCCTACATTCATTGCGAAGCGTTGAGATCGCATTGTTCACGATACATTGCGTGCTTGAAAATGTCCATTTCTGTAACCGATTATTACCGAGATTAATGACTATCATAATTTTGTTACTGGCATTAGGTGTAACCTTTTCGCGAAGTTTGCGGTATCTTGTCCCTTACAGCCTGTATATGCATCAGTTGTTGTTGCAGGATAGGGACCAAATATATCAATTATGTAACCATCACTGCATACAAACAAAAATGGTTTGATTAAATTGCGGTATTTGTGCAATGAGTAAGTCTTTTTTTGATACAGTAATTAGAGCTTTTCTCTATGTAGACATATGTGCCATCAGCAATTACAATTGGCTTCCTATCTACCCCCCCAAAAATACCATTAGGAATTAAAAGATTCCTTCGAGAGATGTCTTCTCTTGTAATATGGTATAAACCAAGGTTTCTGGAAATAAATTCCTGGTGCAATATTTCACGAGCTGTATCCATCAAGTTTTCTAGTGTGCTCCCGGGCACTCGCAATAAAGCTGCAATACGCTCATTACTATCCCCTGTACGCAATTTCATTAAATAGGCTGCAAGTGCAAAAGCTCCTCTATGTCTGCCTGATAATCTCGGGACTTCTGTAAGAATTTGCTCAAATTGCTGTTTCGAAAAGCCTAAATAATAGTGAACAATATGATCTGGCATAATCTGAATGTTGTCAAAATCTAAATGCATTACCATATTATCTTTCAGCAAAGAAAGTAGTTCTTCCATTTGCTCTGAGCTGAATGTTCTAATAAATAAAATAAAAATGATATATTGATTGCAACAGTAAATCCCATGAATTACTGCTCAAGTGATATTTATTTATTTATTTCATACAAGGTAACTTGACAGCTGACAGTAAGTACACATAATTATTATTCCAAACATTACGCCAATTACGAAGTACACAGAAAAATAAGAAATACCGAGAGTGACATAATTATTCATATTTATAGTGTGTGCGTGCGTGTGTCTGTGCGGTGTAGGTGCTGTACATGTGTGTGATTATGTGTGTATGTCTATGTGCGTATATGTATGACTAAACTGGCACTACTTAGTAAGCGGAGTATCCGGCTTTTGATGGAGGATTTGGATAATCTCCTTTTTAAAACTGTTTCGTGTGGTATTAAAGGGGTCCAGAGATGAGAATTTATCATTATATAATGCGGGTAGACGCAAGAATGGTGACATCTCAAGATAATTAGTGGAGGCCGATAGTACTGATAGCAAAGAGGTATGTCTGGTACGTCTGAGTGGAACGTTGAAGTATAATTTGCAGATCAGTTGTGGACGGTCAAATTTATTGTTAAGTATGTCGTACAATAACTGATTGATTCTATCTTTATTCTGCAAAAGAGGGCTGTCAGAGCCATCTATAACCTCCGCAGTCACGAATCTCTAAGGGAACTGTTTAAAAAAATTAACATCATGACGGTGCCTTGTCAATATATATATGAAAATATTATGTATGTTAGAAAAAATCTACATCTTTTTAGTAAGATAAGTGATCGGCATAATTTTAACACTAGAAATAGGAACAAATTAGATCAACCACGTTTTAGATTATCTAAGGTACACACTTCTTTTATGGGGTACTGTGTAAAATGTTATAATAAATTGCCTCTCGATATTCTTCAACTAAATGAGAAGCAATTTAAAACATGCATTAAACGCACACTATGTAGACAAGCATATTATAGGTTGAATGATTATATCGTAGATAAAAATGCTTGGCTAAATGCTGGTCCTGCTCCACAGCCACTTGGGCTTTGTTAATTTTTTTTTTTTTTTTGTTTGGAAGAAATGCGTCCCCTTTTTTTCTGACATTATGTTATTACTATAGACTTATTGACTATATATAGACTATAGATTTAGTGTTTACTAATCTTTTAATTACAATCATTGCAAACTATAGTTTTGTATAAATTAGAAGCATCTTTTCAATTTTGTAAATGTGAGTACCATGGAGCGGTTTTATGTTATGATGTAGGTATGTTGACTTGAAAAAGTATGGCAGTTGAGAGTATGTCATGCTCACTTAAATGTCTCGCTGATGGTGGCGCGTGTGTTGGATCATTCGGTTCCCTACAAAATGGTTGAGCTGGATGGTGCTGATCCACGCGTCATGTTCGTGAACGGGCGCCGTCAGTGGAGACTGGTCATCTCTTAGCTGCCAGGGCTTATTTTTAATCTTATATTTTAAATTGTTTTAACTATCTATTTTTTACATTGTTCTCACATATAGAAGCAACAAGAACAATAACAATGTACCTACCCAGGATTTTGTAACAAATTTGATTTAAAAGAGTGTCCATGGAGTTTCTTGCCCATTCTTCTCCATAGAGATCTACGTTTTGGAATGGGCGACTAGCTTCAATTTTCTGACTAACTGACCGACTCTTTGACAATTCAAAAGTGCCTGTAATTGGTTTAATTGAAATAAATGCTTTGAGTTTGAGTTTTGAGTTTGAGTTAACATCATATCATTTAACTGTCGTCGCTCTTCCAGAGTATTAAATTTGTGGTATCGACAGGATTCCGGGTAATTTGGGATATTATTATCAACTTTAGTTTTGTAATTTAGGTACTTAATAAATTTGTTTTGGATAGACTCAATTTTATCAATATATTTCCTATAAAAAGGTCGCCATATAACACTTGCCGATTCCAGTATGCTCCTTACATAACAGTAGTATAAAGTTTTTAAGCAAACTGGGTTATCGAAGAGTTGGCTGTTACGAATTACGAATCCGAGGGACTTGTAGGCTTTACTAGTCATTTGGTCAATGTGTGCCTCGAACGTGAACTTTTCGTCCAGCGTCACACCCAAATCCCTAACCTGTGATGCTCGCGGTATAATATCATTACTGATACGGTAATTACAAATAATGTTGTTGCGTTTTTTAGCAAAGGTTATAACTTGGCACTTCGCAGTATTTACATTTATATAGTTTAAATTATAATAGTCACTAAGTCTATCTAAGTCAGACTGAATCAATTGACAGTCACGAGGGTTATTTATTTTCCTAAATATTTTTTTGTCGTCCGCATACAGAAGATGTTCAGAGTGAAGGAAACACTGTGCTATATCAAATAAATATATATTATAAAGTAGGGGGGATACCAGAGAGCCCTGAGGCACCCCAGAAGTAATGTCCACGTAATCAGATTGGTAACTACCAATAACTACAGCTTGCCGTCGGTTTCTCAGATAAGAGTCTATCCACCTTAGCAAGTTCCCCTTAATACCTACGGCTTTTAGTTTTTCAATCAGAGTGCAGAAATCTACCCGGTCAAACGCTTTTTCGAAATCTGTGTATATTACGTCCACTTGGGCACCATCATTCATACTGTTAACAACATAGTAAGCTCGAGAAGGTTGGTATTGACTGAGCGTGATTTAACGAAGCCGTGTTGGGAAGCGGGTATACAAAGCTTAGTTGCAGCGTAAATTTGACCGTATGCAATTTTCTCAAGCATCTTCCCAAAGTTGTTCAGTATTGATACGCCTCGGTAATTAGATACATCCAGCTTGGAACCCTTTTTATGGATCGGGACAATTTGAGCCTCGCGCCATTGTTTCGGGAACGTGCCCTCATCGAGAGATCGTTGGAAAATGTTCTTAAGGGGAGAAGTTAAACCTAATTCGCATTTTTTTATAAAAATTGCTGGTATCCCATCAGTACCGGCTCCTTTCTTACTATCTAAATTTCCAAAAACTGTTTTTAGTGATTCACGAGTGATGACTATAGAATGAGCAACGTTTGACAAAGGGGAGTCATCATAACACGTTACACTGTTACTGCTAGTAGGTCTAAAGACGCTTTGAAAAAAATGGTTAAACGCATTACAAATATCCTCGCCGTTCGAGTATGTTACCCCTTGATAAACCATATTGCGAGGGTATCCAGAAGATTTCCTTTTATTATTTACGTACTTCCAGAATTCTTTAGACGACTTTATTAATTGTTTCTCGCATCTGGCTGTATATTTAGCGTAGGACTCCTCTTGGAGAAATTTTACCTGAGATCTTAACAAGGCGAATTCGGCGTAGTCCGTTTGGGATTTGAATTTTTTCCACCTTTTGTGTGCATAAAATTTTTCTTTGATAGCATTTATTAGTGATGGAGGGTACCATTTCGGGTATCGGAAACGCCCTGATACTTTTACTATTGGAACGTGTGCGTCTATAAGTGAGCGTAATATTACGTAAAGAATGTCGACACACTCCTCCACATTACGCTGTTCGAAACGGTTATTCCAGTCCACGCTAGCGAGCTCCGAGTTAATTTTTCCAAAGTCAGCCTTAAAAAACTTTTTTATAACTCTGGGTTGAGAACGAATAGGTTTATAACAGCAATCCTCAATGCAAATTTCCAGTGGGACGTGATACTTGTCTATATCCACCAGCGATACCTCGCTTAAGGTACACTAAGGACACATTAGAGATGACAAGATCGAGAACATTGTCGCAGCAGTTTGGTTTCAGATTGTGTTGAGACATATTCATAAAATCTAAAGAATTAACAAATTCAGTTGCGACTTCAAATAACTCAGTTAGTTTTAGTTTTCCAACTGTGTCCGTCTGAAGACCACGATATGGAGGGTAAGTTAAAATCGCCTACCACTAGGTTCCTATCATGGGGCTTACATTGTAGGACTGTAGAAGAGAGTCTTTAAAGTCCTTCAGCATTGTAGCGGAATTATTATTGGGGGGTATATAAACCGCAGCTAAGTGTAGGTCGCCTTTCTGTGATGACTTAGAAAAAACATTGTTCTTAATCGTTACCCAAATACATTCCGCGCGTCCTATGCGAATGTCTGATCTCGCTGTGGCAGAGTAACCACGTTTAATACAGATCATGACCCCGCCACCCATCCTACCGCTAGGGCGATCGTATCTAAATACATCATATCGATCATCACATATTTCTGTGTTCAATATTCCGTCACACAACCAACTTTCCGTAATGATTATAATATCAAAGTCATGTGATTCAATATTACGATAAAACAAAGGTAGTTTAGTTCTAAGTCCGCGCGTATTCTAATAATAAACTTTTAACTTATTCATGCTATAACTAAAATGTGTCAAGTAGCTAACCGGGATAATATTAATGTTTGAAGGAAAGAGAAAGAAATGAATGAGCGCGGGTACTTAGGAAATAATTTGCCGGAATGTATGTGTCGTGAGTTATTATAACGTACCAACAATAAGTAGTAAGTAATATGCGAGCCAGCAGCGGTTCTCAACGAGAGGGTCGCTAAAGGTGTCAGTTTTTTACTTGGATTGATCTGTGTCTGGGTATGATTGTGTTTTGTGAGTGATGAATGTGTGTAAGTAGTTTGTAAGCGTGTCATGTTAAACATCATGAAAGTGGTTATTAATACAACAATGAAAACAATTGACGAATTAGAGAAAATGCTTAGTAGCATGCAAATTACTTTGTAATTATAAATTTCTCAAAATCCTTTTCTGAGGTGATTGCAACGGGTGGTGATTTTTCGTGGCAGCGCATGTAGACTGAGCAGTTTTTTACCCACACAAATTTGATGTCTAGTTCCTTCGCACGTTTACGGCAATTATTAAGCAGGATTTTATTAGCTATCGTGAGGTGCTCGTTTATAAAGACTTTCGAAGAATTACCTTCGAAGCCTAGATCGTTTGAAGTTATACCTTTGGATTTGTTGATTTTCCGAAAATTAGCAATGATACAATCTTTAGCGTTTCTGTTCCTCAATTTAGCAATAATTCGCTTAGGTTTACCTGTTTGGGATTGCAGTGGCTGTACTCGTGTTATGAACTCAATATCTTCCCTGGTTATGTTGGCATTGATTGAGGTAGCTAGTTTTAGTAACAACTGTGGCAGATCTTCATCAGATTTTTTCTGGTATCCCTACTATTTCGATGTTGAGGAATCGATTTTGCTGTTGACCCCGGTTGTACTCTCTTTCTAGGACGTTGGTTTTTATTTGCAGTTCTTTGATTAGCTCCTCTCTGTTCTTAATAGTTTTTTCTAAACTAGATAAACGCTCGTCATATCTATCAAATTTGTTCGTCAAAGCCTTGCGCTCCTTCTTAAGGGCCTCGACAATCTCCAACTGTGTTTCGATTTGCTCAAATCTTGTATTAAACTCGTCTATTATTTGTGTTTTAATGCCTGATGCCAGGTTATTTAGATCAGAGCGCAACTGCTCAACCTGTTCGGGTAACTTTATTAGAGTCTGTAGTATTGACTCATGAAGAGATGACTGTTTGATAGATGAGTCTTCGTGGGTACTCGGTTTCTCCGGTATTTGGGTTCTCGGGGAGTTCAGTTGTGGGGTGTTTTTGCACTCCGGGCAGATCCAAGTTCCCTGTCTGTCTGATCCCAATCTCCTCCAGCCGACCTCAGAGAGGCTAACACAAGGGAAGTGAAAGGTTAGACGACAGCTCGAACAGCGGGCGCCATCCGATACCGCATCTGCACATTTTTTACAAGTGAAACTCATACCGCAAGGTTGGACACCACCGCTGGCTGGTCAGAAGGTGGGGCGAAGTAGCTATGCAGCGATGCTAGATGTGTCGAGCCGATGTTCCCGTAGCGCGCAGTAATTATTTGGTTCCGAGCTGTTATGTGAGTTCAGCGGCAAAGTGTTAAATCCGCAGCGCAGTGAGACGAATTCGAATTACGTACTTTTAAGGTTGTAGAAAATTAGCCAGTGAACACGTCTACTCTCGACCGTGGTTAATGAATACGTGTCGACCGTGGTATGGATATGAGCAGATTCTACAATCTGAAGGCACATAGTAATTATAATCGCAAAGTAAACTTACGCGTAGTGATGCTGGGACTAAAAGTCTTTCACTACCATTGCAACCAGGGAAAAAACATTGCCGTTGTGTACTTGGTGCTCGTATATAGTTTGGCAGCAGTATCTGGTTACTATCAGGCAGTGGCGTGCACAGAGATTTCAGACAGGGTATGCACAAGAAAAAAAAACTTACCAGTTTCAGCTTGTTGTACCTACCCTAAGTGGGTTCCCAAATTCCCATCATATTTATTTAGCCAACAAATCTACAAGTTCCAGAAAATTGCCTTTATTAAACGACAAGCTGGATTCGTCATGAACACTGAATGCTAATTCTTGTTTACCTAGAAAACAAACTACATCAATCAACCGTTTGAAAATGTTTCTATTTCTTTCAACTTTCGCATCGTGCCTTTCAATATCTAACTTTAACTGGCTATTCAAACTAGTCTCTATTCTTCCTTTACTAAAAGTTTGGAACTGTAAGCAGGATTCTAGATGTTTTTCAGAAGAATCATGCTTAGCAGCCGCTTTGTGAAAATTATTTAAATCTGAGTACCCGCTATAGGTCCAAACATTCTTTTTATCTTGTTTAGTAAACAAAATGCAAGGGAAACAATACAATGTGTTTGTGTGTGCACAACCAGTTAGCCAGTAATAGTTATCATAAAACTTTTTATGAAAATAACGAGTAGTATTTATTACCTTTTCTTTGAGTTAAATCCAACCCGGGTACACACCTTCCCTTTGCAATCAATCTAACTTTTTCCTCAAAAGATAACGACGAAAACGCGGCGGATTTTAATTTATATAAACACACTTCGCCAGCACAGTTCTCACATGTATAATTTTCTATATTTTACAATAAACTTGCTAAATAATTACTCGACAGTTGCGCCAAGAAAAACAATATGGCGAAAAAACTTTGCAATTTATTACATTACGAACTAATACGAAAGAATTAATTAGTTGGTGGTCGGTCATTTGGTCAATCCGACTAAAAAAAGTAGACCCTCTGCAATGAACAATTAAGCGGTGCTTTTACGGCTTCTCAATTTGGACGGGTTGCAATGTAAGCTATGCTTCTAAAACTCCAACACGCACACACATTTTCACGCACACAGTCACACTTTTGCTGTGTACTACACGAGATGCGTTGTATGAAGAATAAGCAAGGCGTAGTAATGCTTTTGCCCACGGGAGCGCTGACTGCGCGGTGCGCGCGGCGGTGGATGTTCGCCGCTCCAACGAGTTAGTTCCAAAAAAAGTAATAGATGGCGCGTAAGCTAAATTACCATGATTTTTTTGAATTATAGTTATTTACCATTTAGAGGGGCATGTATGTGTAGGACTACAGGGTATGCAGAGCTTATTTGCATGTATGGAGTGCACGCCACTGCTATCAGGCATATCTGCATTCCTTTCTTCTGCTTGTGTAGAAGTCGTAGTGTCTGCGTCTGATTCATGAGGACTACTTGTTGCTTCAAGTTCCCATTCTAAAGTAGACCTTGACACTGCTCCGTCAGTCTGTCGCCAACAGGTATGACAGAGAAGTGATGTTCTTGGCAACTGCAATACAAAGCAAACAGCAGATATAATGAAAAAATATAATAAATTATTTTGTTTTTAGTTACCAACATTATTTATTAGGATTACATTTGGATTATAATCTAAATATATAGAAAATAAAAATGATTTTACCTGACGAGGTGCTATCTGTTGAGCAGCCATATTCTAATAGCAGCTTCACGTGTAGTATTTATATTCAGTGTGTGTGATCGTTTCCTTAGAAGTGATGTGCCACAGCTGATACATACATTTACATGACCAATAATAGGCTCAGGGCTTGTTGGATGTCGTATCTGATCCCAGGCATTGGTCCAACATGCATGGCACACTAAACTATCACTGGAAACTTGCACCTAAAAGAAAACATGAGAGAAATTCTAAAGTAAGCACTTTCGCGAAAAAATATATTGATGTCTAAAATATGTATATTGTTAAATACAGATTTCTAATAAATAGATAATATATTATTATTTACCTGGCCAGTCCATCGTTGTATAAGACATCGAACTTCAGCGATTTCCAAAGTGTGTCTTCGCATTCTGGATACATTTAAGCCACAGTTTACACAACGGTGATCACCACTTACAGCAGTATATGATGACTGTTGTGAAGAACTAGGTCCAGAGTGAATGCCGGGTTCGTCGGTCGAAGCGTCTAATATCAAATCCAAGTTGTCGCCAGTGTCGTCATAGAGTAGCGGGAACAGAATCCATAATCAGGCCGTGGTCGTCAGGTATAGGAGAATCGTCAGAGTCAGTATTCATGGGTAAAAGTAGTCAATATAAAACTCAATAAATAAACACAAGTCGCAGCAATGGAGTTGCAAAACAAGCAATGGTTTTGACATTTACGTTTTCTGACAAGTTACGATTTGGTGTTGCCATAACAATGCAATAAAAATCGATAGATCGATTATAGATTTATTGTTATAAATCACTACAATCTCCAAAGATAGAATCAATAATAATTTTTAAAGGAGATTTTTGCGATTTATAATAGACGTATGTTTGCTTGGAATAAAATGAACGGTATTTAATAATAAATTATGACTAAAACTTCCGATTAAATACCTGTCAGCGTTTTTTTGTTAAGGCAACATTTTCAAATTGATTTTCATTCAAGTTCCATTAGTTTCGTCGTTTTAATATTTAATATTTTTAAAAAATGTTGCTGACTTGCACATAATAATGAATACGTGGAAGAGATGGAAAAAATTTTAACATATATTTTAGCGACACTAATCCCTTGTGCATCTCTGGGCCTAATATTGGCATTCCCCTTTTAAACAAATCATGACATTCTTGTGTTAGGTCACTTTTAACTAGGAGGCGCGAACAAGATTGTTCGAAATCAAAATCGAAAGTCATTTATTCAAACTCTCTTGAGAATCAGCAATTATCGAACATCGAAATTACATAAGACAGTCCTCCGGCACGCCCGCCCTTCACCACTTCCTAGTGCTTTAGCTGGGAAGAAGTCGCGCAACAAACTTCCCAGCAGCACATCTGTCTGTTTAGTTAGATGAACTTGATACTACTCTCTCTGCTCTTCGCGTCGCACACCCTGTGCTCTCCGCGTCGCACACCTTGTGCTCTCCGCGTCGCACACCTTGTGCTCTCCGCGTCGCACACCTTGTGCTCTCCGCGTCGCACACCTTGTGCAACCTGAACATAATTGCGTTGCGCACCTTGGGCATTGCATCGCATATCTTGCGCACATCAGTACATATACTATACACCATAACATAGAAATGTACATTAGACTTGTATGCCTCCTAAGCGCAGCTTGCGCTGGCTATCATTAATTCACATCATCTTTTGACATATTAACAGACTTACTACCACTTGCCTCCATTTCATTTCATCGCTCATTTCCACTCATCTCATCTTCTGACGATTCGTCAGTCTGATCCGTTTCAAAACACAACGACAAATAAATTCTATCCACCGCGTATTCCCCTTTGTAAACGTTCGAACCTTTCTTAGTTAACGGAAAGTCAACAACCCCATACCTATCATTGTCAAAAACATTTGCAATAATTCGATACGGACCTGATAACTTTGACAAGTTTCCCACTTTTACCTACGCTATGAGTCTCTCTAAACCCCTATTTTGCGCTTCGTACCTATCCCTATCGAAATACTCCTTTTGTTTAATTTGCTACCCATAAACATACCGTTCTACTTTCTCTCTTATTTTACTAATACTATCCTGTACACTATTTTTATTTGTGTGGAATTTCGATGCAATCCAAAGACAGTTCATGCGAGACTGATTTATTATTCGTGTACCCACATCACAATATATTACATTTCCTCCCTCACAAGAAATAATTATACCTACTTAAGATAGCTACAAAATGTTATTTTTTTTACTTATCGAAACTAAAAAAAAAAACAAGTAAGTTAGTATTACAATAGATGGGGTTTATTATTTCGACTTGCCTTGACATAATTATATCTACCTACCCCTTACTTTTTTATAAGTTTGATAGATTGCATGTTTACTAAGCACATTTTACTTATTACTTAACTAAATTATTTAAAAAAAATGCATTATGCTTCTATTACGCTTTTTTGTGGTTTAATTATAAGGTTAAATAATATTAAAAAAACTTACAGATAAGAAAAGTACTTAACATATACCTACTGTACTAGTTAAATACCAACACGGGTTTTATACCTACTACACAGGATTAAACCTAAAATATGTTAGTTAGTCAATATTTATAATGTTTTTGTTTCTAGGTCTATTATTGACCCAATCCCCGGAAGCGGTTGGTTGTGCCGCGTAATCGCTTTGAGTCTCATGCATGACGGGCAAATCATGTGAAGTCTGAAGTGATGACGTCACCAGTGAATAAGGTGCAGACTCCCTTGTTTCTTTTTCAGAGTTTACTGTGTGATTATCAGTATCTGTGATAATAGGATTAGAGTACCGTGTGTGTCTTCGTAATGGCATAATTTGATCTATATGTTTTCGATGTTCTCCCTGGTCTGATTTTACCTTATATGTCACTGCTCCGGTGCGCTCAGAGACCTGTCCTTCCACCCACTTGGGACTGTTTCTCGAGTAGTCTCGAAACAGCACTATGTCGCCTAGTTGGACCTCTCGGTTTGTACCTTAAGCCTGTTCAACCTGCTTGGTCTGCGCTTTTTTTTTTTTTTTTTGTTTCGGGGTGGAAAATCCTCATGGATGTCCTCCGCCCTGGGGCGGGCGGAGGGGTCTGTCAGACTCTTACTGACTAAAAACCACCCCGGTGTTCCATCTCACACCTACGCCGAGGGTCGCGGGAACTTACGATCCTTCCGCAACCCCCGGCTGGTGCCGGCCCGCCACGGCAGGCCTCTCCTCGTGTCGAGGGGGGGAGTGAGGTGTTTGACTCCCCCCGCGACGTCTAAGAGGGGCGCGCGTGGAACACTACGCGCCGCCACCTCGGGTCCGATGTATGGGGGGCGACGGACGTCCCCGAGTCCGTCGCCCCTGGACCCATTTAGGGGGGCTGGAAGAGGGCGTTGTCCGCCCTCCGCCGACGCCCAGTGCGCCTGCTGCGGGCTGGGTGAGAGGATGTGATCTCCCTCTCCCTTTCCGCAGCCTCCTTCTGCGAGATGACTGTCTCGCAGAAGGAAACCACCGCGTCCCAGGACTCCTCGCTGCCGACCATCGAATTAACGACAGCCGGCAGCGACAGGTCACTGCCTACTCTAGAGATGAGGGCACGGCGCGGCTCCTCCCAAGCGGCACACTCTGCCAGCGTATGCCGCGCCGTGTCCTCCCGACAGTCGACGCAGTGGTGACACCGGGCGTCTGGCTCCCTGGTTATGCGACACAGGTACTTCCCGAAGCAACCATGCCCCGAGAGCACCTGCGTCACCCGAAACGACAAGGAGCCGTGCCTCCTCCCGAGCCAAAGGTCGAGCACCGGCCGGACCGCCTCGATGGTGCCGAGGCCGGCGGTAGGGCGTGAGAGCCTGTCCCGCCATTCCGCCACCAGGACCTCGCGAAGCAGCAACCGACGCTGCTCCATTAGTCGCTGCATCGGTCGCTCACCTCGCGCCTGCATTTCCTCGCGCCACCGATACAATGACGCGAGTAATTTCGCCTCCAGGTCCCAGGGCGGGGATCCGGCCAGTGCACAAGCCGCCTCGTAGGAGATCGTGCGATACCCCCTGATGACTCTGACGGCCATCGCTCTCTGTGGCCTCCGCAGAACAGCAATGCTACCGGCCGTCAGGTCAGCCGCCCAGATCGGAGCCCCGTACAGGGCCATCGATCGCACGATCCCCACGTAGAGTCGCCTACAGGCGGCGCTCGGGCCCCCCAGATTGGGAAGCAGCGTTGACAGCGCCCCAGCCGCGCCCATCAACTTGGGCACCAGCCGCCGGAAGTGGGGTCCGAAGTCCCACCGGCTGTCGAGCACCAATCCCAGGTACTTCATGGTAGACTCGACAGCGATCCGGGCCCCCCCGACCACTATGTGTGATCCGGGTGGCGGCGCCCGCCGGGGACCATGGAACACCATGGCCTCCGACTTGTTGAGGGCCACGTCCAGGCCGAGGCGCCGTATGCGGCCCACCACCTGTGAGACCGCAGCCGTCGCAAGCAACGCTGCCTCCCTGTGCGAACTCCCCCGGGCCGTGACCAGCGTGTCGTCCGCATAGCACGTCAGGTCCACGCCCGGCTGGAGTTCACCCCTCAGCACCCAGTCGTACCCGATGTTCCACAGGAGGGGGCCTACGACCGAGCCCTGTGGAACACCGCACGACATGAGGCGCTGGTTTGTGCCATCACATCCCACGTAGGTGACACACCTCTCCGACAGATAAGCCCCAACGAGGCGGCGGAGGTAGAGAGGCACCCGGTGATACCGCAGTGCCTGTCGGATACAACTCCAGGGCAGGGTGTTGAAGGCGTTGGAGATGTCCAACGACACCGCCATCATCACCCCGCCCCGGGACACCGTTTCCTCCGCCAGGACTCTCACCCGTGACACAGCGTGTATGGTGGAGCGCCCGTACCGAAACCCGAACTGACACTCGTCCAGGTCCGGCCCCTCTCCGCACAAGTGGCCGACGAGGCGGGCTGCGATAATCCGCTCAAACAGCTTACCCACCTCGTCGAGCAGTACTATGGGCCGGTACGCTGACGGCGAATCGGCAGGGCGCCCCGCCTTCCTGAGCAGGACAAGACGACCAGTTTTCCACAGAGTGGGAAACTGGCCCCGCTCAAGGCACGCTGTGTAGAGACCTCTCAGCTGGGGCTCCAGCTCTTTCAAAGCGAGGGCTAATACTTGGCCGTGAATCCCGTCGGGCCCCGGAGCCACGTTCTTGGCTCGGAGCCGCATCACGGCCGCCCTCATCTCTGCCTGTGTCACCTCTGGGACGCTGATGGCGTTCTCATCTTCAGGCTCTGCGGCTGTGGGCAAATCCATCGGCGGCGGGGTATGCTCCGCTCTAGCCGGGAAGAGGGCTACGACTACCTCCTCCAGCAGCTCAGGTTGGAGACTCTCCGTGAGTGGGGGCGCCGCGGCTCTGAGTTTCCCCCGAACCGCACGATAAGGGCGCCCCCATGGATTCCCGTCTAGAGTCTCCAACATCTCCTCCCTGGCTCGCGTCTTCGCCTCGCCGATGGCCAGCCACAGAGCCTCCTTCGCCGCGCGGTACACCTCATACAGCGCGGCTTCTTCGTCAGGGACCCGACGACGTCTCCTCCGGTATCGGGTGTACCGGCGTCTAACCGTCACGCACGCGGAGCGTAGCTGCGCAATCTCGGCAGACCACCAGTACACCTGGCGCCTTCCTGTCTGTGCGTGGACGCGGGGCATCGACGCGTCGCAAATTTGCGTCATCGCTCCGCGGAACCACAGCGCCTCCTGTTCGACGTCGACGGGTCCGGTCGTAGCCGACTCCCGGATCCAGGCCTGGACAATCGCGGCCTCCTCGAGAAGCTCCCTGTCGATGCGCTTGCGCGCCCAGCGCGGGCCAGTCGCTCGCGGGGCCGATGGACTGCGGCCGCCGGCGGTCTGGGTGGAGACGTCGAAACGGATGTATCGGTGATCCGACAACGTCTCCACCTCCGCGGCGACATGCCAGTCGTAAATACGGCTCGCGGCAGCAGGGCTAGCGAACGAGACGTCCACTATGGACCCGCCCCGCTGCCGCACGCACGTGAGTACCGAGCCCCGGTTCAGGACGACCAGGCCAGTCGTGACCGCCCACTCCTCCAGCGCCTCACCCCTAGCATCGGTGACCGAGGATCCCCACGCCGTAGACTTGGCGTTGAGATCCCCGAGCAACAGCACGGGGCGAGGGTGGAGCCGGCCTACGACGGCACCCAACTCGACAAGGAAGTTCTCGAAGTCGGCGAGACTCTTGTTGGGCGAAAAATACGCACCAATCGTGCCAACGCCGTCCGCGAGAGCGGCCACCCAACCGTGACCTCGGGACGAGCTGACGAGAGTCCCGCCGATGATGGCCACCAAGCCGTCCAGGTCACCCACCCAGTTATTCCGGGGGGGGACAAAGTACGGCTCGGCGACCACAGCCACATGAATCGACCACTCCGCCATGCTCTGGAGCAAGAGATCCTGAGCTCTAGCAGAGTGGTTGAGATTGCCCTGGAGGAAATGGTAGAGCGCCATTATGCGCAATCCATTCCCTCCACACCATTCCTAGGCCGGGAGTCGGCCGAAGGGCAGCCAGGCTGACAGGGGGGTAAAGAGCCCCCGGCAGCCTTGGCCCCCTTATTCTTCTTTGCGGCGGGGGCACCACATGCCTTTCCGCCCGCTCTGTGCCCAGCGGGCCTCCCTGCAGCTGTACAGAGGCTGCAGTTTGGCGCCGCGGCGCACTGGGCCGCCTTGTGGCCGGGCTGGCCGCAGCGATAGCATTGCTCGCTGCGGTCCGTTTCGGCGGTGCACCGTGCCCGGACATGCCCAATGTCCAGACATCGGTAGCACCGCATAGCCCTGGGCTGCAGCAGCTTGACCCTTGCCGCAGCCCACCCCACCACCAAACGCCTTCCGTCGGCGACTTTATTCGCCGCCGCCACCGGGCACCGCACCCAGATCGTGCCGAGCCCGGAAGCGTCGGCGCGAATATCACCCGTCCGCACGTCTTGGGGCGGACATCCGCCGGCTTTGGTGATGGCCGCCACGACCTCAGCCGGGGTCGTCGAGTCGTCCAGTCCATCGACGCGCAGCTCTGCAGTCTTCATCGGCCTAGACACCCGGACGTCCTCCGGGTTGAGGACCTCCCTCAACTTGGCGGCCAGGATGTCCGCCTTTTCCCCGCTGGAGGCACCCGACACCTCAAGCAGCCGCGCCCCCGTCATTGCCGGCTTCATTCTGAAGCCGGACGGTGTGCCAAGGTCGGGGAACGCGACTTTGGCTTTAGCCTCTGCCAGGACCGCCTTGTATGTAACGCCCCTTTCGACGGCTCCGGGCTGCAGTGTTATCACTACAGCCGCGGAGCGTGGGGCTCTAACCTTTGGCGGTCTCTGTGCCTTCTGGGGTGCCGGTGCTCCAGCGGGTGCTGGTACTGGCAGCGCTGTCTTTATTTTCTTGCGGCCCCTCTTAACGACCGTCGTCCAGGTATCTGTGCCAGGCCCAGGCACGGCCGCCGGAGGCACCGCTGGAGGTGCCGCTGTCCGTGAGGTGGCCATCTGGGGCGCGGGTTTTTGGGCGCGGTCAGCCGCCGTTGCCGCCTGGCCCCGTTTTTTTGGCCCCTCTCCCGCGACCGTCCCCAGCGAGCGGAGGGCGGATGGATTCTGCCGGGAGGAGCCTCGCCTCTATGGCCTCAAGGCGGGCACCCACCATGTCCCCGCACTGCATCATGCAGATGCGGACGATTTTTTCGACCTCCGCATCCACAAGTGCAGGCGTCGACGACGAGGCCGGCGATGGAGCCGACGACGGGGCTGCAACGGGAGAGGACTGAGCGGCCGCGGGAGCTGTCCTCTGGGCGGCAACCTGCCGCTTGAGTTCCTCTAACTCGGATCGGAGACGGCTGTTCTCCTCCCACAGCTTCGCCGTCTCCTCCGAGGTCGTACGATGAAGGAGACTCTCCACCGCCTCCCTGATCCCCTCTGCCGCCTCTTTAAGGGCGCGCGTGAAGGAGCCCTTCAGGTTGCCGGACTTGGTAGCAACCTTCAGGACAACATCCACGCCGTCCAACACCTGGCGGTTGAGAGCCTCTGCCGTTAAGCTCTCCCCTGCTGCCGTCTGGGCAGACCGCCGCTCCCGGGCCCGACGGGCCATTTCGGCAACCTCGTCGGCCGCGACCGCTCTATTTTGAGCACGCTTCGCAGCGTTGGCCTCCGCCTTCGTGCCCACAAGAGCGACAGTGACCCCTCCCGGCTCTTCAGTTGAGACTCCGGATGAGACCCCGGGGTCACTCTCCCCGCCGATTCCCGGCGTATCAGGCCGCTTGAAGCGACCCCGAACGTCGCGCCCTGGCATCGGAGCGGAACCTCCGCCCACCACCGCACGACCCCGGCCTCTCCTTGCTGTCGCCACTTTAGCAGCCGGCAGGTTCTCCTCGCTTGAGGAAAGCACCATCGACCCCGCTCGGTCCAAATCTTCGCCGCGCGAACGCTTTCTCCAAAATTTGGAATTCCTACGCGAGTCCTGGTCGGACATGCTTATGTCCCCTGAGGAACGCGAGCCTCCTCGACTCTTGTTGCCATCACTGGCAAGCGGTACCTCCGCCAATAAACTTGGCACGTCACTCTCCTTTTCGCATCTTTTTGGTTTAATTATTTCCATTTTGTTCCCACGAGTAGTGAGGAAATAAATGTCGGCCTAGGCAGAGCCTCTTGCACTAGGTAAGCCTATATACTGTAGAGTGCGGCAGGTATCTACAGGGGAAGCGCTAGCGACTGGTCCCCCACCAGCCACTCATCCTCTCGCCACGCTTCAAAGCTTAGGATTAGGTGGTTTTTTATCTTAGAGGTGTCCTTCCTCTGGGCCGGGCGGTTAAGCCAAGCCCCCGACGGCGGCATTAAGCATGCCTTCGTTCGCTGTCCGGCTAACCCGACTCAGCGAACCCGTCGAAAGTTCTCTCCTCAAGCATGCTCTTGAGGGAGAAACAATAGCCACGTTGGTGCGCCTGCACCGTGGTGGCAAGGTCACATCCAGTGTCAGTCGACGAATGTCGACTAATCAGGAGCGACCCACCTCCCTTGTTCCTCCACTGTGCCCTCTGCTAATCAGAGGGACACGTGGAAGAAAGACGTGGAGCATACTGCTCCCCCGCCCGCAGAAATTCGCCACAAACAATACTCTCTCCGAAAAACTCCTACACCTTTTTCAAAAAGAGATTATTGTTCATGCCCAGGGTGCACCGGCCCGACAACTGCTCTTCCTCTCGAACGTATCCATAAGGGACCAGCAGGTATCAGGCACACGAGGAGGTTTTCTGCACGCACCCCTGCTTGGTCTGCGCTGCCTCAACCGCATCCATCTTGTGGCTGCGTAGCAAGTCCAAGCGCATGCGCAGCCTCCGTCCCAGCAGCGCCACAGCTGGCTCGCGCTGTGTGCTTGTGTGTGTACTGTTTCTATACACTAGAAGGAAATTGTTTATTGCTCGCTCGATATTCTTACCTTCAGAAGCCGCTTTTTTAATTACTTTCCTGACTGTTTTGACGGCGTTCTCGGCGGCACCGTTGCTCGATGGATGGTAAGGGGCTATTAGAATGTGTTTGATTCCGTTGTGGGTTAAAAATAATTCAAATTCCTCAGATCTAAATGGCGGACCCCCGTCACTTACCAAGCACTTACGCAGCCCAAAACGGCTGAAGCATTCTCGTAGTCTGTTTGATACTAAGCCGAAGTGCCGGTCCCCATCAGAAATACTTCAATCCACTTAGAGTGCGAGTCAAGTATCAAAAAGTAATATTTACCTTGGTATTGTAGAAAATCTACATGAAGTCTCGTCCAAGGTTCCGAAGGCCATAGATAATAATAATAATAAGTTTATTGCCAAAGGAAAATACATGACGTGTTACATTCCATGAATTCTTTTTTTTTACACTTAATTTATTTTATGAAAAATGTCCCCTATGCTAGGAAATTCCTGTATTATAGGGGACATCTCTTCGTCCGTTGTTACAATACAATAGAATACGGTGAAGCAAACGTGTAACTTTAGTTATAAGTTATGTACGTGTGAGGAGCGCGCGTGCGTGAGTAGTGTGTATGTATGAGAGAGAGTGAGTGTGTGTGTGGGAGGGAGAGTGTGATATGGTGTATGAGTGATGGTGTGTGTGTGATAGTGTCTGGTCGTGTGTAAGTTTGTATGGTGATTACTTATATGAGGTGTTTTATGTGGATGAGGGTTTTACCAGTGCTTCTGTCTCGTCATACTCTAGGGTAAGTAGAAAAGTTTTGAGTATTTTTTTACATTTGAATGTATTTTGGGAGTGGATGTCTAGCTTTTGGTGTATTTTGTTGTAGATGCGTGCACTTAGGTGAAATGTCGCCTAGCAAATGTGGTGTTTGTATGTGTTGTAGGGCATGGCGGTTTAGATCTTCTTCTGATTGTTGGGCTATTATTTATAGTATATGGAAGGGTTGCATGTTTCCTCATGACTGTGCGGAGGATGTAGAGTTGTCGCACCGTTAATGTTTCAAACTCTGCGTATAGTTGCCGTGTTGGGAATCTAAAAGGTTTTTTTAATGTCACTTTTATTACTGCTCTTTGTGCTCGCTCTACCTGAATAATGTCGGTCTTGGCAGCCCCTCCCCACGCAGTGATGCAATAGTTTATTATTGATTCGCACAGTGCCGAGTAAACGATCTTAAGGATATTGCTATTGGCGGATACTCGTAAGTTTTTTAAACAAGAAAATTAGTTTTCGAACTCGTGCGGACACTGCATGTAAGTGTGGTTTCCAGGATAAACAGGAGTCTAGTTGGATACCGAGATATCGTATTAGTGATGCTCGAGTAACAGTGGAGCACAAACAAAAGGGAGAAGGGTTGGTACATTTGTGGGCTTTTATTGATAAAGAACCGTCTGGCGGAAGGGTGGAGGGTCTTAAGCCGAAGGTAATGAAGTTAGTTTTTTTTTTATGTTTAAGGAGAGATTGTTTTTTCCCAACCATAGCATCACTTCGCTGAGCCCCCTTTCGGCAATCTCTTTGGCTGAGGTCCAATCACGGTCATACGATATAATTACTGTGTCATCTGCATAGGTTATTATTTTTGTGGACGGGAGGGATAGCTGACAGAGCTCATTGACATAGATTTGAAAGAGAAGGGGACTGAGAAGACTTCCTCGTGACAAGCCGACAACCACATTACTTGCGTCGCTAATATATTCCCCAATCTTAACTCACTGCAACCTATCGGTGAGAAAACTGCTGAATAGAGTCAGAGCAATACCCCGAACTCCGATGGTTTCTAGCTTAGAAAGAAGTAGAGGAACAGAGACAGTGTCAAACGCCTTTGAAAGGTCGAGAAAGATTCCTAAACATTTGAATTTATTGTCAACCCTATCAACTACAAAGTCGAGTAGGGATGTCACTGCATCTTCAGTTGGCAATCCGCGTCTGAAGCCGAATTGGTTTTGGGAAATAATTTTGTGTTTATCGAGGAAATTATTCAGGCGTTTGTACAATATTCTCTCCAGAACCTTCGAGATCGCTGGGAGGACCGATATTGGGCGGTAGTTAGTGACCATGTCTCTGTCCCCGGACTTGTAGATTGGGTGTACAATTGCCTTTTTTAAGGCATTTGGGAATATACCTCCAGATATTGCCAGGTTGCATATATGAGTTATAGCTGGGACTAGAATGTGACTAGCGTGTATTAGAAATTTAGGTGGAATGCCGTCCCATCCGGTAGCACTATTGATTCGGAGGTTGGTTATTATCGAATTAACCTCTTCTTCATCTGTTTCTAGAACAACCATTGAGTTAGCCGTATCTTGTTGATCATTGTTGGAGGCTTGGGGGAAATTCTGAAGAGATATTATTAGTTAGATTTATACCCACACTTGCAAAGAACGTGTTAACTGCATTGACGGATTTAGTAGGGCAATTTTCAATTGTCAAAAGCTCTGTTGATGTCGAGTGTATGCATTTGGTGTCAGTTACATTACGAATTACTTCCCACATTTTTTTAGGGTTGTTTTTAGCCTTTTCGAATTCCTTTTCTTCATATTCTTTTTTTAGTTTTTTTAGTATATTATTGCAGAAATTGCGATATCTTAAATAGGTTAATTTTAAGATCTGATTGGTTGGCTCTTTATTTGTTTTACTGTGCATTTTGTCCCTATTATGTATGCATCTCAAAAGACCGGTGGTAATCCATGGTTTTATAATTCTTTGTTTGCTTGAGATTGATTTCTGGATAGTATTTTTAGATAAAATGGGGGAGATTATATTTATTAATTCGTTGGTAGCCAGGTTAGCATCAGTTATTGTGTATATGGTAGAGAAATCACAGTTTTTAATATCAGAGATAGCTTTTGAAATATCGAGGCAAGATCTTTGGGTGTTTTTAGATTTAGGTTTGCTGATCTCAAGGTTTAAAAGAGCTGCTGCGTGGTCCGTGATCGAAGTTTCCAGTATTAAGGTGGTCGCTTTGTTGCTGGTTTTTAACAGTATATGATCTATACAGCTATGTAAGCGAGTAGGTAGAAGGTAAGCTGGAAGAAAACCGTGAGATGCAGTCAGATTTAGATACTGCTGTGTACGTGGGTCATTACAATCCGGACGGAGATACGGTACAGGTGTGTGTCGCGGCGGCGCGTCCTGCCGCGCCCGGCAGGCGGCGCAGGCGGCGGCGCGCGCCTCGATGTCGGCGTCTAAAGTAACCGTCATGAGAAGCTATAAATTTTGTAAACAAGTGTTCAGGAGTTCACAACATTTGGACCAACAAAAAAAATGAATTTGTTTAAGATTTAATAAATTATTAAGTAACACATATTAATTAACATATATTATTTAAGAATAATTATTCGTCAGATTCAGATGTTTCCATTTCTGTGTCAGAATCAGTGACATGTATCACGAAGCTGTCTGCAGTTTTATCAATCATCTCATCGATTTTGGAATAAAAATTATCTTCTTCCTTGATAACATGCTCCACACAACGCTTCCAATTTTCCGAAGTAATCTGCTGCAGTCCCTCTTGTAATAATTGTTTTACCTCGTCAAATTTAAAATTTGTATTTTTGCGAGCAACATATCCTTTTACGTTGGCCCAAATTAGCTCAATTGGATTAAGCTCACAATGATATGGCGGGAGTCTCAATACTTCCACCTTATATTTTTTTGCGAGCTCGTCCACTACATAAGTTTCAAAATTGTCTTTAACATTTTTTACTTTTAGCAGTAATTCAGTCTTAATTTCATTGTCGTCGTAAGAAATATTCTTACTTACAAGCCAATTTTGTATATCATTTTTTTTCCAGGCAGTAGTAGAAATTCTTTCAAGACGCCTTGAGTGGTATGGTGCATTGTCCATTACCACTACTGCATTTTCTCCAAGTTTTGGGAGAACGTTTTCAAACCATTGTTCAAAATGTGTTGCATCCATTGATTCATGGTAATCTCCCGTCTTCTTGCATTCAAATATATTTTCACCGCCCTCTACAAAACCGTTCTCATTGCCGATATGGGTAATTATTAATCGTTTACCTTT
The DNA here is from genome assembly GCA_947568875.1 of Fissipunctia ypsillon. Taxonomy (NCBI): domain Eukaryota; kingdom Metazoa; phylum Arthropoda; class Insecta; order Lepidoptera; family Noctuidae; genus Fissipunctia; species Fissipunctia ypsillon. The sequence goes on from OX387668.1 coordinate 16,005,072, forward strand.
TGACGTTGGGTTACGTGCACCAATGCTAAGTCCTTCTAGGAAAGCCTGCTTCTTACTTTTAACTTGTTTGTCTACCCAAGTTTTATTTACGGTATGTCCTGTAAAAACAATTAAACATTTGTTAATTAGCGTCTTGCGCAGTAAAAGAGTTGAAGTACATTATTATTAATAGGTACACACTTGTGATAGCCCTTAAGAACTAATGTCTCAAGGTCGGCGGCGCGTGGGTTATATTTTGCAAATAGATTTGCAGTATCATACACATCACTTCACGGTAAAGGCGACGGTATTTGCTTACAATCAGGCGAACCGTATGGTAGTCTGCCGTTTCACTGCAATAAAAAAAAAACACACTAACCTGCATTCACCCATGTCTCATCCATGTAAAATATCTGGCGATTTTGTTGTCTATAGTCTTTAATAGATTTCAAATATTTTCGCCGCCATATTGTTATGTCATCTCTATCAATAAGTGCGTTATTTCGCTGTCGTTTTATATATTTAAAGTTTAAATGCTTTATTAGCCGCCTGAGAGTTGTTTCGCTAAAATTTGGCAAATCTTCATCGTCATTGACTGCCTGAAGAATCTTGGGAATTGTTGGTAATTGGCCATTTAAAAAGAAACTGTGAATTTTTTTCCTAATTACGGATTTATCAAAATCGTCTACTTTCTGATAAAATTTAGGCCTGTCTTTAGACTTGATAGGTGATTTTATTCCCTCTTCTGATTTATATTCTTTTAATATATTATACACAGATGCTATGCCAATTCCCAAAATCGATGCTGTTTTTTTATTTATTTCGGTTTTGTAGGGATATGGGTAAGGCCACGAAAAAATGTTTAATAACACACGTGAAACTGTAACACACAATAACACACTTGAAATAATATAACACACTGGAAAATAGTAAAGCCTAGTGCACATAATTGATACTCTTATAAACTAGTTCTTTATTCGCGGCTTCGCCCGAATGATTCTAAATCATAATTTAAACACACATACAAATAAAACACAAATTTATAATAAAAATCTTTATTACAATTTAAATTTAGGCATACACAAAAAACTAACAAAAAAAAAAAATAGGTAACACTGGTGTACTATTTTGTCACGTGTCAAATAATACACTCCTTTGTGGTGCGTTTAGGAAATTAAATAGACAATATAGGTAATTTTACCATAACAATAGAAATAATAATATATATTATAAGGTAAACATTATTAAACAAATCAATTTTCATTGGTATTAATTTTCAGATCAGTTAGGCGGCAAAAGAGTTTAATTAAAATAAACCTCATCACAACTGTTTTTTAAGTAATATTGGGACTGGTTTTGTATATCACGCTTTAATTCAATCTTCTTGATGATCGAGTGTTTTTACAATATCCCAGTCCTTCTTTTTTGTTTCGACAAATTTCAACTTTGGATGTGTTGTAGTTTTTAGAAAAAATATTTTGTAATCTTTTTCTCCACTCGTTTCTGTTATGTCTTCGACGAATCCTATATAATATTTCCAAGTACCTCTTTGGTAATATCTGACCAGAACACTATCAGTTTTTCTAACTTCATTGTCGTATCTCTTTTACTGTTTCTTCATTATCATAATCCCTATAATCACTTTCTTTCTCTATGTTAGAGCAGTTGTTAATGTATTCGATAATATCTTTATCATCAATTACTTTTGGATTTAACACTTTCACCTTGTTCTCATTTAATTTTCATCTCCTAAGAATGAGTCATCACTACTCTTTTCATCCAAAATATTATACTCATCGTCATCAGATTCTCTCAAAGAATAGTCATCATCATCTGTGCTACTATCTTGCTGAAGTTTACACTTTTTAAATTGTTTTTTCGGTGTTACTATTTTTCTTTTCTTTGTTTTTTTTGAAACCTTGGTGCCTGAAGTTGATGGTTGTTGTTTCTTGTGGTTATCATAATGACTTGTTTTTGCACGACTAATATCAAATGTTTTGTCAATATTTGTGACTGTAAATGGGCCATATTTAGTCAAATCAATATATTTTTGGTTTTCTGCCGAATTTTTAATATCTGATAATATTTTCAGAGGTGTTTTTAGCAATTTTACTTTCTTCTGACCGGTTTCATTTTCTTTATTTTCACTCAAATTTACTTTTTTTATCAAATTGCACTGCTTCACATCTAGACAGTGACAGAATCCTGGTCTATCCCCTGGACAAAAGCAACTTAGGCTGCGGTACATTATTGTGTAAGGCATGTCAGTATTTCTTATCTGATGCAGTTTCATAGTATTCTGAACTGGTATCAACTCAACGGTTGTTTTCCGAATTTCTTCATCGGGAATGTAGAAAAGCTTTATTGACGTGTCAGTTTCGTTATGCAGCAGATCAAACGCAGTTTTTGCATCAGGAATGTCATTGCCGTAAGCAACGATCGAATCTAAATTCCGTTTCAGAGCACCACCAACTCCGTCAGCAGCTCTTTTTCCGTGTGACGCTTCGAAGAAATTCCATGTAGAGTAATTAAAACCGAGCTCTTTTGTCACTTTAGAAAAGTAATAGAAGTTTTTCTTCTGTCGATATTGGGTTGTTGGACCGTCGGAGTAAAAATGTATGGAATCTGTTGATGGAAATTTCTCCCTGATCCATTTCAAAACTGGCTGAAGATGAGCCCAAATAGCATCTGGTCCATGGTCATTATTTGGAGAAATTGATGCAAATGGTATCTTATTATTCGTAGCATATAAAATACCGGTATGAAGAGTAAATTGCTGCTTCGAAGCACCAAAGTGCATCGATTGTATTTCCTTGCTAAATTTGCATACATAGTTCTCTGAGAAATCTATGTGAATTAAAACGGAACGCTCATCTAAGCTTTCTATGCATCGACGATATTCCTTGTACTGGTGGAAGATGTTGAAGCTGTGCCTTTTCATGTTTTGTAGTTCTTCTTCAAATGAAGTCAATAATGATTGCAAAGTATCAGTTTTTTTCTGCTTTACCATTTTTTTGGTAATTTTGGTCACATCCTTGTCATTTTTATCCTTGTATTCGTGGGACTCAAGTATCCATTCATACCATGAAATATTGTCGTCTACATTTGTTTCGTCCAAGAAAAAATCAATAGTACTTTCTTTGCATAGCTCACATTCTCCATAGGCACATTCTTTTCTTTGTGTATCACACATTACCACAGCCAATAATTCATCTACATCTTGTGTTGCAATGACTCCGATAGATTTTAGTGCTTTTGCCTTCATTAGTAAATCATCATGCTTTTTGCAAGCACAAGTGTCTCTACTGCCAACCGTAGGTGGAATTATATGGAACGGTCTATATTTCTTAAAAGTGGATAGAGCCAATTTTCCACCGTCATGTCTGTATTTTTTATAAAGCTTTTTCAGGGTTCCTAACAAGTATCTTTTTTGTCTTTTCTCATTTTTCTTAGTTTTAATTTCGTTTTTCCCTGCTGTCATTCTGCTTACGTCATCTCTTTCAAAAAATTCTTTCAAATGATTTACCAAAATACTGTTCCGTTTTTTCTTTGTGCAGTGACGAATATTTCCTTTTAATCCTAAAAATGAAGCCATTTTCGTTTTCAGCTTGTATTTTTGTGCTTTTCCACCTAACAAAATATTTTTTAATGTTTTTTTTACTTTTGTACTACTTGTATTTTGGTAAGACTCTTTTAATGTATCTATAAGCACTTCGTGTTCTAATATTTTTTTCCTCACCGTATCCTTGTCTTCTTGAGTAATGGTAGGCAAATAGTCTTCAATAAATATATTCGTTTTAGTTTGTGGAGTCCAACTTAAAGTATTTTCAGTCTTCTTCAGATTATCAAGTTTTTCTTGTAATTTAGTAATCGTTTCATTTTTTTCCTCTAGCAATTTCAGTAACTTTTTATTTTTCTGCATAGATCTCTTAATTTTCTTTTTCATGTTTTTTATAGATTTCATCGATATCGTTCGCTCTTGTTTGAGTTCTAGATTTTCTTTTTTTAATTTATATATTATTTTTCTGTTCAATCTCTGTTGTTGATTTTTTAGTTTGGATGCTGATGGCGATATCTCTTCAGTAGTTTCTGGCAATGCATGTTTTTCTTTGTTTCTTTTTTTTTTCTCTCCATCGCTGCCTAATTAATTGCTGCTGAGAACTGTCAAAATCTGCTATTTTTGGTCTATTCCTTTTAGTTCTTTCCGCGTTAAATTTTTTCTGCGCTAAAAATTTTTCAGGGTCCCTCTCCTTAAGCATTTCCCTATATAATTTCTGCCTTTCTGCTGGCGTCATCGGCATCTGAAAAAAAAGTAAATTCCCTTCACCGGCAAAGCTTAGCAAATACAATTCAGTTATAGAGCGTGACATTCACCGTCATGCAAACGTTTTACTTGTTTCGCCACTCAGATGCATATACAAGGTGCAGTTTTGAAGGTGCAAAAAATTTCAGGAGGTAATTGTGTTAGTGATTCTCGACCCAAATCGATAATAAAATGAGTAGGTAATTTTTTTTTTCTTATTTATGGAAATCGGTGCGTGTGAAAAACTACCTTTTTTAAAGCGCAGCCAGTCTGATACTGGTCTTATAAGCGCGCTTTCACAAACACAAACTAGCAATAAATCGCAACGGGTGATTTTGTCTTTCTAAGACGTTTATTTAGAGTTATTCTAAAAAACGGCAAAGATAAAAAAAATAAAATAACAAGTATTACTGATTATTGACCAGGTATCGTATTTTTACATGATTATTTATGAGTTTTATTACAACCTCCTGAAATATTGTGCACCTTCAAAACTGCACCTTGTATATAAAATACTAGCTGCTGCCAGCAGCTTCACCCGCACGAAACTAGAAATTCATCCCAAAGGAACCTAGTCCCGGAATAAAAGTATCTTATGTGTTATTCCAGGATATGATCTAGCCGTGCACCAAGTTTCATCCAAATCCATTCAGTAGTTTTTGCGTGAAAGAGTAACAAAAATACATCCATACATTCTTACAAACTTTGGCGTTTATAATATTAATAGGATAGGCAATATGCGCTAGTTATTTTTAAGCAGACCAGTAGCTCAAAACCAAAAATAGGCAATTGTGTTCATCATTGAAAACCTAACTTATTGTAAATGGGAAAGTTTGGATGGATTTTGCTACTCAATCACGTCAAAACAACTAAACGGATCTTCATGCAATTTGGCTCAGATATAGGTTATAAGTTCCCGTATTAAATTCCCGTTCACAGTCACAATACAAATCAAACAAACGCATTCACATTGTCACGCGTAGCTGTCCATAGTGACCTTTCTTGTGTTGAATTACCATTAGGTAACCGTGGTCCTCAGTAAGTATAATGTGTCAACTATCTTACAATGTGAACTAGGCTTAACATATCTTCCCGTGTGTTACGTAACACAAAACATAACACACGCAACATGCGGGAACTAACACACGCGAAAATATAACCGTTATCTGAGAATAAAACTTTTAAATACAGTCTAAATGCATAGAAAACTAGTCGATTCCACAAATAAGAACACTCTATAGTAATTTTGAGTTTACCGAGTTAAATTTCAACACTTACCTTGACAATCACGTAAAATAACTCGCAAAAATGATATGACCAAAATTTCCGCTCACAACAACTTCACGAATTGCTTCATACTAAAATGGCTGACAGGTGTCAAATGTTTCTCTATGGTCTTAGGGAAGTTTGCCAGCATAAAAAAATACTTTTAGTGTTGCTGCGATTTGAAAATTTTAAACTAACATGCATTTCGTGTTATGTCACACACGGGAATCAAATTTGGGCCATATTTTAAATCAATTTTTTTTTTTGTAATAATAGGCAGATATCAACTATTTATTTGTTTTAAAACAAGGCCTTCATAGTATAAAATAGGTATAATGTAGTAATAATATGACACTAAATTTATTTCATAAAAAAAAAAAAAAAAAAAGTTTGGTGTCACATGAACAAGAGCCATTTTGATTTTGTATGGAAGCTGAAATCAACCTAAAATAAAAATCGATATTTTACATAATTAGAAACGATATTTTTTTATTTTAATGACGCCATATTGGGCAAAAACTCTATAAATATCGATAAATCTGTAAACGGTATTAGAAGTAGTGGTGACGTATTTTTCTTTTCAAATATTGGTACGAGCCATGTTAAATTTTTGAAATAAACACTTTTTCGTGGCCATACCCATATTCATTCGATGGCCAATTTTCTTTCACGTACTTATATACGTTGATCACCATATTTTTCTCATTAGCCGTAAAGCTCGTCACCTGTAAAAATCACCTGTAGTCACTTGTCACACGAAGCTCAAGCTATATCTCCAGGTATACCAATTAACCTAACCAATTACTTCACAATTTAAAACCTACTTCTAATATTAACCTTAAGTTTCCAAAGATTAGCGCGTTTGAACAAACAACTCTTTCTTTTTACTTATTATATATTTTAGATAAATTGTATTACGCACCTTTTGACGTTTTTTTCGTGGCGAATTTATTTCCTTAGATGTACTGGCTACTGGCTCCATTATACGTAATAACAAATAAAATTAACGCAACAATTAAAGTAACAACAATAAAAAAGTGATAACGAAACAATAACAAAATTAACAATAACAACCAGATCCGCGATATATGCAAAGCAATGAAACAAACTCGTACGCATTCGAAACTCGAATGACGCGTTTATTTCAAAATGGCGTCCCGATAGTTTACAATCCCTGCGACGGACGCGTTCCGGTACCAAGAAACACAAACGATAGCGCTTTGCGTCGTTAAAATATGATCCGACTAAATTAAATAGGTTGTTACTTTCATATAACCCGTCTATATTTCATGTCGATTGAATATGGTCAATTTATTATTATCTCGCAGTATAAAATGTTTACTTAGTAAAAGATGTTTGTTTACATAATTTATAGCTTCTCGTGACGGGTACTTTAGGCGCGGCCACCACACGTAGCCGCGCGCGATGCTCTTCATGCGCACGACGCCCACATGCCTCGCGTGCACTTCGTCCAGGATCTGCGCCCGCAGCTGCTCAGGCACCACTATCCTGTATCCCCAAACTACACCCGTGGTCTACATGTAGATTTTCACGACGATGAAAATATGCCTCGTCTTCTGAATCGCCTACGAGAGGCCATCCACTCATTATGTAACCGTACACTACATAAAATTTTATCTTTTTTAGTCGCATGTGCAACATCTTTGTGACTAAGAGGGAAAGTGTCCTCAACAAAATGTAGATATGCCGCGTCATCTTGGTCCTCCACTTTGGTTTTCGTTAAAGGTAATCGTGACAACCCATCTGCATTACTATTCATTTGAGATTGTACGAACACGATGTTAAAATCATAAGCAGCCAGGCGCACAGCATATGAGGGGTATAGAATCAAATGCAGCTAAGAGCACAACCTTTAAATTCTGACAAATTAAAAAAAACATTCTGTCCATATCAATATTCATATTTTCCTGCCGGTTTGAACATTAAACAGTTTATTAAAATGCAATTTTTATTAAAAGTAAGTATTATATCAATAGGTTAAGAGATTGGACCGCAATTTAAATAAAATAAATTACATAAGCTGCTTTTGATTCTAATTCATTTTATAAGATGTATTTGTTCCTGACAATTCATCACCTAGCTGTTTTTGATACCAACCGACAATCACATTGACATTCGTTGCGAACCTTAGTGATGTGCTAAAGTTAAATCTTCGTCGATATAGCTCTTTGAATTTTATTATTTTCGACGTTTTAGGGACTTGGACGTTATAATTATGAAGTACACTGTATTTATACGATCGATGTTTTTTGTCTGTTTGATCATAACATGGATAAATATGATTGAAACACATGTGTATTTTATCAGTTTTTTATTTTTTACAATAGTAGTAAGTATGCGAAAATAATAAGACCAAGGACCTGTTTAATAATTAGACTTATTTGTGAAAATCAGACAAACAGGTCAGAATTTTTTAAACCACTAACAAAGGCGGTTCTTCGTGAGGTTCACAGGAGGGTTCATCTTCACGATCTTCTTCATTTTCATCTAAAGACTCGGTAGTAAGAATATTCGCATAATATTCAAGGCTTGGCAATGTCTTCCAGTCGTTTCCAAAGTGCTTTTGCAAGAGTTTGTTGACGTCTTCCAGTTTTGCTGATTTTACATTAATGAGACCAGGGTTGATTATTGTAGGATTTATGTCTGAGATGTTCTTATTCTTTTTGCATACATTTTGGAACGTGCTTAGATCTGATTTATAATAAAGTTCCCCTCTAATCAAGGCATTACCAAGTCGCTTTGATCGTTTGATTACGAATCTTTTAGAAAGAGTTACTTTGAATGGAAGACTGCCGGGTGCTTTCATTGCCGACTGGACAGCTTTTCGCCAATCGAAAATTTCAATAGCATTTAAATTTGTGACAGTTGCGTGGTTTTTCATTACTTCAGTATACTCTTCAGGGTCTATAACAACTTCCATTTTTCTCAACTCTTTTTCTATGTTGCCAAAAACCCGATCAGCTGGCATAAAAGAATGCCCTGTTACGGGAAAAATAAGTTCTATGATTTTGATATGTGGTTTCGACAACAGCCACTTAGATAACATGCCAAGCATTGTCGTATTTTTATTTTGACCCACGCAACCGTCGGCTATTAAGCGGATACGCGTGATATTGGTCAAGTCCGTTTTATTTAAGTGATGAAATACCACCGACGCTATTTCATTTGATCCTTTACAGTGAACGTCTTTTGTCCAAATATAGCAAAACACGTTGTTTTTATTCAAAGGATCCTTTGAGCTACCTTCTACCACAGTTGCATTGTATAAATACAATTGCCTGCTGTAATAGCAAATTTGATCTGGAACCTTAGGGAGTGGAAGGTTTTTTTGACAATCAAATGAGAATGTTTTCATGCCTTCCTGTTTTTCCTTGAGAAAAGTATAAAATGCGTTAGCTCGGAGGCGATGGACTCTTTGTTGTATCCTCAGATCGTTTCGCTTTGATTCGTCCTTTTCAATTTTAAATCGCTCAGCAAAATTCAAACATGTGGAACACACATCGGTACGTGGATTGCCAAAGCCGAGGTTATAATTCTCGTTAAATATTTGACGAAAGTATGACCTTTTTATAGCCGTGTGTGCAGTTTCCGCAATGAACATTTTATACAGCTTATTTATATTTAGCGTACTTGGCAAATATCGTCTGGCGGAGCTGCTACCACGGCAATAGTGGCTGTCTGAACATTTTAAAGAATTGATGAATGCTTGAATTACATCTTTCTTCCATTCGTATAAGTGAGTTTTATGGTTCCCTCCTCGTCTCTCAACAGGCCCAGTTCCATTACGAAAAAAGTTTGCAATGACATACTGTACTCGGTATTTTGTTATGTTCAAACACCGCAAAAACGTATTTTGACACACAGGAATAAGTTTTTTGTTGGCATAAATATGATATTTAATTGTGAACTCACGGCCTTTTCTTGATGTGTTTACTTTGCGTCGTTTTACAGATAGACCATTGCAACATTTTAAGATAATAGCGTCTTGCGATAATTTGTCAGTGTTTTTATAAAATAGTTTATGAAAATGCAATAAGTCCTTAATTTTAAGCATCTTACACTTCAATCTTTTCTCATGGTTACAGGTGGGTCGCCGTGGCAAATCTTGCGATGAATATCTGAAAGGAGATAGTAAATTGTATTATTTTTAGCACCTATATCGTAGAAAATTTATCAAACAACTTCTGTGACGCATTCCTCACAGAAGTTGTTGATACTCAGTGTACGTCCTTATAAAGTGTAGGTATATGTGAAAGGGGGCTAAAATAGCCTAAAATTGTTCGACAGAAAAAAAAAACTGATTTTTTATACTTAAATCATTTTTTTTTATAAAAAATCTTTTTTTTTTTAAATGAATTAAAATAACTGCAGAATTTGATGAATTCAAATTAAATTACACTGTCATTAAATTAAAAATAAGATAGAAATTAAAAATAAATTAGATATTAACAGTAAAAATATCGTGATGGCTCATATAAGTAACATGCCCCATCACTAAACTTACCGCTCCTTTTTCTTTAGATTTCGCTTCCAAGTCTCTGGGTTTTTTCCTTTTTTTCGCGCAGTTTTCGATGTCACAGGAGTAACGTTTACTTCCATTATAATTATGGAACACAAAGGGGGATGGGCAAAAATGTATGTGCTCCGTCCCCACCCATCAACAAAAATGAAATGTAGCTCAATTGATAGGTCTTGGCAAGATGATATTTTTTTACTATGGCGACATTGCCCAAATGCATGGGGTTCTCATGGTATCTACGTTTAAACAAATATCTCGTTGACGTATTTATTGATGAATAATTCCAAAATACCTACTCATATCTATTCATTAGTGCACAGCGACGGGCGGTGCATGCACATAAAGATAACCGGTTACAAAATAACCCCCGGGAGCGGGGGCGGGGAGCGCTCCCCAACCCACGCTCTTGCGCAGGTAGTCGCCCGAACCTTGGTCACAGTCAGTTCGCTGCAGTGTACGTTCACGTGTTATTTCTTTCTATGTTATCGGTATTTACTTTACAACTACGACCCCTTTTTGTTTACTGGACTGATTAATAGCTTTTCGATTGACCCTGGCACGATAAAGGACTTTGTGATAACTGGATTGGATACTGTATTATGGAAACTGGACGGCGGTGTATTATGTGTCCGCGATCTGTTTTGCGACAAAGGCGGCACGTTCTACAAGAGGCGTTAATTGAAAGTGAACCTGAATTAGTTAACCATATTTCACAAAATGCGCTGATACAGGTAAATAAAATCTTATATTTATTATTTAACTAATATGTACTTAATTCTAACTGATAAGTGTTTTTCACTGCAAAATATTTATAATAATGTAGACCCTCCTGTGCCACACCTACAATATGTACATTGATTGCCATTTTATACTTGGGACTACACTATCGGCGAATACTTACACCTATTTATCTAGCCCTAAACTAAACAGAGCTTGTACTATGAGTATTATACTATGTAACAAAACGCTTACATTAATACATATTATTTGAATATGTATAGAAAACAATAATAAATGATAAATTCTTTATTTAAATAAAAACACACTACAAAAAATATATGCACGGTAGGGGCTGCAAAGTTATTTATTATAACTGTGTTACAGCCGCTAACACCTACCTCCTAATGAAGTATTAGAAAAAATCGACCCGTATTACAAATATGTAGATCCGGGCAGTGAAAGGTCGTGAGTTCGAGTCCCATCAGAGCTAGTACTAATACGGGTCGTTTTTTTCTAATATGTACTTCATTTTCAATAGTAAAAATTGCATTCAAAGTAAAAAACAATCTTTTTTTTATATGACGTGTTATGTATTAACTACTGTTAATACTAAACACGTCATATTCATTACACGAATACTTGTGCCCTACGAGATTTGACTCCGCGACTCTTAGTTCAGAAGGCAGATTCTAATACTCATCAATTTTTATTTTTGCTCCAGGTTGTATTTAATAACACTATGGCAGTGTGCCATAGATGCTGGCAAAGAGCTAGCAATGCTACGCGACAAGGTCGCATCGGAAATGTAGACAATGACGTCCCAGGTCCAGAAATTCAAAGAAACGCGGATGATGTCAATGTACAAAATATCGTTGTGGAAGATCATCATGGTGTTGATGATCAAGATCAGATGTTGAACGCTGATGGAGCAAATCAAGAACAGGACTTTTACGTTCGAGATTATGTGAGGGCATCAAATTCTTCTCGTAGCTGCTGTTACAGACGGTGCACAAACGAAAACCTTAGGCGAATCCCAACTTCAATGAAAGTGTATTTGGTATGTAACTATCGCCTGTATATTCCATCGAGTGCACGATTATGCCATGATCATTTAAGCAACACAAACATCGACGAAATATTAGACAACATCAACGTTACGTCCTATTTCAATTCTTCTTTTTTTTTCGGACTTGACAAACATGTTGGTAAATGCCATTAACAATGCCCCTAGTTTGGATTTTGAATCTGGACTTAATACACAGGAATTACATTTTTGAACCGGTTTGACATTAGAACAGTTCGATGCTATCTTGGCGGAAACACCGAGTCTATAAGAAAGGGCCCGTCATCCACGTACAGTTCTAGGTGTATACGTAACTAAACTGAGAACTGGTGAACCTAACGAGAGACTGGCGACGCTCTTTAAAACATCACGCAGAGAGCTCGAAAGAAAATTAAAAATGGCCAGAGAATGTCTAACCCAAGATTTTGTTCCAAACCATCTTGGAATAGCCCATGTTTCTAGAAGAGATCTTCTCGAAAGAAATCTTATGATACCAAAAGCTATTTTTGGGAATGAGGAAAATACTATTTTGATTTTAATAGCAGACGGAACATATATTTATATAGAAAAAAGTTCGAACTTTTTGTTTCAACGCAAAAGTTATAGTCTGCACAAGTTCAGGAACTTATTAAAGCCTTTTTTGTTAGTAACCAGCGATGGTTATATAATCGATGTTTTAGGTCCATATCCTGCTGTGACATCGGATGCGACGATTATGCATAATATAATGAACCAAGACGAGCATTTATTGCATTGGCTCATACACAGAAGAGATGTCTTTATATTAGACAGAGGGTTCAGAGACAGTATTTATGACATCCAGTCGCTTGGCTATGAGGTTCACATACCTCCAACAAAAGACAGACATGCTACCCAACTCACCACTGACCAGGCAAATAAGTCGCGGTTAGTAACGATATGCCGGTGGGTGGTAGAGGCTGTGAACGGAAAGTTTAAAAATAGGTTTAAACTTTTAAGGCAGTCATATTTTAACAGAGCTTTACCGAATATGTTCGTTGATTTTAGAATCGCTGCAGCGATCATAAATGCATATTATCGCGTTGCTACTGACACCAGGCTTGCCTCAGAAATACTGAATATCATACACGATAAAATCAACACGCCTAATCTGTTACGTGATTACGTAGAAATGAAAAATCTCAATCGTCAGAGAGTGACTTTTACGGCCATTGAAGCACAAATGCCTCACTTCGAAGACTTTCCAAGATTAAGCCAAGATGACGTCATTTTAATAGCACTAGGCACTTATCATTTAAAACTCGCTAAGTCTTACTGTGCAGAACATTTTCGAAATGGATTATATATTATTGAATTATATCGCGAAAATGCATTGAATGACTTGCCAAGATGCAATATAATGTTAAATAATGCGTGGCTAATAAGAGCGCGAATACAACCTAGACATGTTAGATCGCGCATATATTATTCGTATGTGCTAATTGATGGGAATATTACTGATAGACATGCTATTGCACACTATTACTGTACTTGCTTGACGGGCAGTCGCACTGTAGGAAGTTGTGCTCATATCATATCCATTATATGGTACATGGGAATAGGTCGTCACTCAGATTTTAATCTGCCAGCGTATCTGTTAGACAGCATTATAATTGACGAGTAAAAATAATTATTGAAAAATATGAAAATTAAATGTACCATAATATAATGGATTTAATATGAGATAAGTTCTAAGTAGCTTATTTAGAACTTTACTCAGCGATTGTAAAACTTGCCTTCACTATTTTTATATGCCTACTATGAGTATTGTAAGAATATAAATCATTTATATCCAATATATATATAAACTAAACTTATAATGGATAACTACTAGTTGAAATACATTTTGTATATTTCGTTTAATTACTCCATCATATTTTGTACTGTAATATAACCATACTGTTAAAATAACTTACAAATGTAACATAAAAATATACGTTAATTAATAATTACAAATTGTTTTTTTTTAATTTATATTCCCACAGATTTATCTAAAACAAAGGATTTTAATCAAATAGGGAGCACTTTACAAACACATTGGTATCAGTTCCATGTTTGTTGGTAGGTGGGGACGGAGCCCATACATCAATAATACGTCAACGAGATATTTGTTTAAACGTAAGATACCATGAGAACCCCATGCATTTGGGCAATGTCGCCATAGTAAAAAAATATCATCTTGCTAAGATCTATCAATTGAGCTACATTTCATTTTTGTTGATGGGTGGGGACGATTCCGCCCATGGTCCTTTATCTCACTAACTTCAGAAAAACACTCAAATCTTATTTAAAATCAAGTAAATCTGCAGCACATCTAGTACGACGAACACCATAGACGCCATATTAGTTTCGACGCCATCGCCTCGCTGTGATTGGTCAATTCCGATTTGAGCTGTCTTTGATGTTTACATGCCGTTTTTTAGCTGACTTTGATCCCAATGGAGATTTTTAAACTGGTTTTTGTATTATTTTAGGCTAGGTTTGATTCAAAATTATAAGTTGAGTTCATAGACAATTGACAGACGTTTATTTTTGCATTCATAGTTCAGATTTCAAAAAAGATGCAACGAGCTGCTTTTGATTCTAAAGTACCCGTCACGAGAAGCTATAAATTATGTAAACAAACATCTTTTACTAAGTAAACATTTTATACTGCGAGATAATAATAAATTGACCATATTCAATCGACATGAAATATAGACGGGTTATATGAAAGTAACAACCTATTTAATTTAGTCGGATCATATTTTAACGACGCAAAGCGCTATCGTTTGTGTTTCTTGGTACCGGAACGCGTCCGTCGCAGGGCAAACAAATTCATTCAAACAAACAAATTATTTTTTTTTGTTGGTCCAAATGTTGTGAACTCCTGAACACTTGTTTACAAAATTTATAGCTTCTCATGACGGTTATTTTATACCCCTCATATCTCTGTAGGCGGCTGGCTGCAGTTTGCGGTATACCCTTTTTAGGCCCGAATATATAACTTAAAGCTTTATGATCGCTTCGTAACGTGAAATGCCTCCCAAAGAGATATTGATGGTGCCTCGTGACTCCATATACAATGGCCAGCGCCTCCTTGTCTACCTGGCTGTAGCGACGCTCGGCCTCGGTGAGCGTGCGCGAGGCGCAGCACACGAGGCACTCGCCGCCGCACAGTATATTTTTTGGCCATTTCGGACATGCCTTTTTTTTGTGATAATTAGATAGATAATTAGAATATTGCTGTTATTAGACTATTTTAATAAGTGGTGGTATTGTTATGTATGTATCATAAATATTAAAATAGTAATAAACTGTAGGTACATTTAGTGCCATACTTTATAATAATGTATAAACTAAATTATCTGTGGTCGGTCTATGATGAATAAAGTTAGTCTATTGCAAGCTACTTAACGTGTTTCATTACTTTGTTTGTAATGTTTTATAAAATTAATGAATAGAACTCACAAGCGCCTATTTCTCATTATGACCAAAAAAACCACTTAATTATTTTTTATGATAAAATTGTAAATCCCCCATAACTTTTGAAATATTTCACGAATTATCTTCTTGTTTTTCCTGATAAACAATAATCTTAAGACACATAATACTGATTGATTTATATATTTTTAAACGAGTTTTCAGAGATTTATTTACAATTAATGTTTTTTTTTTAATTTTTTTTTTATGGTCGTATTTTTAATTATTTGGATTCTATTTTTCTACAGAATTGTTAGAAAAAAGTGAATGAATCCATGAAAAAAAAATCAGATCCAAATATTGAAGAATCTCGAACTTAGAAGCTTCTAAAGTTTTCTATGGTAATTATGATTTTAGGGTTGTCAATTTTTCTAAATAGAATTTATTGTAAAAAGTTACCATAACTTTTTATTCGTAAATAATATATTAACTGGAGGTTGGGGCGTGTGCATGGGATCACTTTATTTACACAGAAAAATAGTTTTTAAATGAACCGAGAAACAAAAAAAAAGATAACTTTTTATTTCATTTCTGGATCGAGCTGTGGTTTAGCACAGTTTTCCTAGACGTGCTTAGATAATAAAAAAAAACTATGAATTTCATTTGACATGCCAATCCTGCCATACTAATTTGGAATTTTTTGAACATAATCTACATATATCATAATATTATAAAGAGGTAAAGTTTGTAGGAAGCGATCTCTGTACTGAACCTATATTGAAATTTCTTTCACTAGTAGTAAGTTACATTATGCCATTTTACTTAATTGTTTTCTGATGTACATTCTTCAGCCTGATCTGACGAAAGAATTTCTGTTAGATTGTCGGTATGTCCTTCAATAATTTCAAAATTTTCGTAATTTTCTGTTGCCACAAAATAGTCTTCTGCTGAGATTTCATACGGTTTCAGTAACCTAACTACGCTGGGTGGTAACGGTAAGGATTTTAGTTTTTTCAACCTATTCTGTAGCCTTATGTAGGAAATTTCTGGATCTGACGATTCCAGTGCTCTGTGAAACAAGTCTAGCATGGTTTTTTCGCGGTCGGATTTTCGGCTATGGTGTTCTCTGTCGTAACGCCAGAACTTATTCCGCGCTTCACCGGCTTGCTCTGATAATAAGCCCACTGGAAGAGCTGAGTTATTGAGATATCTTGCCCGTGAATGAGAATCTTATGTATTGTTACTGTCATTGGGTACCAACCATATTCTGCCACGTATTTAGATGCAACGCTTTTGCAAAAATCTCCAAATTTATTAGCATTTATAGGTAGACCACAAGATAAAGTAATCAGAATCGTGTGAAGATCGTCCAACAACCACTGACCAAGGCCTAATATTACAGCAAATACTGCACGATTTTTATCCGATAGAACTGTTCGGGCTGTGTTGCCGTCATTTGTTGTTCCAGCATTGGGTCTCACAACATCAACTAGCACTTTCAAATCTTTTCGCACTCTCTCTTGCACACGTTTTTTTGTTTCCTCAACAGTTTTTGATTCCATTGAATCTTTGCCTACCCTCAATTTCTTTACAGGAAGCAGTGTTGGCATTAATCAATTAATTTTTTAATCAATTAATTAATTTGATTAATTTTAATCAGATTAAATTAATCATGATTAGAATAATTATGATTAAAAAAATAATCTTAATCATGATTATTGACGTTAATCATTAATCATTAATTGATTACCTTGATTGTAAACTAATACATCCATCAATGTTATTAATTCTATATAAAAGAAATGATGGAAAATAATGACACATTTATTAAAATATTTTTATTAATTATTCAAAGAACAAAAAAATAATTTATAACTTTCAAATACACTGAATTCTAATTTTGAAGAATATTTTCAATCAACTAATCTCCGATCTTTACATTTCTGATTTCTTGATGTTCAAGTTACATTTCATAACTACTTTTTTTTCAAATAAGTCGTCAGATAATTTGTGTGACCTAGGTTTATTTAGCATAGTTGCAAAAGAAAACATTCTTTCTACCGAGCCAGAGGACGGCATTGGTGTATTGTTCTTAATAAACACTTTGCCTATAACAGGATAACTTCGTAGAAGCTCTCGTTCTTGGCTTCCCTCGGCAAAAAAATTTGAAATTATCATATCCGCTCTCTTTTTATCATCAACTGATTCCGCTTCACTGCCAGAGTCGGAATTGAAATAAAAAAACTCGTCTTCTTGGTGGCGTGTGTTATTGGCTGCATTGTTGACTGCTAAAAGCTCTGGGATTTCTGATATTTCCTTCCTTACGACTGATTTAAAAATGTTTATACACTTCTTTTGATCAGCTGCAGTTAGACATACTAGCCACTTTTTTTTAAATCTGGGGTAACACAGAGCTGCAACGGCTGCATATTTACTAGTTTCACTCGAAAGAGTGTAAAACTCTTCAAATCTTTTCTCTACGCTTTGTAGATATTTTTCAGCAAGTGGTTCACAGAATTTTAGATTTGGAGTAGTCGTGATCTTCTGTAATTTTTTTTTTAGTGCATGCAGGCAAGGTAATAATATTCCATAAAATGAGTCATCGCCCTGCAATATGTCCAAAGCAGTTGCAACTGGAGCAGCGCATTGGCAGTATTCCTCAATATATTGAAATTCAGAGTCTCGTAATGGATTTCTTATACTAAGTGCTCTAGCTAGTTGAGAGTAACTAGTTCTGATATTCAATATATTTCTCAAAGCGTCATAGTAACTATTCCATCTAGTTATGCCAGGTCGTGTTAACGTATGTCCAAGAATGTTATGTATCACCTCAGCTGATTTTGGGCGAGCAGCAGCACTCCATAAATCGTTACATTTTTCCATTATTGTGGAATGCAATTTTCCAAGACATGTCGATTTATCAGTCAACAAGGCTTGGACGTCCTTACTAGCAATCAAATTTAAAGTGTGCGCATTACACCTAAAGTGAAATGGTAACAAATTGTTTTGTGAATGATCGTCTACTATATTTGCTTCTAACAGAAGATCATCATGTTCGTGTTCCTGTCTTGTGCCGAACTCTCCTTCAGTCACTTCGAGTTCTTCTCCACTTAACTCGTTCTCGCTGCTACTTGGACTTGAAGATTCATTATCTTCATCATATTCGATTAAGGATGTCGTATTTATTCCGAATATCTTGAAGGCTTTCACAAAATTTGACCCATTGTCAGTAACAGAGCATACTATTTTAGTGGGGTCAATATCAAAATCTGAGTATATTTCCAGAAGCAAATCTTTTATGCGGTCAAATGTATGTGCCCCTTTAAATCGGCGACAAGCTAAAGCTGCAGAACGCCTCTTATAGTTATTATCAATCCAGTGCACTGTAACACCTAAAAAACTTCTTTTCTTCCCTGACCATATATCAGCGGTGGTGCACAAATATTTCACAGCAGCTAGGTTTTGTTTTATTTCGCAAATCAGATCGAATGATTGATTAGCTACTTTTTTTCTGAGAGAACGTCGCCCGGGTATCTTGATTCCACTATTTGTCACATTTAAATCCTCCATCATCTTAATGAAGTAGGGGTCTTCCACGGCTCGAAAAGCAATCATTGAGTTAACGAAATAATTTACTAAGTTACGGTCAAAAGTTTCTTGAGTTACAGGTGTTTTCGGAGTTTGCCTTGAAGTCAGAACTGTATTATTTTTCTTTCGCTTATTGTCTTTCATATATTTTTTACATTCCTTTTCTGTGTCAGCGCCATGCTTCCGTTTTAAGTGTCCCAAAAAGTTAGATGTCGTTTTGCCATAGCCCTTAACTTCTTTACTTTGATGGTCCGAACACTTCATACAAACTGCTACTGTGTTCTTGTCTGTGCATTTGTCTAGTAGAAGCTTGTAATAGGTACCGTCAAATAAAGCAGAAGAAGAAAGATCTGATTCCGATTGCACTGTTAAATTCTCGGAATTGTTTCCCGACACCGACGGATCATTTGAAACACCACTACTATTAGAGTCATTATCACAATTCATGTTTGTTTTTAAGTTACTCACTGAGTGAAACAATATCACAAAATGTTGCAAAATCTGGAAAAATTATCCCCAACCGAGTGCAAGCGAGCGTGTGTCAGCCAGATAGTGTTAAAACGTGACTGTTAGTTCCAAAGTTAAGAAAATTAATGAAAAAAATAATACCGAATTCCTATTTATATAGACTAGACAGGTAAATCCCGGAGCGGGAAGCCCCCTTGTAGGACGCAAGGGTATTCCCCAAAATATATGGAAGATTCTGCACTAGGTCCATCCATACATACTATTGAGGGCTTTCCCGTAAAATTAAGCATACATGAAAAGGTTTGCCAACTTAAAATCGGTAGAAAAATCGGGAGAACAATTAAATAAATAAATGAGTAGTTAATAGTTAATCAAATAATCAAATTAACGATTAAAATTAATGATTAAAAATCATAATCAAAAAATTTGATTACGATTAATTAATCATAATCAAATTTTTTGATTATTATTTTTAATCATTAATTTTTAATCGTTAATCAGATTAACTTTGGGCCTACACTGACAGGAAGCTTGTAGCCCAAATGAAGTAAGAACTCTAACACGCGAATCCATGCATGCAAGGGACTTATTCCGTATTTGAAAACCGATACATCAATTGGCTGAGAATAAATTATGTCTAATTTGTTGAATTGCGTTGAGGTTGCTTTGCAAAATGGACATTTAAGTTGAGAAGAGGTTTCTGTTATTATATTTAGTACTTTGCCATCTATGCATGTCAAATAAAGTTGTGGTTTTGCCCTTATTTTCTTATTGTTAGATGTAGTTGCTTCTAAAGTAGTCAAATCTCTAATTTGGTTTTCTATCAATTTCTGTTCATTTAGTATTGGGCATCTTTTGTGATATGTCCAAGGCATTCGATTGCGTTCTTCATGAAACGTTAATCAGGAAACTCCGCCACTACGGGATCCGAAACACCGCTCTGGATCCTCTTACTTCATACTTGAGTAATAGGATTCAGTGCGTTGACGTTAATGGGAAAAGATCTCCCGGATCTACAGAAAAAATGGGAGTCCCGCAGGGCTCAATTCTTGGTCCTTTCTTGTTTCTTATTTATATTAACGACCTGCCTTACCTCGTAAAAGACGATCATGATATAGTGTTGTTTGCGGATGACACATCACTTTTGTTTAACACGTTAACTGCCATGTCAGTCACCAGTGCCTGACAGAGTCACTATCTGTTCAGGCCACGTCAGCCACCGGTGACTGACAGTTTTTTTATTTTCAATTATCTATTAAAATAAACAAAAGGGAACACTTTTTATACATAATTATTCATATTAAACCATTTGGAATCAATACTCAAGAAATTAAATTTGGAGAATATAGAAAATATACCTTGGCAGTTAACGTGTTAAACTTAAACGTCAGCAGCTGGTTACTGACGATGTAAATAGCGCGATCTCAAAAGTAGTTCACTGGTTCAATGTAAATAATTTACTTCTCAATGAAAAAAAAACCAAATGCCTTAAGTTTACGCTGCCTCACGTTAGGCAGGTGAAAACTAAGGTGTTGATAAAGGGCGAAGAATTGAATCCTGAAGATAGCACAGTATTCTTGGGCTTAACTTTGGATGCTAAGCTTCAGTGGGGCCCACATATAGATAAATTGTCAAAGAAGCTAAGGTCTGCAGCATACGCTGTTAAAAAAATTCGTAATTTAACTGACATAGAGACAGCCCGTTTAGTGTACTTTAGCTATTTTCATAGTGTAATGTCATACGGTATTCTGTTGTGGGGAAATGCCGCCGACATTCAGACTATCTTTGTTTTGCAGAAAAGAGCTGTTCGATCAATTTATAAGTTAAGTCCAAGACACTCTCTCAGAGAAATTTAAGGAGATTAATATAATGACTGTGCCTTCTCAGTATATTTTTGAAAATCTTTTATATGCCCATAAAAATATAAAATTGTTTAAAAAATACAGTGATATCCATAATATGAACACTAGGAACAAACACAAATTTGTTGTACCTACAACAAGGCTCAAGAAAATAGGTGGCTCGTTCAGATGTCAATGTATACGTTTTTATAATAAACTTCCAAGCCCCGTTCAAGATCTGAGCCTTAATAAATTCAAATCATTTATTAAACGTAAGTTGTGCCAGAAAGCCTTTTATACCGTTAAAGATTACATTGATGACAAAAAGGCGTGGGATTGAGCTGCTCCAACTAATTTTATTTTTTTTTTTATATACATACTGATTTTTTTTTTGTTCTTTTCTTTTTGCTATTTTTTTTTTCTCATATACACATTGTCATTGATGAATTTTATATATACATTGACATGAATATTTACTTTGTAAAATGTAATATTATTTTAATTACTGTGAATGTGAAGACTATGTGGGTCCTTGTTTTTTTCTTTTTCTTTTCTCTCAGCTTTAATCATAGTTTGTCAGTTTGAGTAAATTATGCGGCCTACCCAAATGTCCTTTCTTTGGTATTGTTCGTCGAATCGTTGAGCTCCTTAACTTTTATGTTGAGCTGTACGATTACTGACAGATGCTTGCACTGACTGGACAGGTCCACTCAATCTGTGTGGTTCTTTCCTCAAAAGACCATTTCAGACACCAACCTACATGGTCCTCACATGATCTGACCAAGATTATGTCTGGACTTTAAAAGAGACTGTGACCTCTGAGTTTGTTTCGGCCTTTCTTCTCAGAGTAGTCAGATAGGAAACGCCGGCCTCATCTAGTTTAAAAAAAAAAAAAAAATGTTTGACATGTAAAAGTGTTTGTATAAACCTACTTACAGAAATAAAATCATTTATCATTTATTAAATCTTTTGTCTCTTTCCGATATTGAATATGAATCGGACGGCAAAATCTGTATGATTGTGGAGTTGGGTTTAACCAAAGTACAAAGTCTTTTTTTGTTTTTATCCGTAATGGGATGAATGTAGTGGCAAATAAAGTGTTTTCAGGCTCTTGATTATCAGAAAAATTCTGTTTATAAAATGATTGACCCGAACTACCATTGTTCGGGGTAGGGTTAAGATAGAGATAAAAGATGCAAATCAGTTTAAGGTTAATAAATTCACTGTATTGTCTGTTTCCACAAATACAAGATTAAGATTAATTTATACTATGGTGATCGATATGGGATTATGAGTCACGCTCATGGTATGCTGCCGAATTACGTACTGAACTATTGCTGTGTAAGTGCAATAATATAAATGATGGAAACACACTGAGCGGGTGACGCAATAATAATGACCCAGGTAAACGGACTGTACGGTGTGGTTGACCCGTACATGCTCCCGGGGGCAAAGATAGGGGTTAGTAGGATAAAGATGGAGATGAGATTTACAAGATGATAAACAATATTCAACTTATCAACTATATGACAGGGATAAGGATTAGTAATGAGTGATTAACAATATTTTGAACAGTTACATGTAGTCTAGCAACTACTTATCTTAGATCGGGAAGGGAAAGTACGCGAAAAATAGGGGACGAGGCCCTATCTTCTGTTTGTAAACACTCGCTAGATTTAATAAGATTTTTGGGATCACTTTTCACGGATTGACTAAATTGACTTTTTTCCCTAAGATCACAACTCACTGCACTTTTCACTTTGATTAAAGATTGCCTTTTTTCCCTAACCGCACTACACTCACTTATAACACTCTCATTTCCGGGATGTGAAGAGATCGCAATAGCAGTAGATGCCTCTCCAGCAGGCACCGAGGGTTCTCGACGTGTTGACCGCCTGTGACGCCGCCAACAGTATACCGCCGCAGTTATCAGGATTCCAAAGATTAGAGCATACAAGACGCTATAAAGATGTACGTCGTGATAGGATATTTTATCACTCCATGGTTCAGTTTGTTTCATGATCTCAATGTTTTTCTGTATATCTTCAAATTGCCGCAATATTTCAGAATTATTAGGATTAATTTCAGGAGATTCAGGGGTAGATATGTCATAGTATAAAGAGAGGAAGTAGGTTATCTCCGGCACAATCCGCGATATAATTGCCTACTGTCTCAGGGTTGTCACTTTTAGTTAAATTTTAATTCAGTGCCAATAAATTGGCAAGGGTCGGGAAGTTGTATTTTTTACTTGTATTGTCTGGGTACCTAAACGATGATGAAACCTTTCACGATGAAAGAAAGAGCGACGGGCCAGCAGACGGGTGGCGCGGGGCGGTGATGAGCACGAGTAAACGGTAGGTGATTCGAACTTTGCTCTATTTATCTGATTCACAATTAGTCAATTACTTATTTTTAACCGACTTCAAAAAAAGGAGGAGGTTATCAATTCGACGGTATGTTTTTTTTTTGTGTGTTTGTTACGCGATTACTCCGCCAATTGTGGAGCGATTTTCAAAATCTTTTTTTTGTTCGAAAGGAGATACTTCTGAAGTGGTCCCATAGTCACCAAGACAGGATCTGATGATTGAATCCTGGAGAAATCGAGGGCAACCCTCAAATTTTATGGGCCCACACATCGTTTTTCGCAAATCTTATGAAGTAATTTAAGTACTTGCGTATGGTAATCATCATCTCATGTAGCTGAGCTGATGATGGAAGATACAATTCCTTAACAGTAAGGAGTAGGCATCGACTGATTTAGTAAATTACTTTTTTGATGTTTGAAAGGGCGTTTGCCATTTTGGTCTCGTGATCATCAGGTCAGGAGGTGATGGACTAACCACAGACGATAGAAATCTTCAAAAATCGACAGCACATGTCTCGCGGTTGCTGCGATTGTTTGTGTATGCATAGTTTACGCCATACCATAACATAACATTACGCCAGTTCGCTTTTAAGGGCGCTTTTAAATTGTAACAATAATACAGTAAAGGTGTAATTTATCATTGTTACATCTACATTTTTTTTTACAGTTGTAGGTGTGTTGTATATGTATATAATTGTAATCCTTGTCCATCTACGACATTAAAAATTAAGAAAAATAAAATGAATAATAACAAAAAAGTGAAATCGACTTGGCATGGGCATTCCATATAGAACACACTAAGTCAGGATTTAACGAAATATCAACGGGATAGGAAATAACGGGAAAACGAAGTTTCCGCGGGTGACTGCGGGGCGGAAAGCTAGTCATAAAATATTCTTAAAACCAACCTAGTTGTTGGAAAGATTACGCAACCGGGCCATTTCTGTTAAAGCTCTCTCATCGTGGGGTCGATTTAAAAGCTTATTTGCGGCCTCATTCTCTGGTGTTATAACCAAAGCAGTTAATGAGTACACATTGAGAAAGATATTATCCTGGGCCGTCACTTTAGTCGTCGGTGTAAACAAATTTCGTCGTAGTATGCCATGTAATTCATCTACATTTTTAAATTTAATGCAACAGGCAGCACCACATCTTGGAGCTTTAGCTCCCTTAGGCCCACGTGCATGTGAATCAAACAGCCAATATCTATAAGCATCCGTTTCAGCGTTATGATATACAGCCACAGTCATAGAATTTGCAGTAAGCAGTCCGCAACAATTTTCTCTGAAAAACAATGTCAAAGCATTTTTTAGGTTAGGGAACCCTTCAAGACTCTGATCTGTGTCTAAATGACCATTATAATTGGTGTCAGAAACTGAGATATTAATTTTCTTTTTGTTGTATAATATTTGACGAGCAAGATCACTCGCGGCAAGATATTCAGGGTTAACTTCTCCTATTGCGGGGTCCAGTCCTGGAAGCAATGGACTCACGGTAGAGTTTGTCTCCGAGGATTACTATAAAATCAATGTCACTCTTTGACCATTGACTTGCCTCGTCTGTACAAAACGCTGCACATGCTACAGGTGCTACAGCAGTGCATTGTTTACCCCGAGATTGCAAATCAAATCTTAAATTGGCTTGATGAAACGATCGTGTAGTATGGAAATGTCTTCATTTATATTCACGTAGTTGTTTTGAGGAGTAGATTGTAACTCCATAGACTCACCATTACTTGTAGGCTCTTCACAAATTTGTACAATTTCAGATAAGTCAATAACATTCTCGAAATGGGGTCTAATATCTCTATAGAGTACATTGTGTGACATTAACCAGGTTAGAGCTTGATACAATCTGTTCATATCCACAATAAACTCTTGGGATCGTTGCAGGTTCTCGAGACTTTCCACAATCAAAACTAGTCCTATTTGGTTTAGCATAAGTGGCAGTTGTTCAGCGATTTCGACAACGTCTTTTGCAAATAAAGTCACTTGTCCCTTGCACCAATCTTGAGAGAAACGGTTTTGTAGCTTCATTATTTTAAGAAACGGCACAACACGGCATAAAAATCGTTCTTCCAATTTTGTCAAATTAGCTAGCTCCTGAGGTATAGTCGCGACTGTCATTTTATTCCAGAAAGCTGCTGGTGGAATTTTTCGTTTCCTTATATTATTTTGACAGCGAGAGCATGTTACGATTTTACCCAGACGCACCAATTCTTCGGGTATTAACGTACTGTACATAGCAGTACGTAAATTACAGCGTTGTGGTGGATACAAAGCTTTATAACAAATAGCACATGGCAAGTCAGCAAAAATGTTAATAGCCTGTTCAAAACCATTTACTGATGATACCTCCCTACGATTACGACTAGCTTGTCGCATAATATCTAATCGAGTCGCTCTGGATTCGGCAGATTCATTGGATAGACGCTCGTATTGCACGTGAAGACGGCGGGAACTTTGCTCCTCGGTTTCATTTGATAAGCGCTCCTGAATCAAACCGAGACGATGAGAACGTTGCTCCTCGGTCTCGTGAGACAAGCGTTCATGAATTAAACCGAGACGATGAGCACGTTGCTCTTGAGCCTCGTTTATCCTTTACCCGTTCATCACCAACCTCGACACCTAATATTCGAAATGATCACAATGATACATTTGCAAATTTACATAAAAATATAAATGATTTGCAGAAACAATTATATGAAGCACGCAACGAGATAACAAGCCTAACAAAACAAATTGAAAGACTACAAGTGAAACTGACAACGCCAAAGAAAATAAGTACTACACTTACCCAAAAATTGCAGATAATACCTACGTGTGAAATTAAAAAGAAAGAAAAACCTATAGATTACAGAAAAATAGTTATTCTCGGAGCTCAACAATGCGTAGGCCTTGCCTCAGCTCTCCTATACTCAAGACAACGAACGCAATATGAGAAGTATGCGATTATAAGCGAAACGAAGCCGAATGCGTTGAGCACAGATATAGCAAAAAACTATCGAAGCATAAATCTAGCGACCAATGATAAGCTTGTAATATCTCTTGGTGAAAATGACTACAACCAAAAATCAGTGTTTGCACAAATTCAAAAAATTGTAAAGTATTTCAGCTGCAACAAAATTATTGTACTAAACGTAACTAAAAACATTAATCTAGATGTAAACAAGCTAAATAATTCCCTAATGAAAATATGTAAAGAATACCAAAATTGTTCCTATATAAATTGTAATAATCTTAAACTTGATGACATTTGTAAAAATATTAACTATGTTATTGACTGTAATGACTATGATAGCAAATTTTAAAATTTTTCCGAAATTAAAAAGAGTATAAAAAATATAAGCCAACAAAGCAATACCTTAAATTTAAATTACACCAGTATACCTAAAAAGGGTACAATACCCTATTATTTTAAATCTCAGATTGTAGAAATGTCAACTAATACTAAAAATAAAACAGTACTAAAGCCCTTACCGCAAAAAATAGGGACTATACCATACTATTTCCCCGTAATAAAGAAACGTCAAAATAGCCAAACTTCTCAGGACAACAATCTTTTTCGTGTACAATAACCTA
The DNA here is from genome assembly GCA_947568875.1 of Fissipunctia ypsillon. Classification (NCBI taxonomy): domain Eukaryota; kingdom Metazoa; phylum Arthropoda; class Insecta; order Lepidoptera; family Noctuidae; genus Fissipunctia; species Fissipunctia ypsillon. The sequence continues at coordinate 16,032,206 of OX387668.1, forward strand.
AGCGTACTACATCAAAATATAAATGGACTGCTGGCTAAGAGCGATATAATAACGGAATTTGTAGACACTCTTTCAAACAGTAGCAAATATGTTCATATCCTATGTTTTACAGAACACAATATGACGATGAGCGATGTTGATCTTCTGAACATTCCAAACTACACTTTAGCTACCTCCTTCACTAGACAAAAACGGAACGGTGGGTCCTGTATATTAATACACAATCAGATTAGATATAAAGAGATAGATTTAGTGAAAGTCGCAAATGTCTGCAATGTTTTTGAATGCTGTGCGGCTGAGCTAACAGATCATAAAATAACAATAGTATGCATATATAGAGTGCCAGGACCATATAAAATGGAAATATTCTTTGACAATTTAAAGTATATATTAGGACAAATTTGCTATAAAAATAAACATAAAATTATAATCTGCGGTGACTTTAACATTGATATGTTACAAAAAACGAAATATTCGTCCCTATTTAAATGTCTCTTCAAAGAGTTTAATCTTACGATCGAAATAAAGAAACCCACTAGGCCGAGTAGCGGTACTTGCCTAGATAATATATTTCACAATATACGGGGCTGTAACAGTGAGATACTTGAATTGGGGGTATCCGATCATCTAGCGCAATTGATGCAATTTCCTGTTCAACAAACGTGTGCGTTGAAATACTATTACGTTAAAAAACGCGATTATAACAAGGAGAACATGAATCTGTTTAGGCAATGCATAGGCAGTTTAAGCTTTTCAGACGTTTTTGGAACAAATAATCCTAATGAAAAGTTTAATGCGTTTTTCGATTTATTTAAACTGTTCTATGAGCTATGTTTCCCTATAGTAAGATGTAAAATATCGACAACTCATAAACCAAAGTGGATCACACCGGGCATTAAAGTTTGCAGCAAAAAGAGACGATCTTTGCTATGGTAATATAGGTTAAATCCAAACAAAGACACAAAAGCAGCTTTATCAAAATTTAGCGCCAGGTACCGCCGTGTTATTAAACAGACACAAAAAGCACAAAACAGCTGCTATATAGAATCCAGCAACAACAAGTCTAAAGCTACCTGGAAAATTATAAACAATCTGAAAAGTAACGTCCCAAAAACGCATATTAACCGTATTGAGGTAGATTACAAATGCATCACAAACCCTCAAAGTATTGCGCAAAACTTTAATGATTATTTCATAGACTTAGTTCAACCTAACGCAAACTGTCAGTCTTATAATAATACAAATGTTTTGGAATCACACAAATCTATGTTCATGGAACCAATAGTCCCAAAAGAAATGGTAACTATAATAAATAACCTCAAAAATACAAACAGTACAGGGTATGATGATATTAAAACCAGTGTAATCAAATCAGTGGGACCTATAGTGGCACCAGTATTGTGTGATATAATAAATAGTTGTATAGAAAATGGGGTTTTTCCAGAAGCTCTGAAAATCTCGATCATCAAGCCATTACACAAAAAAGGAGATATAACAAAAATGTGTAATTATAGACCGGTAGCATTAATTCCGATATTTTCAAAAATACTCGAGAAGGTAATTTATAATAGACTAAACAATTATTTTGAAAAAAACAGCATATTTTGTAAGGAACAAATGGGGTTCAGACAAAACAAAACGATTAATATGGCAGTGTACCATTTTCTTAGAAAAATCCACCACAACATGGACAACAGAAAACCGGTTGTTGCAATGTACATGGACATGACTCGAGCGTTTGATTACGTTGATCATAAAATATTGTTAAAAAAACTCTACAGTTATGGTATTAGAGGCAATGTGCTTGAGCTTATACGATCGTATTTGGGAGGTAGAAAACAGTTTACTCAAATCAGCCAAGTAAATATCAAGTCAAAAACTGAAACTGTACACTCCTCAAGTACGAGGAAAATTTCGTTTGGTGTACCACAAGGGTCTGTGCTAGGTCCATTTCTTTTTATTTGCTATGTAAACGATTTCCCTAAAGTAACCACTCATCAGATGTGCTTATTTGCAGATGATAGCACAATTGTTTTCGACAAGGGTAATTTTAAAGAAATTCAAGAAGACATAAACTCAACCCTAGATTCAATTATAGAATGGTTAAATGGCAATAACCTTAAAATCAATTTAACTAAAACTAAAATAATGGACTTCAAACTCCGACAAAGAAAACAAACACAGTACCAAATCCAATATAAAGGAGACGTAGTACTGGAAACGGATACGACAAAGTTTTTAGGATTGCACGTCGATAATGATATGTCATGGAAAACCCAAATTGATAGTGTTTGTTTAAGACTTTACCGATTTTCTTATGCCCTATACATGCTAGGTAAAATTGCAAATAAAACTGCCCTCCTTACAGCATACCACGGATATGTAGCCTCCACATTAAGGTATGGACTAATATTCTGGGGCAATGATACTAATATATCCGAAGTATTATTGGCACAAAAAAGATGCGTCCGAGCCATCTGCAAACTAAAAACAACGGATACTTGTAAACCACAATTCAGGAACTTAAAGATTTTGACAGTACCGTCGCTGTATGTCTATGAGGTTTTGATATTCGTAAAAACCAATATTCACTTGTTTAGTCATGTAGAAAGTCAACGTCGCTCTGATAACTTAAAAACACTATTCACCAGGACTACATTCGCTTACAAAAGTATCTTTGCAATGGCACCAAAGCTGTATAATAAACTACCTTGTCATATTAAAAACAGTAAGAATATTAATGAATTCAAAAACAATCTCTTTAAGCTACTCAATGACAAAGTATATTATTCAGTTAAGGAGTATCTGGATGACCAATTTTTATAATTTTTTATTATTTTCAAATTGTTATTATCACTTAATTTATATTATGTTATGCAATCTATTGACATTCTGTATTTTATTTTATTCAGTTGTGACATTTTTCCCTATTTTATTATGAATTTCTTATATTTTTTTTCCTTAGTTAATTTTGTATTTGACCTGATTTTGTATGCCTATCGGCGGAACATGGACTGTACGTATGACATATATATATTGAAAACACCTGTAATCACCTGTGTTCACAAAATAAATCATTTGAATTTGAATTTGAATTTGATAATCGTTCACGAATCAAACTGAGCCGCTGAGCATGACTTTCTGGACTTTCCTTGATAATTTCGTGTTTGCTCTCTTCTGAGAAAGTCTATACGCTCGCTGCTCATCACTCCCATTTGAAATGTTTCTAGTATTTCTTTCCCTACTTTTCTTTAAACGTTCTTCCCTTTCGTCGGTACTTTCTTCCAAACGGCGCTGTCTCATTTTAGCAGCGCGTTTAGTAGGCCTACCCATATTAAACAAAATGAATGTTCTTTCTATTAAAAATTGAAAAAGAAACTTTAAAACTATGAATTATGTACAAACTTAAACTAAAAACTAGAAAATAAAATTATTTTAAAAAAAAAAACAAAAACCGACTTCAAAAACCTAATAAACACTAAAAACTTAAAAATAATATTAAATTGAATAACTACATATAATCAAGAATTATTAACCTAAATAACCTTACCTAACTTTAATCTACACTATATTTTACAATTTAACAGTTTTTGGAGTCGGTGCCAAGCCCGCACTCACAAAATATTAACCTAAAAAAAGGTACTATAGCAGCAAAAAAAATTAACAGACTCAACAAAACAAACTGAAAAAAAATTACAACACAAAACAGAATATCAACAGAAGAAGATGGAGTTGTTTTTGTTCGGATAGTGGCGCGCTCTTGCGGACGAAATGTGAAACTCGATAGTTGTTTTTGGGGAATGGCATCTCGCAGTTCAACCTATAGGAGGTTGTCGACTGCTTAACCGGGCTTTCCCGTGGATGCCTCAATAAATTAAGGCCTCCAGCCAGGCATAAAACTAAAAACTAAGCGACTACACGCTAAGGGCACCCTTTGTGGGGTACGGACCTCGGCTTAGGGCGTCGCTGGGAGAGGACAGCAAATGGATATGCTGGATCGCTCGATAGTAATACAATTTGATCTTCATAGGTTTCTCGGTAACGAAACCATATCGCGATTCAGAATACGGTACAACGCCAACTATCGAGCGCTGACTAAAACTTTTAACAGCTTTGTAAAAATATCAGTAAGTACCTAATAATATGATATTAATTTATTCTCGTAAACTATTGTAATAATAAAAACTAAGGGAAAATATTTTATGGCCCTATTAGATAGATACACTTGGCTTGGCACCGACTCCAAAAACTGTTAAATTGTAAAATACAGTGTAGATTAAAGTTAGGTAAGGTTATTTAGGTTAATAATTCTTGATTATATGCAGTTATTCAATTTAATATTATTTTTAAGTTTTTAGTGTTTATTAGGTTTTTGAAGTCGGTTTTTGTTTTTTTTTTTTAAATATTTTTTTGGAGAATAAGTTAACGTCGCTGGAAACTTCTCGGAAGAAGCAAGAACCCTTCATTCAAAAGTCATCTCAATCCCAACACGCATCTTCATCATCTAAAGGCTATCTTAATAACCAACAATCTCATTCAAAAGGATTTAATTCTCGTTTCAAACAAAATAATAACACCTCAAACCATACCTATTCGACAAACCAGGTCATTTCGCAATCGTCAAAGTCCAATTGGAAAAATAACGAAAGACGTAAACAATGTGGTATTTGCAATACAAGCGATCATCGCATACAAAATTGCCAAAAGCTGGCAAAAATGCAACCATCGGCTCGTAGAAACGCAATCGCAAATATGAACCTTTGTGTCAACTGTTTGCACTATCACGTAGGTAGAAAATGCCTTTCGGAAGTAAAGTGTAAAGAGTGCAATAAAGACCACAATACGATTCTACATGAATGTTTCGTCAAGAAATGCTAATTCGGATGTGTCGCGATCGGGGCCGAACACGGCCACTATTACGAAATCTCCACCTCACCAAGATATGAAGACCTTAGTATCTATGCAAAATGATCCTACAGAAATACTCCTCGCGACAGCAATTATCAAGGTTCAAGCAGCTGACGGATCTTACTAAAGAATGAGAGCTCTTCTAGATCAGGGATCTCAGACCTCAATCATTACTGAACGAGCTGCACAGCTCCTGAACCTGCGTCGGCAAAAATGCACTGGATTTATCTCTGGAATTGGAAACAATGAAAATAGCTGTAAGGGCATGATCACAATTAAGTGTATGTCATTAATTAATGACTTCACTTTCGATTCCGACGTATTTATAATGAAAAGATTAGTCAAGAACTTGCCTAGCCATACCTTCACTAAACCTAACTGGCCAACTCTTAACCAAATAACCCTAGCTGATCCTGAATTCAACAAAAGTAGGCCAGTTGATATCTTATGGCGCTGACGTTTATTCCCAAATCCTATTGGATGGTATCTGCCGTTTCGAGGGAATGTTACCCATTGCCCAGCTGACACAGCTGGGATGGATCCTAAGCGGTAACTGTAAAACATTTCAGTGCAATGTGATCCTAAACAATCTCACCGATATCCAACAGTTCTGGGAAATGGAGGATATTCGCGAACCCATCAATATCTCAAGAAGATCAAGCTTGCATTGACTTCTTTCAATCCTCAACCTAAAGGCGCGAAGACGGCAGCTATGTCGTGAAAATACCTTTTAAAGACAATTTTGAAGAACAGTTGGGTGAATCTAAAAATAAATCCATTGCGCAATTCTTTCAAATAAAAAGGAAATTAACTAAACAACCAGAATTGGCACGTGATTATAAATTGTTTATGTCCGAGTATTTAGAGCTCGGACATATGATCCCCGTTGCGACACATGTCAACGTAACCCCAGATTGCTACTTTTCGCATCATGGCGTACTTCGAGCTGAGTCATTAACTACAAAATTACGAGTTGTTTTTAATGCCTCTGCAAAAACCTCAACAGGTCACAGCCTCAACGATCTTATGTGCAGGGGGCCGAACCTGCAGCAGGATCTCTTAAGTCTCATCCTAAAATGGAGACAGTTTAAATACGCATCCACGGCTGATTTTGAAAAGATGTTCCGTAACATTTGGCTACATCCTGATCATCAAAGGTTCCAGAAAATTATTTGGAGAAATTATCAATCCCAACCTCTACAAGAATATCAGCTAGCGACTGTCACCTACGGTACAAAGGCCGCACCTTTCCTGGCCATGATGACACTGAAACAACTTGCCGTCGATGAAAGGCCAAATTATCCCAATAGCGGCTCTCCTGATATCTTAGAAACCTCATTTTACATGGATGATCTCATGCATGGAGCTCATACCGCGACAGCTGCTAAACATATCAAAGCAGAGATGACAAACCTTCTTAATTCAGGCGGCCTCAATCTTAGAAAATGGCGCTCGAACTTGCCGGAACTTTTAGACGATCATATTAATCCTCAAGATGAAGAATTTCATTTTAAAGAGCCAGAATCTACAAAGGCTTTAGGTCTTCGTTGGAGTCCGAAAGAAGACTATTTTATCTTTCATCCAATAGAAATTATCACATAAGGCATCCCAACAAAACGACAATTCTTGTCAGAAATATCAAAAATCTTTGACCCCTTGGGCTGGGTGTCACCAGTCACAATAAAACTCAAAATATTATTCCAAGAGACATGGAAAACGGAATTAGGTTGGGATCAACCGATTCCTCATAATATTGCCCTGGAATGGAATAAAATAAAGGCCGACTTACATCATATATCCCAATTTAAAATACCTCGATGGATACAAACCATGGAGAATGATATAATTGAGCTTCATGGATTTTGTGATGCCAGCACAAAGGCCTACGCTTGCGTTGTTTATTGTAAAATTACAAGAAACCACAAGTACGTAACTCTTGTTGCTGGAAAATCAAAAGTGGTACCTCTGAAAAAATCTCAATCTATACCTCGCTTGGAACTTAGTGGAGCTCTTTGACTATCAAAACTTATGGCCAAAATAATCTCATCCCTATCTGATCTCAAAATCCAAGCTTATGGCTGGGTAGATTCCATGGCAGTACTAGGATGGATAAATGGGGAACCCGAAAAATGGAAACCCTTTGTTGCCAATCGAGTAAAAATGATTTGCGAAATTATCCCAAAAAAATAGGTGGCGGTATGTGAAATCCCAAGAAAATCTCGCAGATTGCGCTAGCCGTAGTCTGACTGCATCCCATTTAGCAAATCATTCACTTTGGTGGCACGGACCCGATTGGTTACCTCAATACAATCCTGAACTCATCTCATATAAAACAACTGAAGATCTCAGAAAGAAAAAGCTAGTAAACACTATTACTGCTGACTAGCAATTCCGTTATAAAACAATTATTAGAGAAATACAGCAGTTACAAGAAAATTATTCGAGTTTTAGCCTATGTAAACAAATTCACCGACATCTTGATTTACAAAAAGAAGCGTGAAAACTATCTCACTCTGCATCACCTCAAACGAGCGACGGAAATGTTAATAAAACATGTGCAACAAGAATACTTTTTCAAGGAAATATCTCAACTTGAAAAAAGTGAACCTTTAAGCAAAAAAAGCCAGATCTTGAATCTCAATCCTATCTTAGAGAGTCACGGAGTACTCCGTGTCGGTGGACGGCTAAAACATTCGAGTTTAGACCCCGAAATGAAGCATCCCATTATCATCCCAAATCAAACTAAATTAGCTGATCTTATAATAGACGAATCCCATAAATTAGTATTCCATGGTGGAGTGGAAATGACGAGTGGATTTATACGGCAGAAATATTGGATAATTGGAGGAAACCGCGCTACAAAAAAACGATTAAGAACGTGCATAAAGTGTAGAAGACACGATCCCATTCTAAAACATCAACTCATGGGTGACTTGCCTTCATCGAGATTAAATCCTAGTCGACCCTTTTATCATACCGGTATTGACTACACTGGACGTTTTGGTGAAAGCGAACAAAGGTCGCGGCATCAAAACAGATAAAGGATACGTTGCAGTATTCATATGTATGGTTACAAAGGCCATACATTTAGAACTCGTATCTGATCTCACTGCGTCGGCTTTTATTGCAGTGCTCAGACGTATGTCAGCCAGAAGAGGAGTTCCCGGGCACATCTACAGTGATCAAGGAACTAACTTCATTGGAGCTAACAAGATCCTAAAACAAGAAATCTTACAAATCTCAGAAATCTTATCAAGCCAAGAAACATTATCTATCGTCGCAGAAATGAACATTGAGTGGCATTTTAACGCTTCGTCATGGCCTTCTGCTGGCGGACTTTGGGAAGCTGCGGTGAAAAGTTTAAAACATCATCTTAGGCGTGTTGTTGGTGAGAAAAAACTCACCTACGAAGAATATAGCACCGTCCTGTCTCAACTCAAGGGTTGTTTAAACTCTCGACCACTTTGTCCTTTGAAGGAGGATCCCGAGGACATAGACTTTTTAACCCCGGCACACTTTCTTGCAAGTGGGCCTACCTTAACCATCTTTGAAACAGAAAATGATCTTAGGACTCGGTGGCACTTGGTACAAAAAATCTATAGACATATTTGGGCCCAGTGGAAAAATGAATATCTCTCACAGTTATCCATTAGAGCTAAATGGAGACAATCTCAAAGGAATCTCAGTCTCAACGATATTGTTATCATCAAAGATGAAAACCTCCCGCCTGGGAAGTGGGCTCTAGGGCGTATAGTAGAACTGCATCCTGGTTCTGACGGACACGTCAGAGTCGTTACCCTTAAAACCAAAAATGGTTTCCTAAAACGGCCTGTTGTTAAGCTATCTCTATTACCAGCGGACAGAGACAATAATCCTCCTAGTGACACGAAGGTTAAGGATGAAGTACCAAAGAAGAAAAATCCCAAGCGTATCTCCTTCTCGACTATAGCTCTGTCAGTAACGCTATTCTTACTGTCCCTAATAAACTTATCTCAAGCATCTTATAGTTTTACCCCTTTGAGCAACAACAGCGTTTATTTCGATAAAATCTCCAACATGCATCTTATTAGAGACGATTGGCGTTTAATTGTTTATTACGACACATATCCCTACAAAGAAGGCACGTCGGCACTTGAGAAGTATATCAATTATCTTGAAACATTATGCTCCACTATTAAAGAACACACGCCTTGCGACAGTATCATCTTACAACTCGGGCACGAGTTCGAAGAAATTAAACATTATAATAGTATGTTGACAATGAATGAATCATTTGTAACTGGAGACGAGCGGCGGCGCCGGCGTCGTGGTCTGATAGACGGAGTAGGTTACGTCGCAAACAGCTTGTTTGGCGTGCTAGATCAGCGTTTCGCGGAGAAATACGCACAAGACATCGACCTTTTGAAAGAAAATGATAAACATTTGTATAACCTCTGGAAAAACCAAACCTCAATCGTGGAAGCCGAATTTAATCTCATGAAAAGAATGGAGAAGGCTGCGACCAAACATCATAAATCGATAAATCAAAAGTTTAATTACCTTAAAGAATCCTATCAAGATCTTCAACGCCATGTACAGAACATGACTTTAGTTACCGACTTCTTAGCATCTGCTATGACGGCGAATAACTTACTGTATAGCCTCAGGAAAATACAAGACTCCATTCTCGATACGGTAACTAATATTTACAATGGAAAATTGGACTTCCATCTGATATCTCCTAAACAGCTGAGAACGGAATTAAGTTCTATATCAGCACATATCCCCAAAGACATGGCACTTCCTGTCAACCATTTGAATCTCAAAGATCTCTACAACTTGATAAAAGTGCGGACTAAGTACTATAGTAAGTACTTGATCATTGAAATAAGAATACCCCTCATCGACATCGACGCACAATGATCCACATGTAGGACTAAGTGCGGAAACCAAGTCCCGTAACATAGAACATAGAACATAGACCCCTCATCGAAAGAGACCTTTACGAAATCTTTAACCTCATTCCAGTCCCACGATTATTGAACCACGACATGATACATGTGAAAGTTATCTCAAGTTTTGCTGCCATTAGCCTCAGAAAAGACTCATACGTAACCCTTACTGATGCTGATCTCCAATCTTGTATAAGACAAAATCCTGGGATGATTTCATGTCACACAAAAAACCCTATAAATATCTTAAAAGATGACCACAGCTTGTGTGAAACGATCCCACACACAAGAACCTGTGAAACTATTAGAACCCCTTGTAAAAACATTTGAAAGGAATTAACAGCGGATAATAAATATTATTATTTTTGTTGCAAAGAATGCAACTTTAAACTTCTCTGCGACGGCGAAATTACCGCCGTTAAATTAATGAATGCAGGTCTGTTGAATGTGGAGGAAAGCTGTATGATAAAGACGGACAATTTCGTTGTCCATTCTAACAAAAGGCTGTCTAGCAAAATGAGTATTGGTGCAAGAATTATTGCGCCGCAAATATCACCTATTAATCATATATTCAACATATCCATAGTACAAAGAGAGGAAGTACGTTATCTTCATACAAACGCACCGCGCGCGGCTTGTATGTGTGCGCCAAAGTATGTATGCGTCGCCGCACGCACACTTAAACAAATCTCGGCCCGTTTCGCAGCGCGCCAGTCGGGGCTAACATCGCACGAGGTTCGCGCGTCACGGCTTTTCGGCACCGCTAAATGAATGAAAAATGTGTGATATTCGCAGGAGAACGTATTGCTGTGTGTTTGGGTGTCTTATAATTCAACGATTCCAGAATTGTCTCTGTTCAAATTACCTATTGAACAGGAAAGAAGTCACTTTTTCTAGCATATCATTTTTACTTGATGATGAGATACCTACTTACTTATTTTTTGTTGTATTAGTTTTCTATCAGACACGAGGAAGTAGGTAGGCCTACATTCCCACTAGAATGTACTAGGTACTTTTGATCTGTCAATTGATTTGCCGCTATTGCTTTGTTTATGTTTAGTCATGCCGATTTCTCAGTACCTATTGTAGGTATAGTAACTAAGTACCTACTTACAGTTATAAAATCGTACTTAAAAAATTATTTTTTAAAAAAAAACAAACCGACTTCAAAAACCTAATAAACACTAAAAACTTAAAAATAATATTAAATTGAATAACTACATATAATCAAGAATTATTAACCTAAATAACCTTACCTAACTTTAATCCACACTGTATTTTACAATTTAACAGTTTTTGGAGTCGGTGCCAAGCCAAGTGTATCTATCTAATAGGGCCATAAAATATTTTCCCTTAGTTTTTATTATTACAATAGTTTACGAGAGTAAATTAATATCATATTATTAGGTACTTACTGATATTTTTACAAAGCTGTTAAAAGTTTTAGTCAGCGCTCGATAGTTGGCGTTGTACCGTATTCTGAATCGCGATATGGTTTCGTTACCGAGAAACCTATGAAGATCAAATTGTATTACTATCGAGCGATCCAGCATATCCATTTGCTGTCCTCTCCCAGCGACGCCCTAAGCCGAGGTCCGTACCCCACAAAGGGTGCCCTTAGCGTGTAGTCGCTTAGTTTTTAGTTTTATGCCTGGCTGGAGGCCTTAATTTATTGAGGCATCCACGGGAAAGCCCGGTTAAGCAGTCGACAACCTCCTATAGGTTGAACTGCGAGATGCCATTCCCCAAAAACAACTATCGAGTTTCACATTTCGTCCGCAAGAGCGCGCCACTATCCGAACAAAAACAACTCCATCTTCTTCTGTTGATATTCTGTTTTGTGTTGTAATTTTTTTTCAGTTTGTTTTGTTGAGTCTGTTAATTTTTTTTGCTGCTATAGTACCTTTTTTTAGGTTAATATTTTGTGAGTGCGGGCTTGGCACCGACTCCAAAAACTGTTAAATTGTAAAATATAGTGTAGATTAAAGTTAGGTAAGGTTATTTAGGTTAATAATTCTTGATTATATGTAGTTATTCAATTTAATATTATTTTTAAGTTTTTAGTGTTTATTAGGTTTTTGAAGTCGGTTTTTGTTTTTTTTTTTTAAATAATTTTATTTTCTAGTTTTTAGTTTAAGTTTGTACATAATTCATAGTTTTAAAGTTTCTTTTTCAATTTTTAATAGAAAGAACATTCATTTTGTTTAATATGGGTAGGCCTACTAAACGCGCTGCTAAAATGAGACAGCGCCGTTTGGAAGAAAGTACCGACGAAAGGGAAGAACGTTTAAAGAAAAGTAGGGAAAGAAATACTAGAAACATTTCAAATGGGAGTGATGAGCAGCGAGCGTATAGACTTTCTCAGAAGAGAGCAAACACGAAATTATCAAGGAAAGTCCAGAAAGTCATGCTCAGCGGCTCAGTTTGATTCGTGAACGATTATCAAATTCAAATTCAAATTCAAATGATTTATTTTGTGAACACAGGTGATTACAGGTGTTTTCAATATATATATGTCATACGTACAGTCCATGTTCCGCCGATAGGCATACAAAATCAGGTCAAATACAAAATTAACTAAGGAAAAAAAATATAAGAAATTCATAATAAAATAGGGAAAAATGTCACAACCGAATAAAATAAAATACAGAATGTCAATAGATTGCATAACATAATATAAATTAAGTGATAATAACAATTTGAAAATAATAAAAAATTATAAAAATTGGTCATCCAGATACTCCTTAACTGAATAATATACTTTGTCATTGAGTAGCTTAAAGAGATTGTTTTTGAATTCATTAATATTCTTACTGTTTTTAATATGACAAGGTAGTTTATTATACAGCTTTGGTGCCATTGCAAAGATACTTTTGTAAGCGAATGTAGTCCTGGTGAATAGTGTTTTTAAGTTATCAGAGCGACGTTGACTTTCTACATGACTAAACAAGTGAATATTGGTTTTTACGAATATCAAAACCTCATAGACATACAGCGACGGTACTGTCAAAATCTTTAAGTTCCTGAATTGTGGTTTACAAGTATCCGTTGTTTTTAGTTTGCAGATGGCTCGGACGCATCTTTTTTGTGCCAATAATACTTCGGATATATTAGTATCATTGCCCCAGAATATTAGTCCATACCTTAATGTGGAGGCTACATATCCGTGGTATGCTGTAAGGAGGGCAGTTTTATTTGCAATTTTACCTAGCATGTATAGGGCATAAGAAAATCGGTAAAGTCTTAAACAAACACTATCAATTTGGGTTTTCCATGACATATCATTATCGACGTGCAATCCTAAAAACTTTGTCGTATCCGTTTCCAGTACTACGTCTCCTTTATATTGGATTTGGTACTGTGTTTGTTTTCTTTGTCGGAGTTTGAAGTCCATTATTTTAGTTTTAGTTAAATTGATTTTAAGGTTATTGCCATTTAACCATTCTATAATTGAATCTAGGGTTGAGTTTATGTCTTCTTGAATTTCTTTAAAATTACCCTTGTCGAAAACAATTGTGCTATCATCTGCAAATAAGCACATCTGATGAGTGGTTACTTTAGGGAAATCGTTTACATAGCAAATAAAAAGAAATGGACCTAGCACAGACCCTTGTGGTACACCAAACGAAATTTTCCTCGTACTTGAGGAGTGTACAGTTTCAGTTTTTGACTTGATATTTACTTGGCTGATTTGAGTAAACTGTTTTCTACCTCCCAAATACGATCGTATAAGCTCAAGCACATTGCCTCTAATACCATAACTGTAGAGTTTTTTTAACAATATTTTATGATCAACGTAATCAAACGCTCGAGTCATGTCCATGTACATTGCAACAACCGGTTTTCTGTTGTCCATGTTGTGGTGGATTTTTCTAAGAAAATGGTACACTGCCATATTAATCGTTTTGTTTTGTCTGAACCCCATTTGTTCCTTACAAAATATGCTGTTTTTTTCAAAATAATTGTTTAGTCTATTATAAATTACCTTCTCGAGTATTTTTGAAAATATCGGAATTAATGCTACCGGTCTATAATTACACATTTTTGTTATATCTCCTTTTTTGTGTAATGGCTTGATGATCGAGATTTTCAGAGCTTCTGGAAAAACCCCATTTTCTATACAACTATTTATTATATCACACAATACTGGTGCCACTATAGGTCCCACTGATTTGATTACACTGGTTTTAATATCATCATACCCTGTACTGTTTGTATTTTTGAGGTTATTTATTATAGTTACCATTTCTTTTGGGACTATTGGTTCCATGAACATAGATTTGTGTGATTCCAAAACATTTGTATTATTATAAGACTGACAGTTTGCGTTAGGTTGAACTAAGTCTATGAAATAATCATTAAAGTTTTGCGCAATACTTTGAGGGTTTGTGATGCATTTGTAATCTACCTCAATACGGTTAATATGCGTTTTTGGGACGTTACTTTTCAGATTGTTTATAATTTTCCAGGTAGCTTTAGACTTGTTGTTGCTGGATTCTATATAGCAGCTGTTTTGTGCTTTTTGTGTCTGTTTAATAACACGGCGGTACCTGGCGCTAAATTTTGATAAAGCTGCTTTTGTGTCTTTGTTTGGATTTAACCTATATTACCATAGCAAAGATCGTCTCTTTTTGCTGCAAACTTTAATGCCCGGTGTGATCCACTTTGGTTTATGAGTTGTCGATATTTTACATCTTACTATAGGGAAACATAGCTCATAGAACAGTTTAAATAAATCGAAAAACGCATTAAACTTTTCATTAGGATTATTTGTTCCAAAAACGTCTGAAAAGCTTAAACTGCCTATGCATTGCCTAAACAGATTCATGTTCTCCTTGTTATAATCGCGTTTTTTAACGTAATAGTATTTCAACGCACACGTTTGTTGAACAGGAAATTGCATCAATTGCGCTAGATGATCGGATACCCCCAATTCAAGTATCTCACTGTTACAGCCCCGTATATTGTGAAATATATTATCTAGGCAAGTACCGCTACTCGGCCTAGTGGGTTTCTTTATTTCGATCGTAAGATTAAACTCTTTGAAGAGACATTTAAATAGGGACGAATATTTCGTTTTTTGTAACATATCAATGTTAAAGTCACCGCAGATTATAATTTTATGTTTATTTTTATAGCAAATTTGTCCTAATATATACTTTAAATTGTCAAAGAATATTTCCATTTTATATGGTCCTGGCACTCTATATATGCATACTATTGTTATTTTATGATCTGTTAGCTCAGCCGCACAGCATTCAAAAACATTGCAGACATTTGCGACTTTCACTAAATCTATCTCTTTATATCTAATCTGATTGTGTATTAATATACAGGACCCACCGTTCCGTTTTTGTCTAGTGAAGGAGGTAGCTAAAGTGTAGTTTGGAATGTTCAGAAGATCAACATCGCTCATCGTCATATTGTGTTCTGTAAAACATAGGATATGAACATATTTGCTACTGTTTGAAAGAGTGTCTACAAATTCCGTTATTATATCGCTCTTAGCCAGCAGTCCATTTATATTTTGATGTAGTACGCTTAGGTTATTGTACACGAAAAAGATTGTTGTCCTGAGAAGTTTGGCTATTTTGACGTTTCTTTATTACGGGGAAATAGTATGGTATAGTCCCTATTTTTTGCGGTAAGGGCTTTAGTACTGTTTTATTTTTAGTATTAGTTGACATTTCTACAATCTGAGATTTAAAATAATAGGGTATTGTACCCTTTTTAGGTATACTGGTGTAATTTAAATTTAAGGTATTGCTTTGTTGGCTTATATTTTTTATACTCTTTTTAATTTCGGAAAAATTTTAAAATTTGCTATCATAGTCATTACAGTCAATAACATAGTTAATATTTTTACAAATGTCATCAAGTTTAAGATTATTACAATTTATATAGGAACAATTTTGGTATTCTTTACATATTTTCATTAGGGAATTATTTAGCTTGTTTACATCTAGATTAATGTTTTTAGTTACGTTTAGTACAATAATTTTGTTGCAGCTGAAATACTTTACAATTTTTTGAATTTGTGCAAACACTGATTTTTGGTTGTAGTCATTTTCACCAAGAGATATTACAAGCTTATCATTGGTCGCTAGATTTATGCTTCGATAGTTTTTTGCTATATCTGTGCTCAACGCATTCGGCTTCGTTTCGCTTATAATCGCATACTTCTCATATTGCGTTCGTTGTCTTGAGTATAGGAGAGCTGAGGCAAGGCCTACGCATTGTTGAGCTCCGAGAATAACTATTTTTCTGTAATCTATAGGTTTTTCTTTCTTTTTAATTTCACACGTAGGTATTATCTGCAATTTTTGGGTAAGTGTAGTACTTATTTTCTTTGGCGTTGTCAGTTTCACTTGTAGTCTTTCAATTTGTTTTGTTAGGCTTGTTATCTCGTTGCGTGCTTCATATAATTGTTTCTGCAAATCATTTATATTTTTATGTAAATTTGCAAATGTATCATTGTGATCATTTCGAATATTAGGTGTCGAGGTTGGTGATGAACGGGTAAAGGATAAACGAGGCTCAAGAGCAACGTGCTCATCGTCTCGGTTTAATTCATGAACGCTTGTCTCACGAGACCGAGGAGCAACGTTCTCATCGTCTCGGTTTGATTCAGGAGCGCTTATCAAATGAAACCGAGGAGCAAAGTTCCCGCCGTCTTCACGTGCAATACGAGCGTCTATCCAATGAATCTGCCGAATCCAGAGCGACTCGATTAGATATTATGCGACAAGCTAGTCGTAATCGTAGGGAGGTATCATCAGTAAATGGTTTTGAACAGGCTATTAACATTTTTGCTGACTTGCCATGTGCTATTTGTTATAAAGCTTTGTATCCACCACAACGCTGTAATTTACGTACTGCTATGTACAGTACGTTAATACCCGAAGAATTGGTGCGTCTGGGTAAAATCGTAACATGCTCTCGCTGTCAAAATAATATAAGGAAACGAAAAATTCCACCAGCAGCTTTCTGGAATAAAATGACAGTCGCGACTATACCTCAGGAGCTAGCTAATTTGACAAAATTGGAAGAACGATTTTTATGCCGTGTTGTGCCGTTTCTTAAAATAATGAAGCTACAAAACCGTTTCTCTCAAGATTGGTGCAAGGGACAAGTGACTTTATTTGCAAAAGACGTTGTCGAAATCGCTGAACAACTGCCACTTATGCTAAACCAAATAGGACTAGTTTTGATTGTGGAAAGTCTCGAGAACCTGCAACGATCCCAAGAGTTTATTGTGGATATGAACAGATTGTATCAAGCTCTAACCTGGTTAATGTCACACAATGTACTCTATAGAGATATTAGACCCCATTTCGAGAATGTTATTGACTTATCTGAAATTGTACAAATTTGTGAAGAGCCTACAAGTAATGGTGAGTCTATGGAGTTACAATCTACTCCTCAAAACAACTACGTGAATATAAATGAAGACATTTCCATACTACACGATCGTTTCATCAAGCCAATTTAAGATTTGATTTGCAATCTCGGGGTAAACAATGCACTGCTGTAGCACCTGTAGCATGTGCAGCGTTTTGTACAGACGAGGCAAGTCAATGGTCAAAGAGTGACATTGATTTTATAGTAATCCTCGGAGACAAACTCTACCGTGAGTCCATTGCTTCCAGGACTGGACCCCGCAATAGGAGAAGTTAACCCTGAATATCTTGCCGCGAGTGATCTTGCTCGTCAAATATTATACAACAAAAAGAAAATTAATATCTCAGTTTCTGACACCAATTATAATGGTCATTTAGACACAGATCAGAGTCTTGAAGGGTTCCCTAACCTAAAAAATGCTTTGACATTGTTTTTCAGAGAAAATTGTTGCGGACTGCTTACTGCAAATTCTATGACTGTGGCTGTATATCATAACGCTGAAACGGATGCTTATAGATATTGGCTGTTTGATTCACATGCACGTGGGCCTAAGGGAGCTAAAGCTCCAAGATGTGGTGCTGCCTGTTGCATTAAATTTAAAAATGTAGATGAATTACATGGCATACTACGACGAAATTTGTTTACACCGACGACTAAAGTGACGGCCCAGGATAATATCTTTCTCAATGTGTACTCATTAACTGCTTTGGTTATAACACCAGAGAATGAGGCCGCAAATAAGCTTTTAAATCGACCCCACGATGAGAGAGCTTTAACAGAAATGGCCCGGTTGCGTAATCTTTCCAACAACTAGGTTGGTTTTAAGAATATTTTATGACTAGCTTTCCGCCCCGCAGTCACCCGCGGAAACTTCGTTTTCCCGTTATTTCCTATCCCGTTGATATTTCGTTAAATCCTGACTTAGTGTGTTCTATATGGAATGCCCATGCCAAGTCGATTTCACTTTTTTGTTATTATTCATTTTATTTTTCTTAATTTTTAATGTCGTAGATGAACAAGGATTACAATTATATACATACACAACACACCTACAACTGTAAAAAAAAATGTAGATGTAACAATGATAAATTACACCTTTACTGTATTATTGTTACAATTTAAAAGCGCCCTTAAAAGCGAACTGGCGTAATGTTATGTTATGGTATGGCGTAAACTATGCATACACAAACAATCGCAGCAACCGCGAGACATGTGCTGTCGATTTTTGAAGATTTCTATCGTCTGTGGTTAGTCCATCACCTCCTGACCTGATGATCACGAGACCAAAATGGCAAACGCCCTTTCAAACATCAAAAAAGTAATTTACTAAATCAGTCGATGCCTACTCCTTACTGTTAAGAGCGTTGTCACATTTTATCACCCCTCTCGCTCACACAGGATCAATTTTTTAAGAATGTTAAATGAAAAGATGATTTTTTGAAAAATGTGATCAATGGGCTCCCTACTAAATAATATTAATTTAATAGGTAATTATTAAAAACACATTTCTATTGTGTTATCTAATAAACTTAGCTCAATAAGTATTATGATCTGTTTTTGAGATGATTTAAATAAATGCCACAATAAAAATGTGTTTTTAATAATTACCTATTAAATTAATAATATTTAGTAGGGAGCCCATTGATCACATTTTTCAAAAAAGTATATTTTCATTTAACATTCTTAAAAATTTGGTCCCGTGTGAGCGAGAGAGGTGACAAAATGTGATAGCCCTCTTAAGGAATTGTATCTTCCATCATCAGCTCAGCTACATGAGATGATGATTACCATACGCAAGTACTTAAATTACTTCATAAGATTTGCGAAAAACGATGTGTGGGCCCATAAAATTTGAGGGTTGCCCTCGATTTCTCCAGGATTCAATCATCAGATCCTGTCTTGGTGACTATGGGACCACTTCAGAAGTATCTCCTTTCGAACAAAAAAAAGATTTTGAAAATCGCTCCACAATTGGCGGAGTAATCGCGTAACAAACACACAAAAAAAACATACCGTCGAATTGATAACCTCCTCCTTTTTTTGAAGTCGGTTAAAAACCGAAGAAATTCTTCCAATACTGGCAACTCCTTTGGAGATTTCAACGAATCTATATAGTCATCGTTGGTTTCAGAGTCTAATTTCTCCGCTAGGATACATACGATGAAGGGATCCCAAGTAGATACATCGATTCAGAGATTTTTTATAGCGTTCACGCTTTCGTACGTTGTATCGTGGATCCGTTTGAGGTGACTCGCTGATTTTTACTGAGATGTCGGGATATTTAGGAGGTTTTTGAGATAAGACACAAAAATACGACGCTTATTGTCGTAGCGATGCGTAAGGATATTCCAACAAACAAGGTAGTTGTCTGAACTTATTTGAAGATGTTGGATTAATTTTTCCGGCTCGCCCTTGATCTTACTTTTCAGGAACTGCATTTTTTGGGCGTTCGATAAAGATGGATTATTGTGTACTGTTTCTGTAAAAAGATCTTTGAAGGATATCCAGGACGTATAACTTCCTTCAAAGGTAGCTATTTCCATTTTTGGGGTCGATTTCTCAATATGAGCCACCGACCACATCTTTCGGTTAATATTTCCTTTTCAGAGTTTTATAATATTTCTCGTAGTTCGAGAATTGCTCGTCGTATTGGGCGTTGGAGCCGTTGAGCTCGTTGTTCAGTTCCCAGTGTAGGATGTCAATAGCTGCCCAACGAGTTTTTAAAGTTTTTAGGATGTCTTCAAACTCCCACTTTTCAGAGATAAGATTGAGATCAATGTCAGTAGCTTCTCTTGAAAATGCCCTAAAATTAGTAGCTTGTTTCTTCAAGAGGTCTTCTATATTTACGCTATCCCTAGGAGGATTATTTTGAGATGAGAGGTCCGAGGTTTGAGATATTGAAGATGGTTGAAAAGTAGGGGGTTTCAAAACAGGGGTTTGAGGTCTGTCTGTAGAAGGCTTATAATTCTGAATGGCTGTTTTAATATTGCTGTATTTCACATTTATTTGATCATACTGATTGATATTGAAATACGCATGAGATCGATCACCAAAGGATAATAAATTCATATGATTGTTATGAAACTCCGTAAGATATTGCTCTAGGCTTTCTAATCGTCGACGTAGGTAGTCGGGGGTCTTCCGCTCTGCTCCATCTTTCTTGAAGTTGGAGTAAAGTCTATCTATGACTTCAATGATTTGCTGTTGAGTAGCTAGAATGTCTTCCATTGTAGCCATAGTAAAAGTGAGAAGAAAGATACCTTACTTGTAGGGTTTCTTCGGGGTCGAACAGGATCGCGAGCTGAGATGAGTGGCACCCTCCTAGGCAATAGGATTAAACAAAACCTGGAGATGAGGCAAAGTGATGGGATCACGAGATGAAACAAAGTGGCGCCTTCCTAGGCACCGTGATCACGAGATGAAGCAAAGTGGCGCCTTCCTAGGCACCGGGATCACGGGATGAAGCAAAGTGGCGCCTTCCTAGGCACCGGGATCACGAGATGAAGCACTGTATTTTCCAAGGTTTCTAATTGCGTATAACGAAACCGGTAAAATGCACACACAAAAGAACAAAGCTCAGTTTTGCACATGCGTTTCGGTCCCGCTAAAGTGCTCGAAGGACCAATGTTCGGGGTAGGGTTAAGATAGAGATAAAAGATGCAAGTCAGTTTAAGGTTAATAAATTCACTGTATTGTCTGTTTCAACAAATACAAGATTAAGATTAATTTATACTATGGTGATCGATATGGGATTATGAGTCACGCTCATGGTATGCTGCCGAATTACGTACTGAACTATTGCTGTGTAAGTGCAATAATATAAATGATGGAAACACACTGAGCGGGTGACGCAATAATGATGACCCAGGTAAACGGACTGTACGGTGTGGTTGACCCGTACAACCATCAAACCCCCAACTCCCCTCAAAAATACAATCTACCGTATCTAGGACCTTTTTGTTCACAATATGCTGATATAATTTCGTCGCAAGAGTTTATTAATCTTTGAAGAGTGTAAGAAAGTAAACTAACTAATGGAACAAAGGCTTCTCTTTCTGTTACTTGAATCGCACTATCCGGATAACATTTTTGTTTTGCGTCGAACACTTTATTATATGGAGGAAATGCTGGAAATCCTCTTGATTTTAAATCTTATTGCAAAAAGTTGTATGTCTCTACAGTAAATTTTTTATCTATAAATACTGCTAAAGCTTCATCTGGGGAATAAGGACGAGGATCTTCGCGAAGTTTAGTTGCTATTTTAGTCGGTCGTGTTGGACTTTCAAGACAAGTATTAATAACGTATTGCAAATCCTTTGACGTGTGGGGACCGCACGGCACGTGCGCGCCGCGCGCCCGTGCCGTGCGGTCGTTTGATGCTTGCAGGTTGGCGGTATCGAGTGCGTTGAGTTTATGCGTGTCCCACATCACTCTCCCCTAAGCGAAGCGAACAACGGGCTTCACGGTTCTTCCAGATCTTGTGATGTATGGCTGGATTGCTTGATCAGGGGTGCGATGATCCACATCTTCAGACTCGTTGAATATGTAGGCTGGCTTGAGCCTATCCATTGATACCAGTGATGTGCGTAGCGGTAACTTTATTTTGTAACACTTGTCATAGCGCTTGATAACTTCGTAGGGACCTTCATACGGCGGTGTTAACGGGGAACGAACAGTGTCGTTGCGAACGAAAATATGTGTGCACGTGACGAGGTCGTGATGTATGAATGGCTCTGTCCGACTTAGGGCATGGGTCCCGGAATTCCGAGATTTCGTAACTCCGGAATTTCTGATGATTTTTTACAATATTACAATTCCGGAACTCAAGTAAATATCGCAATCCGATACTCATATAATTATTGGTAAGATAAGTTACCACAATAATAAAATTTGCATATTTGTACTCTCTTGCGAAATGTACCGTACCGCGCGCGAAGTCAAAATTCAAATCGACGCTTGCGTTTCGTTCGTCATTTCGCCAACCAGTCAGCGGCGCTAGTGTAGCGCCGCTGACTGAAGTCAATGAATCAACACTGCAAGAACAGCTGGATAAGGAACTCAGTAAATGCAAAGAACCTCGCACGAATCAAAAACGACATTTTGATCTTGCTGGATTCGTAAAAGTTGAGAAAGCCATGTACGATAATGGTGGAGAACGTGGTATTTATTTGACACAGGCATACAATTATATTTTAGGTCTTCTTCCTACAAGTGTTGAGAGTGAAAGAGTATTTTCGTGTGCCGGGTACTTTTGTAACCGCCCACAAAGCTCGCTCTCAGATAAAATGTTAGATGCTCTGATACTCTTGAGAACACATTATCAAGAAGAGCCATCTTTTTTGAAAAAGTGATTCTTGTCTTATTTACTTTATATTTATTTTTAGTATAAGTTGATTTAAAGATCTATGTTTCCAAAAAATACGACAACATAAGTTTAGAGTTTTTTAATTATTTTTAAGTTTTGTTCTTTAAACATATTTTCATGATCTCAGAAGAGAACTTGTTGATTTTGTTCATTGTGAGTTGTTGAATCTTATATACATCATAATTTTATTAGATAGTTATTTAATAAGCTACATTGCAATTGCAAATAGCTAGCACACGTTGATTTTGCTATAATGTATATTATTGAACAGTTGATTATTTTTTGTTATATTTATTAAGAAAAACCTAATAGAGGGCTGTTTAATTGATCTCAGTCAAGAGTTTTGTCGATTTATTTAGTTTTTTAATAAAGCTTTGATTTAACAAAACACTTAAATGCCTATTTATTGTTTTTTTTTATTTCCTATACTTTTTTCTAATTCCGGAACCGGTTCCGGAATTCCGGAATCGAACCAGTAGTATCGTAACTCAGCTCCGGAATCGAAAATCATCCGATATTACATGCCCCCGACTGTTGTTTGATCGAGGCGCACTTTTTAACGATGCCATGGTGTCTGTAAGGCGGCGTACATAGTCGTTCTCATCAATGTTTGACTTGGTTGGCACGATGAAATCCGATGGTAAGCGAAGCGTAGTGCCATACGTCATCATCGCTGGGCTTAAGCCGTTGTTGATTCGCAACGCCGTACGTAAACCTAATAGTACAGTAGGAAGCTCTTATGTCCACTGTGTAGTAGTGCCTCGCGCCATGAGTGCTGCCTTCAATGATCTGTGCCACCGCTCGATCATACCGTTGGACTGTGGATGGTATGCCGTGGTCCGTATTCGTGATATCCCAAACTTTTTCATTAGTGATCGGAACAATGATGATTCAAATTGCCGTCCTTGATCTGTTGATATTCTTAGTGGGCAACCAAATCTAGCAATCCAATTTTCGTAGATGGCTTTTGCGACTTGCTCAGCGGTAATCTCGAGTACAGGAACGGCTTCTGGCCATTTGGTGCAACGATCGATGATTGGTCCCACTATGTCCACGTGAATGTGTTCGAAGCGCGCTGACGGTGGGAACTCGTTCAGTGGGGTTACGACATGACGATGAATCTTCGCTCGCTGACAGCTGATACATGATCTGGTCCAGTTGCTAACTTCTTTGTTCATGCTGGGCCAGAAATATTTTGAGCACATTTGTTTTCTAGTGGATTTTACGCCGGGATGACACAAATCGTGTTGAGCTTTGAATGCCTCAAAACGATACGTAGTGGGTAAGTACGGTCGAGGTGTGCCGGTAGACGTCTCGCACGTGATTGGCTGGTTTATCCCGGGCATTGTGACGTCAGTAAACTTCAAGTTTGGTTGACTTTTGAGCTGTTTCAATACTGGATCTCTTCCTTGTTCGCTGGCTAATGTTGCGTAGTCGATGACGGAAGGGCATTGTATGTCTTCTATGCGTGATAATGCGTCTGCCACCGAGTTATCTTCGCCTTGCACGTACTTGATGCTCGTACAAAATTGGCTGATAAAATGTAATTGCCGTTCTCGACGCGGGGTGTCGCTGCTACTCGGTGGGCGTGTTAGTGGATTCACTAGCGGCTTATGGTCTGTGTACACTGTGACATCGCCTCCTTCTATAAGATTTCTGAAATGCTTGACAGCCGTATAAACCGCTAATAACTCGCGGTCGTATACGCTGTAGCGTTGCTGAGTCATGCTCATCGCTTTTGAAAAATAAGCGAGAGGTTTCCATTTGCCTTCCATTCTCTGTTGTAAAACAGCGCCAAGGCTGTAATCAGACGCGTCTGTCATCAAGGCGAGGGGGCTTCCAGGTAATGGGTGGATCAGCTGTGTGGCTTCCAAAATGCTTTGACGGCACTTTTCAAAAGCCAACTCTGCCTGCGTCGTCCACTCGATGGGCGTTTTGTCGTTGCGTTTCTGGTTATGTAGATATTTATTCAGCTCGTTCTGTAGTTCGGCTTGACTGGGTAAGCAGCTAGGATAAAAATTGATCATGCCCAGAAAACGTTGTAATTCAGCTATTGTCTTTGGTTTGGGGTAACTTGATATTGCTTTTGTTCTCTCTTCAGTGGGCTTGATCCCGTTGCCTGATACTTCATAGCCGAGAAAATCAATCTTGTCCTTGCCGAATTCACATTTCTCAACCTTTAGCATGATGCCGTACTTCTTTAGGCGGTCTAGTACTTACCGTAGAAGTTGTCTGTGGCTCTCTTCGTTTTTTGAGTACAGAAGTATGTCGTCGACGTAACAAAAGCAGCTGTCTATACCCCGCAGTACTTGATGCATAAACCTTTGAAACGTTTGACTTGCGTTACGTAAGCTGAACGTCATGCATTTGAATTCAAACAGCACGAATGGTGTGATAATTGCTGTTTTCTGGGCGTTTTCCTCTGCAATTGGGATCCAATAATAGGCCATTTTGAGGTCAAGCTTCGAGAATATCTTCATATTGTGCAGCTGGTCGTGAAGTCTTGTATTCGTGGTATAGGGTAGCGGTCTGGTCGTGTGACTGAATTCAACCGTCGATAGTCGCCGCATACCCTTAGGCCTTCATCCTTCTTTGTCACAATATGCAGGGGGCTCGCCCACGGGCTCTTTGATGGCCTGCATATGCCAAGTTCCAGCATGTGGTCGAACTCCTCCTTTGCAGCCTTGTATTTTTCGGGGGGCAGGGGACGGGCTCGTGCGAAGACTGGAGCGCTTGTCGTCTCAATATGGTGCACGACGTCATGTTTTGCTGGCTCCTTCTAGGACATAGGTCGCAGCACCTCCGGGAATAACTTCAAGATGTCATAGTACGCTTGGTCGGAGCTAATGACATGTATGGTTTGTTCACTCGTTGCAACTTCAATGGCGTCGATTGACATGTCGGTAACATTGTCGACGAGCTTCTTTTTATGGAGGTCGACTAGCAGCTTGAAGTGACGTAGGGAGTCCGCCCCTACGATCGAGGTTTTCACGTCAGCTATGATGAACGTCCATAGAAAACTGCGTCGCAAGCCAAGATTTAACCTTAGTGTTTTTTCACCATAAGTTTCGATTGGTGTATTGTTTGCAGCGAATAATTTGTAGGCGCTTGTCTTCATTTTTCTTTTGTTTGTTGCGGCTAACACGGAAAAGACAATGACCAAATTAGTATGAAGACTGGTGCGTTTTGTTTTTTTGGCGGCAGTCGATCAAATATGAAAAAAACGGTGCAGAATAATATTATGAATGAATTATTGTATGGGGTCTTATATCGAAAACTCAGTCTGGACTGAGTTATATCAGTTTAAAGACTAACTAATATTTTCATACATTATGGAATAATTCTTGTTACAAAGCATATTTTTGTCCTTCCCAAGCGACATTAACTATTTAGTTACTAGTCATATCTTCAAATACATGTTTACATTTATTATGTATTGGTTAAAAACAATAAAACTGGTCTTAAGGAGAACTTTTTATTTTAAAAACAACATATTACATTTGGACGTCATCGTCGCTAGGTTCATCATTAGCCTCATTTTCGACGTCGTGTCTTACAATTAAACTGTCTAAAAATAGTGCTGGGGGACTAAGATTAGGTTGATGTCTGCCCCATCCTAAGTACCAGACAATAGCCATCGCGTGAGAACAGCAGCCGAGGGTTCTTTTTCCTACAATACAGCTACAGTAGTGGCCTATTATGGCTTCTCTTCCATGCGCATTTTCTTCATACAGTATATATACATAATATATCCGAGCCTGCCGATTAGTGTTGCCCAAATGCAAGAACAAGACGAGACTTAGCCAGTCTTGGTCTTGGTCTTGCGCCAATACACCTGGTCTTGGTCTTGGTCTTGGTCTTGCGCTCCCAGTCTTGGTCTTGGTCTTGGTCTTGCAGCAAGAGTCTTGCAAGTCTTGCAATTACCTATTAGTCTATTACTATTTATTAAAGTTTACTTTAAATCTTAGAAAAACGTATTAGAATTGGAACATTGTGAGCTTGAATTAACATAGCCATAGTAAAGATCAAGCAGATTAATAAATAACTGAAGATTTGATAAGAAATTCGAAAAATCAACTGACCTATATGTCGTTTTCCATGGAAGTAACTGTTTCTTAATAAACATTTATGATTTATAAGCTTACATTTGCTAAAACATGTAAAAAAACAAATTAATTACAATAACTTGACTGTATTTTAAAGAACAATACTTATCTGTCTAGAAAGAGATTGAACCCTCAACTTATAAGAAATTTAATAAAAGAGTTTTACGATTTATCATTTATTTGAATAAAAAATAAAATACAACACAAATCAACAGCTTTATCATTAGGTTATGATACTTTATATCAATTTTTTTGACCAAGAATTAATACAAAGTAACCATCTGGCTGACTCATCACTTAACCTATTTCTATGTTTTCTAATTACTAATGATGCTTTAGAAAATAACCTCTCAGCAGGTACTGAAGTTGCAGGTATTGAGAGAAAATCACGGGCCATTTTCGATAAAATCGGATACTCTGTCTCATGCGTCCTCCACCAATCTAAAATGTCTTCCGAGCTGGCAGTTCTTGGTTTTCTCAGGTACTCCTCCAACTCGTCTATCACTAAGCCTTGAAGACAAGATCCAGATGACGTCGAGGGACATTCATAGAGTTTATCAAAGTCTATTACGTCTTCATCTTCATCACATACTTTATTTTCTTTTTCTGGTAATTCCAGAGATTTGTTCAGTGAGTGTAGACTTTTATATTCTTCATAAAGTTCATTGAACTTGCGCAGACTTTCTGTTTTAAGTTGCTTCCCCCACATTGTCAGGTCAAAAGTCTGAGCCTTATGCCTTGGGTCTAAAATTAAAGAAGTACAATAAATCCAGTTGCTCTTCTTGTAATGTTTAAGCATTTTGTCTCGAGCTGCTTGGAAAGCTAGAATGAGCCTTTCATCCACTTCAGATCGATTAGGTTTCTCATCTAACTGTTTTACCATGGATTCAATTTTATCTAGCAAGAGATTGAATGATACAATGACTAGCGGTAATGTAACATATTTGTCTCCACCAAGTTTTGTACTTAAAAGTTTAAAGTTTATTAGAAATTTATGTAATTTTTCGAGTACCTGCCATTCATTAGCTGTGATTTGAAAATCATTTAATTCGGTGACAGAACTGCACAATATGTCAATGCCCGCTCTCACTTTTAAACCAAATCCAATCATATCATGTGTGGAATTCCATCTCGTTGGACAGTCAAGAATGGCATTTAGATTTGATGGCACGCCAGCTGCTTCACAAGCAGACTGA
The DNA here is from genome assembly GCA_947568875.1 of Fissipunctia ypsillon. NCBI lineage: Eukaryota > Metazoa > Arthropoda > Insecta > Lepidoptera > Noctuidae > Fissipunctia > Fissipunctia ypsillon. The sequence continues at coordinate 16,060,113 of OX387668.1, forward strand.
AACTTCTTCTTCACTATCTCACTTCTTTTTATTTTACTGGAAATACTGCGTAACTTTGTTACAGATGTACGCGAGTCAGCAATATTTGGTGCAGATTCTTCATCTTCCTCATCCTCAGTTTCGTCTGCATAGTCTTCGTACTGCTGATCTTGCGCGTTAGTGTCAGACTCACAGTGTAATGCTAAGGTCTTTAATAAATCTTGTACACCAAGGTTTAAAATGTGAGCAAAGCACCGGAAATGTTGATTGTCTGAATCAAAGTGTGGCGGCAGCTGTTTGCCCAGTTCATACATAAATTTGGTATTTGCAGTTGCGTTGTCGACCGTGATACCTTGTATTTTATCAATTATGCCATATTCCAATAAACATTCATGGAAAATCGTTGCAATATCTTCCCCAGTATGTCGACCGCGTGATGGTATAAAATCAAGAACTACAGATTGATACTTCCATTCGTTGTCTATATAATGAATAGTAACCCCGTAGTAACTCCTACCAGCAATTGACGTCCACCCATCAATGGTAAAAGACATTTTAGATGATAATTGTTGAAGTCGTTCCTTGAGATTCAATTGGAGCTCTTCAAATCGCTCTTTGACTTTCCTTCTAAGTGTAGACCTTTTAGGAAACACCATATTAGGGCAAATACGTCGAAAATATACTTGTGTAGCTTCGTCATCGAAAAATGAGAAGGGAAGATATTTTTTCACCACCCAATCAACTGTAGCTGTCGTGATGTTGTCACTGCTGTTTTCCGACTGAAACAAAACAATAAATCTTGTGTTATTATTTAAAACATACTAGGTTTGAGCGTATAAGAGGAGGAGGTTTGTTGTTGTTAAATCGAGAAAATCGTTAAATTGATATTTGTTATATTAAGGTTGCACTGTACTGTAATTTACCAAAATAAAGTACTTAGTTGTTACTGGCCGATTAAATGAAAATATGGGTGTTTATAAAAAATATTTAAGACGATAATTACATACTTAATATGTCGCACCCCTAGATGAAAACACCACTAACTCAAAAATACTTACGTAAGTTAATGGCGTTTTTGAAAGTATCGCATGAATAGCTACGCGGAGTTAAAATTCTTTTAACTGTTAAAAAAATATTCTTACCTGTCCACTTCTTCCAGCGGTTACTAAAAAGCTTGTGATATCTCCACTTAATTTTGGTTTAACAGGAAGAAATATTTCTGATTCCTTTTTGTGGAAAGATATTAGATGTTTCCTTAAGCCTGAAGTGTTTCTGTTTTTCATTTTTATTTCAATCTTTTTATGTTGGCACAATTTACAGAAGGCAGTTTGGGATGCATGAATTATTTCGAAAAACTCCTCAAATTTGCTTTTGGGTCTTTTAGATCTGTGACTCAAACTCTCGTTACTCGGACTAGAATAATTTGAATCTTCGTCACTCATATTAAATTGTACACGTGATACGTTTTTAGAAAACAACGAGAATTAGTAAAAACAATTATTAAGTTAGACTCGAAGCACAGCTCAATTGGAAATGACTGGAATTAAAATAATTCCTTTATTTATAGTACGTTTCCTTGCTTTCTACCGCGCCGCCTCGCCACGTGCCGGCTCTATGAAAAGGATGCCGCCGCAAATCAAACAATGCCGCGTGCGGCGTACAAACACACACTAAATATTACCTACTTGTACAGACGCGACGCGTGAATAAAATAGAATTAGTGCCAATCACTATTCTTTACATATAAGTGAATGTTTTGGCGTACATCTATACTAATATTATAAAGCTGAAGAGTTCGTTTGTATGTTTGATGACAGAAGTTTTAAAATAAATAAATAAGTCCTGAACGTCACTATACCTCCAAAGTTACTATTCCTCGTGGACGAAGTCGCGGGCACAGCTAGTAAATACTTACTCTCATCATCTCTCTCAGAGATATTCGGGCTGGTAAGTAATACAAAACTCTTATCGCAGGCTTTTTATTTTATTAGTAGGTAAGTACCTACGCTTTTTATATTATTTTATTAGTTTTGTAGAATTTTTTTACACGTTTCAAGTATATTTAAAAGTGGCTACAATATTTATTAAACGGGTGATATTTGAACACTTTTTTGCTATTTTTTCTTGTAAAAACTTAAGAAATATAATGACTAAATGTACAATAATAGTACCTAAGTAATTAGTTTAAAACCATATAAGTAATCAATATTATAATATATACTTACTAGAATGAATTAATATGACATCTACTACCTATCCTTACCATTTTATCCTAATCATAATACTACTTGCGTGATCAGTATAATGTATTCATTTTCATTCTAAGCACTCTGAAACTTATTTATTCTTTGGAACACCTGTAGGTACTCTTAAAAAATTCGAAATTATTTTGCATGAGTATACCTACGCCCTATGGCGGCAATCAAATAGTGTCACAAATGTTATGATTTCGGCGTGGCGGCAACGATTGTTTTAGATTTCAAAAGAAGCCGCCGGCGCGTGTATCATAACCATGTACTTCCGAAAAGCGGCAAAGAAGAACGGTCACGTCCCATATAAAAAAAACCCAGACCCGACAGAAAAGTGACATACCTCAGTTTTTTTGTTATTATTTATATAATCATACTATATAGTTTTTACATTCGAAATCAATGGCTAACACCAAAATATTGCCTTATGTTTTTGTTCAGGGTTTACACTAAAAAAATACAAAATGCCTACTTATCTACACAATTCGTAATGTATGTAACTAAATGACGATAAATAGTTATGGGATGTATCCAGGAGACCTGGAGATACAGCTGTATTATATAATTTTTGAACTCCTAGTACAACATTCAACTTAGGATTTTTTTTTTTTAAGGTGGTTTAAAATCATCTAATGACATCTCTCGCCCTTGGGTGGAGCGAGAGGGCGTGTCAGACTCTTACTGACTAAAAAATTCCACCCCGTTCCTTTTTGCCTCTGGTACTGGGGTCAGAGCATGCCCTTCTGGATTCGCCCTCAACTTAGGATTAATTAAAATCGTCATATTCGATGATTCAGATCGGATTATTCCACTAATTCGTTGACGCCAGTTCGAGCTTATATCGGTGATTAGAAAACTAAAAAGTTCATTAATCACCGTTACGATAACAGGTATTCGTATTTTTATTTTTAACGCAGCCGGTATTAGTGGAATAATCGAAAAGAATGATCTGATCGTAGATCAGTGAATTAGGTAGCTATCAACGGGGTTCTACCAAAAATAAAACCAATATGTCGAAATAAAGTTTTATTGTATTTCTATGTCCCTTAAAACATAATCCATACCCAGTGCGGGGTGGTCAAAGTGATCTCGATGTCTAGCCCACCCTAGGTAATATACAACACTAATGATGTGTGCGCAACTTCCCAATGTCCTTTTGCCATGGTAGCATGAGCAGTAATATTCTGTAATTGCGTTTATTCCATTTACATTTTCATCAAACATAATATAAGTATAATATATTTTTGTTGTAACATGTCGTGAATGAATTCTGCACCTGATTAAAATATTATTATTTCTGCCTTCTATTGCCGCCGGATGTCTATATATTTCCATATTATATACTCCCGTGGCTTTCAAATGCTCACTACAGTACGACCGTGCTAACCGCACATGATATGTACCAATTGAGAATTTAATTATGTCTTCAATTGTTAGTTGGGGAAAATGTTCAAATTCGGGATCATTTGCAGTCATTCTGCGAAATGTCACTCTATGTCTATTCAGATTGTTCTCCTCTACATACTCGGCCAGTAGATTAGGGCGTTGTATGTTCCGATTAATTATTTCAATGAAATCTTCTGTGTACGGACTGTCTCCGTACGGATCTTGAAAATAATTGATCAAAGCTGCAGCAATTCTAAAATCCTCAAATATATGCGGCACATGTTTGTTGAATACTCTGTTTCTGAAGATCTTGAAGTCTCGCTTGAATCTTCCGTTTATAGTTTCTACGACCCAGCGCACCATTGTGATGAGTCTTGATTTATTAGCTTGATCGGTGCTTAATTGCGAGTCTTGCCTTCTTTTGCTTGGCGGCATATGAGCATCATAGCCATATGTTTCAATTAAGGGAATTGAGTCTCGAAAGCCTCGGTCCAAAATAAATACGTCTCCTTGATGAAAAAAATAATGGAACGGTCCATCTTCAATGGGTTCATCGTGGTTTTCTAATATCATCTTCATTATATCAGCATCTGTTGTCCGTGCTGAGTACGGACCGTTTACATTTAAAATATATCCATCCGCACATACAATCATAAATGGTTTAATAAGGTTTTTATACTTATGGAGGCTATAAGTGCGGCGTTGAAATAAAAAGTTTGAACTTTTTTCTGTATAGATGTATGTTCCATCGAATATAATTATTGATTTTGGTGAATCTTCGTTACCGAACAAAACATTTGGTATAACCCGGTTGCGGGCTATCACTTCGTCTCTGGTTATATGGTCTAAGCCAAGATGCAAAGGAACAAAGTCAGTAGTGAGACACTGTCTTACTTTATTTATTTTTCTCCCAACTGTTCGCTCGGATATATTAAAAAGAGAAGCGATTCTATTATTCGGTTCACCTGATCGAATTTTACACAAGTAGATAGCCAAGTCGATTCGTGGAGTATTTGAGGACTGATTAAGACTTGGTAGTTGACTCAGCAAATCGTTGAATGCGGCTCTGTTTCTTCCAGTCCAAAAGCTTAACTCCTCGTCAGAAACGTCATCTACATTGAATTGTAACCTTTGTTCTAAATATTGTGTATACATGTTGATGATGTCACCAACACTCTCCGCGTTCAAGTCAGACATTTGATTTGTTACATTTTCAGGAATCTCTTCTATCGCCATGTGTAGTAAATGCAATTGGCAAATGCGGGCAAGATTTGGTATATAAAAGTGGTAATAGCTAAGCAGTTGTACCTTCACCGAATTAGGCACGTGACGCAGAGAACCGTTGTGACAGTTATCAATTAAACATCGCCGAGACGTATTAGAAGCGCGTCTTACTCCTTGCACATTTACAACAGCAGCTGGTGGGGCAGGAGCAGGTGAAGCTTGTCGCTCTTGATTAATTGCAGCATCGATTCTATGCCGACATGAGTGGCAAATCGACCGAGTCCCATCAAAAGCTATCTGTAACAAAACATTAAAACGAAATAAAAAATATGACTTGATAATGGTTCTCCCTTGTTTAATACAGGGTGTGGTTTTGTACAACAACGCCCTGCTCAGGGCTGGTAGTAAACACGATACTGATGCCATTTTTTCATAGAAAAATCCAAGAAATCAATTTGTTACCACAGTTGTATGCGCGGGTGCAAGTACTCGGCAAGGATTGCGGGGAGTAACGGGGTGTGGGGCGGGGCGCACGCGCCACGCGTATGAATGTTATAACATTTTTTTATTTATTTTTCTTGGAATTACTTTATGTGTACTATCACCTCTGAGTCGGGCGTTGCTGTACAAAAACAACACACTGTATAATAACGATTGATCACACCACCACCCTCACTCACTTTGTATAATGGATAAACTTAAAAACGACTGAACTGATTTGAAAAGTCCTTTTATCGTTATAAAGCTACATTATCAGGGATTAACAACGATTCATTGCACTACTGAATATGTATCTTGCGCGGTACAATAATACGCGGGTTAATTGGTAGATGTAGTCAATACTGGTGGAGCCGGCTGGCGGAATAATTAGTGAACTTAAACACATCTGAGCTTATTATAATTTTTATACCTACATGAAACTACAATATCAGCGGTTAATCACAAACAATATGTATCATAAATGAAATACATACCTCACCACCAACGATGCGTAATAGTTGTTCTACGAAATCTCTTCGATTTTCCAGTAGTCGTTCATTGAGAACGTATGGACGACGACACGTAGTGTACGCTCACACAGTACATTACAGTCGTCGTTCTGAGAACGTATGGACGACGCCACGTAGTGTACGCTCACACAGTACATTATTGATATTGTCAGCCATATCAACGTACCACTCAAAATGCAAAAATCGATGTCCGTAAAGAGAAAGCCAGAAATCGTCGAAAAAATGTACTCTTGTTACAAAAACGCACAGATCTCAACACACAATGCGAAGGACTGCGCTTGCGCCAGCCGCCGCTACGTTGCGTCGGCGCACGTCCACCAATCCCCGCTCCGCGCCATTGTTGTTTCCATGAAAGAGTGAGATAGCATGATTGGTTTCCGTCACCAAAAACCGCCTGAGCCGTAGTAGGTATGCACACAGTACGTGACCGTTTTTATACATACACACAAATAACTTCCTATACGAACATTATTATTATTTTTTTTAATACATCCCATAACTACTTACTTTTCTACGTCATTTAGTTACATATATTTATGAATTGTGTAGATACGTAGGCATTTTGTACTTTTTTAGTGTAAAGCCTGAACAAAAACATAAGGCAATATTTTGGTGTTAGCCATTGATTTCGAATATAAAAACTATATAATATGATTATATAAATAATAACAAAAAAACTGAGGTATGTTACTTTTCTGTCGGGTCTGGGTTTTTTTTGCCTGTTCTTCTTTCTTTGAGAAGTAAGTACAAAACCTTTGATGCCGCATTATCAAAGTGCCGATGGTTAAAACATAACTATGCATGCACTCAGTTTGATTTTAATAGATATTTTTTTATTCGCTATGTTTATGGTATTAGTCGTAATGCGCATAGGTCCAGTTTTTCATATTCTTTGATACAGTTTTTTGCGTCTCATAGAATTCCTAAGCGTACCTACCTATACACCGAACTGTTACACCTAACTACTCAGTGAAATAGCGCTAAGTCCTAGCTGCAAGACGCAAGAGTCTTGCAGGCTATGTCTTGTTCTTGCTCAAGTCTTGCACGGTCAGTCTTGGTCTTGGTCTTGCTAAAAATACGCGGTCTTGTTCTTGGTCTTGGTCTTGCAAAAACGCAAGAACAAGACCAAGACTGCAAGACCAAGACTGAATTTGGGCAACACTACTGCCGATGTCTGGACTGAATTCTTCCCCTAAGTAACACAGGATTGGCAGATACTATTCCGTATTGTGTTATATTTTGCGTGTTAACTTCTGTGATATTGACCATTATTCTTTATATGCTCGCCATAATAGCTTCGAGCTTGTTTTATCTGGTAAGTACCAAGAGCATACAACGTGGCGCTACAATGGTGACATTAATTTAACACACGGGTAGGGGCTAGTGGCCATTAACCACATAAATTATGATAGGTTAAAATAATTGGTAATTTGAACAAAAAAATTTTTCAAACAAACTAAATAATAAAAAAGTGACTACAATTGGGATCACTCTGTGCAAAAATTCATTCATGAAATTACTTACCTAGATGCACGTTACTCGTTTACGTTTACTCAGAGCGGCAACGCGTCGCTTCGCGCGCTGGCAACCGCGCAACGCGCCTTGTACTCCTGCGATCCTTTGACGGCATTCTATCAAAGAATCCGACCGACACAAAAGTACCTACCTACCTACAGCGGAGCTGTTTAGTCAAACACTTATCATATCACGCTCTCTTATTACTATGAGTTATTACCACTATCATCACTAATCACTAGGTACTTTTATTTAATTGTCTTTATTTTAAATTTTCTTATTTTCAATGAGTCCACCTTGTTGACGAATACAAAGGGCCAAACGGCGTTTCATATTTTCCCGCACATTTGAAAATAAATTGTCACTTACAGCCATTCCTCTCAATTTCTCAAACGCATTTATTATTCGAAGACGTAGTTGTTCCACCGAGTCCACGTTCTCCGCGTACACATCGTCAAACAAAGCAAAGCGTCTTTATCGCAGTACTATAATCTATTTACTATTCTAATTACACAAAACTAAATAAATAAAACGATAAGTAAGCGTCTTGTTCGCGAAACATTCACAAAACAATTACACGACGTCATTATGCGCACGAGCGAAAAGATGTGTGTCAAGGTAACGGGTCCGGCTAGCACTAGATAAGAAAAGAGAAGGATTCGGGTGCGGCGGGGGTGGAAGGGAGAGCGCGCGCGCCGACAAAAGGATAGAAGTATTGCTTATTCGTTTTAATTTCTTTGACGCGATGTTATGATCCGTGACCCCGGCAAATGACCGCTGCACTATGATTATTTTTGTACAGGATGCTCCAAAATGCTTATTTCTATATATATATATTTTTTTTTAATAAATCAGTAAATAATGACGTTTTATGGAAATAAAATTACTTCTTAAAACGAAACTGGGATAACGAATACGTGTGTTAAGTTAATGTCACCATTGTAGCGTCACGTTGTATAAAATAAGGTCATCTGTGGTTAGTGTTGGAAAACTATTTAGTTCCGGGTTTTCTACGGTTATTACACGGAATATAGCTCTGCGAGCATTTAGATTATTTGGAATTACATAACGGCTTAAATGGTTCTCCATATCGGATCTTTGGTGTATTTCACTCAATATATTAGTCGCTAACCTGTGATCAGTCAGAGGTTGACCAAACGCATTGAGTATAGCACACGCAATCTTAATTTCATCAAAGAGGTGTGTCATTGCTCGGTTATTGTTCGTGTGCCTCAATTGCTTAAACTGGTTCTTCAGCCTACCATTTATTGTTTCAACGACCCAGCGACACATCGTTACTTTCCGGGATTTGTTTGCTTCTCGGATCGTTAGCTGTGAGTCAGTACTGCTTTTTGTAATGGGCATTTTAGGACAATATCCATATGATTGTAACGGTTCAATCGAATCTCTGAACCCTCGATCCAAAATCAAAACATCATTAGGTCTAAAAACCCAATGAAATGGATCTTCTCGGCTTTCTAATATTCTATTCAGTATAACTGAGTCAGACGTCGTTGCATCATAGGGCCCATATACATCCACTATGTGTCCATCAGGGCATACTATTAAATATGGCTTGTAAAGGTTACGCCACTTATGCAGGCTATATGACTTTCTCTGGAAATAATAATTGGTACTTCTTTGGAGGTACATGTATTGTAACAGCTCGTTCATAATTGTTTCCAAATAAAGCATTGGGTATCGCCAAACACCTTGAAATAATTTCATCGCGAGATATATGATCGTATCCAAGATGTCTCGGAATAAAATCTCGCTTCAAGCATTCTCTTACAATCGTCATCGTCCTCTCAAATGTAGAGCGGGACATTCTTAAAAGGCTGCACAATCTTTGGTTAGAATCACCAGTGTGCAGTTTCATCAGCACCGTTGCCAAGGCTGTAGCTGGCCTTCTTGTGTTATTTTCAGCAATTGAAGGTATGCTTTGCAGCATTTCTTGGAATTGAGTCTTTGAAAACCCAATATAATATCTAGTGGAAAATACTGTCACTGACTGAAGATAGTCGTTCGAAGTTTAAATGTGAACAATGCGACTGCAATAGTCTCACCATGTCCATTAATTGTCTTGGAGAAAACATATTGTACATGTGACGTGCACTCCGTCCGATGTCTTGCCAAGCACTATCATTTCTATGTTCTTCACATACACGAGAGCCAAAAGATATAAAGAATTTCTTCTCTTTAAGAATTTAAGCTCTTAAAGACCTGTCAATCCGTTGTAAGTGTCGATTTTCACACATTGCAAAAATGCAAACTCTGGTATTCAAAGGTGCTCGATGATAACCGGGGAAATGAAAATGGCGTTGTCCTTGAACACCTCCAGCTGGCTGTTCTACAACGTTTGGTTGCGCTGCTGGTTCCAAGATGTGTGGATCCGCTGGATGTTCCAGAACATTTGGTTCCGCTGGATGTTGCAAAACGTTTTGCTCCGCTGGTTGCTCCAATACGCTTGGTTCCGCTGACACGTAACGGTCAGCGCGTTGTAAGCATGGTCTGCAAATCCGGTCCCCGACACCAAACTAGAAACAAAATGAACTACCGTTAGTGAAATGAAAATCGTCATTAAGACTAAGAAACCGTTTTTTATTCAGTTAGTATAAAGTCTGAACAATGCTAGAAATAAAAGAAAAATAGCAAAAGCAAGGTGAGTTTAGTCTTAAATATTTAAGATATTCTTTCATAATAATAATCAGCTGTCTTAAGGCTCGTTCACAAAACTGCGTTGCGTCGTCGCATCCGCAAAAATCTGCGAGCTCACACTACGCATCGCAAGAACTTGCAAATTGATTCGCATTGCGCATTCCTGCGTCACCCTATTCGTGGAAGGGAGACACCTTGTCGCACGAATTCGCATCGCACCGATTCGCAGTTTTTCTGTACAAGTCCTATAACACACGGGGCTCCACCCGCCGCGGCACCGCTAAAGCACACATGGTATCTAGAGTACCCAAAAGTTTTTTGCCTCAAGGTGCACATGGGATCTGCAGTCCCCAAAGCGGGACTGACGTTATATTATGCCTTAACTAGTGTGTATTTCTTTATGGTAACAGTACCGTGTAATTTCTTACTAAATAACAACATATATTTATGACAAACCTACGAGCTCTCATTTCAAAAATGAAAAAAAAAAAATTTGTTCTTTTCCGTCTGTGGTTCTTTGTTTTGGTTCTTCATTACTTGTAAATATGAAATGTAAATTGTACTGTGCAATGTGATTTTATTCACGTTTTACATTAAAAATAAACATTCCATGGATTTTAAACCTAAAAACATATAGGTTACCATTTGTATTTTTGTTTCGTAAAATATTTTCTATTTTTATTTATTTTTTAACAATTGTATAAATGAAGTCAATCATACATTCAAAGGACACCAACACATTTTGAAAGCCCTGCTCGTTGACAATAGAAAAAATATGAGCCGGAAGCAAAATACCCAGAAACGTGAAGACAGTGACCCTTTGTGAAGAAATCTTTGCATGAGCCTTAGCACCACTTTCGCACTTGCGCTCGTAAAGCCATACAAGGAGTCCTCCCCAGAGTCCCCTGTCTGTGGATATTTTTTGCCCGCGTAAACCTCAAATTTGAGCAGGTAGCCTGTAATCGCCTCGCAAAGTTCATAAAACTTTATACCAAATCGTGCTGCTTTTGTACGGATGCACTGGATCCAATTCAAGCGTCCTTTAAATAGCAGCAACGATTCGTCAATGCTTATTTCTCTGCGAGGCGTGTACATGCTTTTAAACTTTTTATTACAATGGTCAATGATGGGCTGTATCTTAGCAACTTTACGATTGGAACCATGAATACTAATAGTATTGTTATCGACAAAGTGTAGGAAGCGCATGAGGAGCCAGTACCGTTTTATACTCATAAGCCTACGAAAACCTGGCATGGCCAGGGTACCCGTGCTCCAGTATTCACTCACACGTCCTGTGACCATCAGCGACATAAAAATCATCACCGCAAAGAGCTTGTAAAGCTCATCAGTAGAGGTTTCTACCCAATCGTTCAATCGAGAATGGGCCGAGATACCGTCCGGAGACTCCGATGCTTGCGCTATTGTTAGCCAGGCATACTCGTTGGTCTGTGCCACAATAGTGTTCATTATATCGTGATCCCAAACATGAGTGAATAGCTTTAGAGGATCTGTTTCCTCAATATTGGGACCGCGCTCGCCTGCCTGGGAATAAACCTCCGGTTGACCTCTAAATGTACGATAGTCGCTTGACCAATTGAAAGATTCAGATAGCCTCTCGTGTTCTTCGGGATCTTCCTCAGAATCTTCCGCTCTCTCTTCCAGTGTAGCTCGAAGCTCCTCCATCGACATAGGATCCTCCTCTTCCTCACTGCTCGAATCCAATCTTAGCTCCTCGGCTAATGGCCCACTGAGTATCTACAAGAGTAAATCGCCATTGATCATAATTCCCTTTGATAATGTGACAAATATATTCATATTAATTTATAATTAATCAGAGGGAGAGACTGTGTGCAAAAGTCTAAAAATAATAAGTAAAAAAAAAACATAGTTTATATCTACCTCGGAATAAGACATATCATAGTCATGAGGCCTTTGATTAGGCTGCCAATCATAATTGTCGTCATCGGGAAAATGCCTTCCGTGACCCTACAAAGATGAAAATTCAAAAAGATATTTACATGTTAGAATTCCCTAATTAACAAAAATATTTGATACAAATATTTATTAGCAACATGCCACACTTTTTGAAGTGCTGGCTTCGGGAAGCCCGACGTCGTCAATAATTCGGTCTGGCTCCATTACCTACGGTTATTTAGGATAGATTAGGTTTTTTTTTATTTATTTATTTAAATGATGACAGAGTGAAAGAAATAAAAGCAGAATTATGTACCAGTAAGTCAATTATGCCATTTAATAGGTTATTGGAGGATGTAGATCTTGTCTTGTACCTTCTTGTGTCTACGTAGGAAACTCTACTATAAAATTTTCTTTTCAAACAGATAGATAATTAACTTGAAAAGGAGTTAATTTGATTAAGAAATCTATTTTAATTTTGGAAATAAAAACATATTCTTCTTGGAATGATCTGATCAATGAATTTAAAAAAAGAATCAAATTAAAAATAAGAATTTATGAGCAACATTCGTCTGGGGGATAGTGATCATACACACTATAACCACATTTGCACCAGAAAAAATTTGATAGTAGAAGCCGACGAATCGTACTTTTACTTATGATGGCACGGAAGTGCCTTATCGAGCTATTAACTTCCGTGTGGCAAATATGACAAATATTTTCCCGCAAGAAATGCGTTTCCTCCCATGGCCACATACACTCTCCCTTATAGCAAGAAATATAGTCGCGTTTATGCAAAAACCGGTCAAGATCCAGAACCACAACCATGATGATTTCCTAAAAAGAAGAGAAAACCACTTATGACTTATTGATACTTTCTGATACTTATTGACACTTTCGCTTTTATAATATTATAATGTTAAGGGGGAAGCGCCGTCCGAAGTATGCGACGTGGCAATCCCCCGGGTCCGGCCCGGACGCGCCCGGCGCCAGGTGTGCTGGTGGTCGCCGGAGTTGACGTCTCTGCGCGACGCGTGCGTTGCTGCGCGACGCCGGTACACCAGGCACCGCAGGCTTCGTATCCGCCCTCCGGATACGGAAGCCATTCAGGCGGAGCTGTACGAGGGGTACAGAGTGGCGAAGATCGCCCTCCGAGCGGAGATCCTGCGGGCCAAGGGACTGGCCCGTGAGGAGTCGCTGGAGGCTCTGAACAGGGACCCGTGGGGACGCCCCTATAAAATGGTGCGGAACAAGCTCCGCCCATGGGCTCCCCCGCTGACGCAGAGTCTCCGGCCCCAGCTCGTGGAGGACGTGGTGAGCGCTCTGTTCCCTTCGCGAGGGGAACATACTCCCCCGCCCATGGCTCCGCCTCCTGCGGTGTCGGATGCGGACCACGCAGCCGACGATGACGACGATGCTCCGGAGGTGACCGAGGTAGAGCTGAGAGTGGCGGTGCGCAGGCTGAATGCCAGGAATACCGCCCCAGGACCCGACGGCTTACCTGGAAAAGCCTGGGTCCTGGCCTTGGAGGCTCTCGGGCCTCGACTAAGGGGGCTCCTAAGCGCATGCTTGGAGAGGGGCCGGTTCCCGCTTCAATGGAAGACAGGGAAACTGGTCCTTATTAAGAAGCCGGGGCGCCCTGCGGACTCTCCGTCCGCTTACCGGCCCATCGTGCTGCTCGACGAGGTGGGCAAGATCTTTGAAAGAGTCATTGCAGACCGCCTCGTCGGGCGGCTGGTGAGGGTGGGGCCGGATTTGGCGGACAGCCAGTTTGGTTTCCGCAAGGGGCGCTCTACGGTGGACGCCATCATGCGCGTTCGAGCCCTCACGACGGGGGATGCTGTGGCCCGGGGTGGGGTCGTCTTGGCGGTGTCTCTAGACATCGCCAATGCCTTCAACACCCTGCCCTGGAGTTGCATCAGGGAGGCACTCCGGTATCACCGAGTGCCGACCTACCTCTGTCGCGTGGTCGAGGCCTATCTGACGGACAGGGCCGTCATCTACCCCGGTCACCGGGGAGAGTGGAACCGGCGAGAGATGTCGTGCGGTGTCCCGCAGGGATCGGTTCTGGGACCGCATCTGTGGGACATCGGGTACGACTGGGTGCTGCGCGCTGACCTCCCTGGTGGTGTCAGCGTAGTTTGCTACGCTGACGACACGCTGGTCCTGGCGCAGGGGAGGTCGCACCAGGCGGCGGCCGAATTAGCGGCACGCGGGGTTGCGACTATCGTAGAGAGGATCCGGCAATTGGGACTCGAGGTGGCCTTGCACAAGTCCGAGGCCATGTGTTTTCATGGTCCTCGGAACGCGCCACCATCGGGTTCCCAAATAACGGTAGGAGGGGTTCCCATCGGTGTCGAGTCGACGATGAAGTACCTGGGACTCGTCCTCGACAGCCGGTGGAATTTCGTGGAGCATTTCCGACGTTTGGCTCCCAGACTGGAGCGGGCCGGGGCTGCCTTGGGGCGGCTCCTGCCCAATCTGGGGGGTCCAAACGCCTCCTGCCGGAGGCTCTACGCGGGGGTCGTGCGGTCCATGGCCCTTTACGGAGCTCCGGTGTGGGCGCGTTCCGTGAGGCGGCGACCGGTCCGTCGGTTGAACGCGTCCCAGAGGGTCATGGCCATCCGGTTATCCCGGGGATACCGCACGGTCTCCGGGGAGGCGGCGAACCTCCTTGCCGGATTACCGCCATGGGATCTGGAGGCAAAAGTCCTCGCGCACATGTGGAAGTGGCGCGAGGAGGCAGGACGCCGGGGAGTAACTCCGTTGCCGCGAGAAATCGCGGCACAGCGGACAGAGCTCCGGCAGGATCTCATGGCGGCATGGAGAGTGCGATTGTCGCAACCCAGCGCTGGGCACGCCACAATTGCGGCGATAAGTCCCCTCTTTGAGGAGTGGCTAGAGAGGCGCCACGGCGTCCTCACCTTCCGCCTGACGCAGGTCCTCACCGGACACGGGTGCTTCGGGAGGTACCTGTTCCGGATAAGGCGGGAGGAAACGCCCGGGTGTCACCACTGTGTGGATCGCCCGGAGGACACGGTGGAGCATACGGTGGAGGTCTGCCCGGGGAGCACCGCCGTGTCCTCGCGGAAGCGATCGGCGGCGGCGATCTCTCGCGTCCGGCCCTGGTCCAGGCTTTGGTACGGAGCGAGAGTGCATGGGAAGCCATTACCTCCTTCTGCGAAGCAGTAATGCTCGTGAAGGAGGAGGCGGGACGCGTGAGGGAGAGGCAAGCTTTGCGCCCTCACGCCCCTAGTCGCCGCAGGAGACGCCCTGGGCGTCGGGAATTGGCAGCCGATTCCCGGCCACCGTAGGCGCGGGCTTGCGGATGGCGAGTAATGGGTAGCTCGCCGTCCGGTAAGGACCAAGCCCGAGTCGACGGCGCGTCGTGTTCCACGCGCGCCTCAAAGAGATGTCAGCACTATTGACGGGGTCCGCTAGGGCCGATGCCAGCTAGGGTTGCGGGATGTTCGAAAGAGTTACCGTGGCCCCGGCACAGGCAACAGAAGGAACACGGGTGGGTTTTAGTCAGTAAAAGTCTGACACGCCCTCCCGCTCCGCCCAGAGCGGGAGAAGTCATTTGATGATTTCCCATCCACAAAAAAAAAAAAAAAAAAAGGGGGAAGCGCCAAGGTAGTCCGCGAAATTCAAATTTTCTTATGATTTTTGCAATTTGCAGCTCAGTGTCTGGGTGTATGTTGATTAAAGTATGATTCGCGACCGTAACAAATATGTATTTACAGAATTATAATCATTAGAATCAGTAATACAACTCCTTAAGGGCCCCTTATTCCGAAAGTTTAGGCATTTTACGCACCGAGACGGCTTGCGTCCGCGTTGCACAGGAGCCGTCGCGATATGAACTCCGGTGACCTATGGCGGTGGGCGAGCACGCCACAGTATAGATAAATAAATCAGTACTTCAAATATTATTGGCGTGCTGGTAATAATAGCTTGTTTGCAACAAAAACGTATAGCTTGATGTGCTGTCCACTGCACTATTGACTGTAAACACTAATACACTTAGGTATATCGTTATAAATGTATGACTTTTTTTTATTGCTTGGTAAAATCATCAAATGAGTCCTGCCGCTCTGGGTGGAGCGTAAGGGACTGTCAGACTTGTATTGACTAAAATCCACCCTGTTCCTTCGGTTGCCCTTTGCGTTCCAGGGCCACGGTATTCTGATAAGACAGTCTCGTGAATGAAAAGGTAGGCGATATCATCCTGTAGAACTTAAAGAATGGTTGTAGAAGATTTGGTGAGTAATATAATGAAAGACAAATATGATTAATTATAATATAATAGAATAAAAAAAATAATATATATAGGTACCAGCATAAAAATTAATATTCATAAAAAATATATTTTTTACTAATGGTGCGGTATCTTTTGATACTTGCCTTTTGCAAATAGGACCGAAATTAGAGGCAGTAATAAGATTTTTTCGAATTTCTAGCCATTCGCTACTATCTCTTTGTAATATTGTATTACGCTCAATCGCGTCCTTGTCAGCAGTAAGAATTTCTAAATTTTTTAGAAATTCTTCTTTAGCTACTTCTAGTTCAGACAGGGTCTAAACTAGCGGGGCCATAGTCATTTTGTTTTTGTTTTGTGTCTGCCAATTTCCTGATTTTCCTTTTAGCTGGATGTTCCGAGTTGTTTTTTCTTTTCTGGGCTTCTTCTCTTTTCCTTTCCACAACTTCAGCTAATCCCTCTTCTGGTCGATTTTTATTTGTTAATGTGTTTTGCATGTACGATATTGCTGACTTTTCATTAAATTTTACCACCGCAGCATTACACCTTCCTTGATAACCTCGTTTCAAGGAAAAATTTATTCGCTTTCCTCCTATAAACTTCGCAATGACGTTGTTGAAACATTCGACAAGATTTGTATTTACGTTCTCTATCAAACTTCGTGATTTTACTGCCACATTAGAAATAATCGAATTTATCCGGAACAGAAATGTTGAATTTTGAATGGCTTTCAGTCCGTCGCTATAAACTTTTTCTTTGTCACAGTTATAATCCTGACACATCCTGTGATCGCCGTATGCATGCGCTACAGAATTGATTATATCACTGTGAAGAATAGTTACAGCATCGTCCTTTAGAT
The DNA here is from genome assembly GCA_947568875.1 of Fissipunctia ypsillon. Classification (NCBI taxonomy): domain Eukaryota; kingdom Metazoa; phylum Arthropoda; class Insecta; order Lepidoptera; family Noctuidae; genus Fissipunctia; species Fissipunctia ypsillon. Next base: position 16,077,165 of record OX387668.1, read on the forward strand.
TTTTATTATGATGTATAACTGACCTTACTATTGCTTTCCTCATGGACATAATTTTCACATCTGTCAAAGTTTTTCGGTGAGCTAAAAGGTATTTTGTTTTTGAAACTAGACTACGTAATTTTTTGCATAAATTTCTCAAAATGTGATTTCTGCATTCAATTTTCTCTACTGTAATATTTTGGTCTTTATATGGATTTTCTTTTAGTACTTTTGCGTATGTCGAGGCGTCTCCGTCTGCAATCATTCTTTTATAAATTATTCCATACATGGAAATGGAAAGTTTAAAACCCTCTGCAATTATTTGGCCCTCCATTGAACACGACGAACCATGGAAATTTTTAAAACATTTGTGCTCGTTAGGAGCGACATTTTTGTTTTCTGCGCGGGCGCACACGAGGCAGTATTTATTTTTTACAGCCAGAAAAATTATTTTACCGGTTCTTCTACCGATAATTGCTGCAGTTCCAGATGCAGCTTTATAATTCGATCCATACGATCTAGCACACCAAGAAGCGTCCACGTAAACATCAATTACTGGTATGCCATTTTTGGTGCGACCTTCTGCGATAGCCAATTTCTTTTCTTCTTCTGCAGCATCTTGCATCGATGCGGCTGCTGTTTTTTCACAACATTCGTACACTTTATCCTGGAGTTGATTGTAATAATTTGTAGAAAATACAGGAATGTTCATAGCAGAAAAAAGCTCTTCGAATTGTGAGTAGCCAATCCCTGTTGCTACCATGCCAGTGGTGGCTGCAATATTTACATTAACTTTTGACTCAGTCTTTTCGGAATTTATAAAGCAAAGTTGTTTACAAATATTACATTCAAATTTAAATACTGAAATTAAGCCAATTCTTTTTTCACTAATTAGATGAAAATTTCCCGCTTTGCAGTCGAACAAGTTGTTGTGACGTGCTTTTTCTTGTAATTGACTAAATAAGTAATTGATATCAATAACGCGTCGTCCTGTCACTGTTTGGAACTGGTCTTCTTGAATTTCAGGTTCAACGTTATAATAATCATCCTCCTCTTCTTGATTTTCAGCTTCAATAATAATGGAATCATCTTTATCTTTTCTAGTTGTCCTTTGAAGTTTGTCTTCATGGTTTTCAGTTTCAACAATAATGGAATCATCTTCGTCTTTTCCAGTTGTCCTTTGAAATTTGTCTTCTTGATTTTCAGCTTCAACAATAAAGGAATTATCTTCGTCATTCCTAGTTTTTCTGCAACAATGGAATGTCATTAACGTAATGAAATGGATTTGGTTTCAAAGTCACCGAAATAAACTTTAACAAAAAATCATTTACTGCCATGTTACATCCCATAATAGGATACATAAGACATGTGATAAGTAAGAAAACTAAAGCGCGACGGGAGATAACGTCAAACTTGTAGCGGATGGATAAAACTGCTCCGCCATAGTATATTATGTAATATGTACATAATGTACTTACGCATACTGTCCCTCTTTAGAGTGCCCATCGGTACTTTTTTTGGACATCAAAGTACCTTTTCCGGTACGTGGTCTCAGAGCACTGGAATGGAATAAATTTCATTAAATATTTTCAAAAAAATCAAATTAACAAACACTAATTATTACTAGAGTTATAACATGACGTAGCATGACGTAGTTAGAAACACACCCCGTTGCGAGCGCGGTCCGAGCCTTGTATCAATGGAGCCGAGCCGCGCGCCGCCGCCGGAGCCGATTCATTGATACGGCCTTGCGCGCACTGCCTTGCGGTGGAACGCGGTGCGTTTATACTACCGTGCGGTAGAATAAACGCATTCACAAGGCCGCGCACTGCGGCGAAACTAACGCACGTTTTAACCGACTTCAAAAAAAAGGAGGAGGTTATCAATTCGGTTGTATTTTTATCATCATTTTTTAGGGTTCCGTAGTCAACTAGGAACCCTTATAGTTTCGCCATGTCTGTCTGTCTGTCCGTCTGTCTGTCCGTCCTCGTTTAATCTCTGGGACCGTTAGCACTAGAAAGCTGAAATTTGGTACCAATATGTATATCAATCACGCCGACAAAGTGGTAATATAAAAATTGGAAAAAAAATGTTTTATTAGGGTAGCCCCCCTATATGTAAAGTGGGAAGTGATTTTTTTTTTAATTTCAACCCTAACGTGTGATATATTGTTGGATAGGTATTTAAAAATGAATAGGGGTTTACTAAATTCATTTTTTGATAATGTCAATAATTTCGGAAATAATCGCAAAAAAAACAAAAAACAATGTGTCCCCCGCCCTCTAACTTTTGAACCATAAGTTTAGAAAATATGAAAAAATATGAAAGTCCTTATAAAATTCTACTGAACTTTATAAGGACTTTCTAGGAAAATTATTTTGAACTTGATGGAAAGAACAGTTTTTGTACAAAAAAGACAAAAAGGTTGTACAAAATAATTTCTGGACTAAGTTTGTAGTATAATCGTATATGCAAGCATTTTTTTAAACTCATTAGTGGGTACACTTATTTTGACGGACGGGAAACTACGGCACCCTACACTGAGCGTGGTCCGACACGCTCTTGGCTGGTTTTTTTATGTTTGTTACCTCAGAACTCCTTCGTTTATGGACCGATTTGCAATTTTTTTTCCCCTTATAGGAAAAATCCATTTCTGATGATGGGATCCATGAGGAATCGAGGGTACTCCTCAAAAATTATAGGCCACCTTATAGTGATATTGGAATTTTAATCGAGAACTTAAGCCTTTACAGTCAAAAAGTAACATTTGATGAAGTGGAACTGATGAAGAAGACCAGAAATGGTCAACGGAACTTCATACTCACATACACTAATAAAAATAAAATTTTAGATTATTCCTTCATAGGAAAAAAAAATTGGCAAATCGGTCCATAAACAACGGAGTTCTGAGGTAACAAACATAAAAAAAATGATAAAAAAAAAAATACAACCGAAAGTTAACTCATCGTAACACGCGTTTACGCTGAGCATGCAGCCACCGTCAGCATGCGTCGTATTGCAACTATGCATTTACCGGAAATTCAATAGAATTATTTTTCTTTACATTTGTATTTAGTCTTGCATCAGCCATCAGCTCGATATCCTGTATTATTATAATTAAATTAATATTGTAATAAATAAATATTTTTTTTAACTAAAATCCCGACCGCCGAAACATAACTGGCGCAGTCGGTAGGATCGCGACGTTCTAAGATCGAATCAAACTCTTCATCTTAAGAGCGACGGTTCTCAAATCGTTCTTTCGTGATCTACAAAGAACCTATCGCGCGGTCGGACACCTCTACGGTCATCGGGATACATCTCCGGAGAATTGGAGGAAGCTGCGCTGGCCGAGACTCGACTAGACAGGAGATGCAGTGGCTGTTTTGGTAAGTGCTCTTATTTACCAAGTGTCCTTGCTCGATTTCCTGCCTTATTTTAATTTGTGTATTTTATGTTAATCTATGTGTGTGTGTCTATAAGCTAAAATCGCAGTAGGCAACCGCAAAATTATAATAAGTAGCGTTAAGTATCCAAACGAGTAAATTCCAAGTGTTTAATTTGACACCTCTGTTGTTTTACTTTACGTCAAGCGCCACTAGGCAGGCAAGCTACAGAAAAACAATGTCGCTCAGGGATTACGATGCTAACTATAGACCGTACAAACTAATCGCAGATTTAATGCCAAGATATGATGGCAATCCTAAATTACTCAATTATTATATCAGGGAAGTAGAAAACTTATTACAGTTAACTTCTGAGGCAGATCGCTCGCACCCAGCATTCGTCTGCTTAATTAAAAGTAGGCTTAGTGGTCCAGCCATAGATGCAATAGCGTACGAAGGCCACTTAGACTCATGGTCATCAATTAAGAACGCGTTAACTAGGCGCCTTGGTGAACCACGAAACGAAATACAAGTAATGCAGGAGCTAACGCGAGTGCGTAAGTCTAAGGCGGAAGACGCCGAAAGCTTCGGCAAACGACTCCGTGAGCTGTTAGATACTCTGTATTCTGTAGGGGAGCATGGTAATAAGTCGTATTAAGAAAAGATGGTTATCGAACAGTATATAAACAACTTAGATTTCCACGTCTCGTTGGGCGTTCGAATCGCTAAACCAGACACCTTCGAAGCAGCCATCATAGCGGCTAGACAAGAAGAAGCTAGGCTTGCATATAATAGAGCTAATTATAATAATAATAATAATCCTTCAACGTCACAAGCAAAGCCAAAGGAGTTATCTAAACAACCAGGCAATAATAACCCCATCCGTAATACAGTAAACCCATTTGTACCTAGCTTTGTTATCCCCTCGCAAAACTTTGTACCTCAACAAAATAATATGACCCCCGAACAGCGTCAACAATGGGTACAGTCCGTATTGCCCTGGAGGTCCAGACCAGCATCAGGTAACTCTAGACCTAATGGTTCAAACAACTTTAGGAATCAACCTAACATTCCAAAACCACCGGTTCCTACACCAGTATCATCGGACGTTACAATGCGTACGGCAGGTAAGCCAGAAAAACCACAGTTCGCTCAGCAGTTGTTCTACATTCCGATTCAGATGGCCACTCAAGATCAACCAGGACCCAGTGACATGGGGCTCTTTAACGATGTCACAGACGGTAACGGCATGTCGGTCGAGCCGAATGCAACCATGGATGAACAAGAGGTAGGTAGTGACCAGGATTTTACCTTGGACACCAACCGAGACAGCCAGACCTAGTTTCAATAAATTTCCAAACTAAGAAATATTTACCGTACATAATACTACCAGAGTTTGACGGTAAATTTCTATTAGATACAGGGGCCAGTCATTCAACTATAGCAACTGACGTAGTTGCAGGCACTATATTTGAGTACTGCGTAGAAACAGAACCTTTCCAAATTAATACGGCACACAGTTCATCAGTTCACGACAAGGTAGTTTACCTTCCCTTGCCTCCCGCGTTTAATAGCGAGATAACACATAAGTTTCTAATATTCGACTTTGACCCTAAATATAAAGGTCTTATCGGAATGGACCTTCTGCAAAGACTAAAGAGTAACATTGATTTAAATAATAATGTTTTACGTACATCTACAGCGGAAATACCAATACATTTTAGTTCTCCACCTCAAAAGATAAGTATCGAACCCAGATGCGAAAAGATAGTCAAAGTAAAAACTAATTACGTAGATGGACAATATCTTCACGACGATTTAATCTGGTCAGATGGTTTAATGTCCCCAGCAGCTATAATTAACGTTACAAACGGTTCTTTTAAAACATCAGTAATTAATCATAGCGATCAAAAGAAGTGTATCCCGTTTAACCCCTCAATTGAACTAGAGAAATTAACCAGGGTCAACACAAATGATAATCATGATATTAATGCAATACAGGTTCAAACTAACATTGACAAAATATTAAATGAAAACCTTCATAAAATCCGTACAGATCATATGAACGAAGAAGAAAGGCGTGAAATAACCCGGTTATGTTATCAGTATAGGGACTTGTTCTATGCAGAAGATATACCACTCACTTTTACACACGCTGTTAAACACGAGCTCAGATTAAGCGATAATACACCAGTTTTCGTACGTAGTTACAGACAAGCTCCTCAACAACGTGAAGAAATTCGTAAACAAGTAGATAAGCTCCTTCAGCAAGGTATCGTGCAAGAGAGCATATCTCCTTGGTCATGTCCCGTGCATATCGTACCCAAAAAGCCCGACTCCTCAGGCAACGTCAAATGGAGACTTGTAATTGATTACAGACGACTCAGCGATCGTATCATTGAAGATAAATACCCCTTACCAAACATACACGACATACTAGATAGATTAGGACGAGCGCAATACTTCACAACCTTAGACCTTGCTAGCGGTTATCACCAAGTAGAAATGCACCCCAATGATATTGAAAAAACCGCATTTACCACTGAACGAGGACATTATGAGTTCCTTAGAATGCCCTTCGGTCTCAAAAATGCACCAAGTACATTTCAAAGACTAATGGATCATATATTAAGAGGCATAGATAATGTTTACACCTATCTAGATGACGTAATAATAATATCTACGTCATTGCAGCAACATTTAGAAAAATTAAAACAAGTATTCGATCGATTCAAAACACATAACCTAAAGATCCAGTTAGACAAATCACAGTTTCTACAAAAACAGGTTAACTTCTTAGGACACGAACTAACAGACGAAGGTTTAAAACCAAACAAAGACAAGATAAAAGCCGTTCTTAACTTACCTTTACCTAAGTCTCAGAAGGAAATAAAAGCCTTCCTAGGTTTAGTCGGATATTACAGGAAATTCATTAAAGATTTTGCCCGACTTACGAAACCAATGACCCTTTGCCTTAAGAAAAATAGTAAAGTCATACACTCCCCGGATTTCTTAGAAGCTTTCAATAAATGCAAACAAATTCTAACTAACGCCCCAATACTACAATACCCGAATTTCGATGAACCCTTCATCCTCACCACCGATGCTTCAGATGTAGCATTAGGTGCGGTGTTATCCCAGGGAATAGTAGGATCTGATAAACCAGTAGCATTTGCATCCCGAACACTATCAGATACCGAATCTCGTTACTCTACAATAGAAAAGGAGCTACTCGCCATAGTTTGGGCAATAAAATACTTCAGACCTTATCTTTATGGCAGAAGGTTTATCATCTACACAGACCACAGGCCTCTCACCTGGCTAATGTCATTAAAAGATCCTAATTCTAAACTAACCAGATGGCGTTTAAAACTCTCGGAATACGACTATAAGGTTGTATACAAGAAGGGTCGTCAAAATACTAACGCAGACGCGCTATCACGTGTTAAAATCTTCCATGGTAGTGTCGACTCTCTAGCTGTTAATTTAGATGATAACGAAGATGATGATATAATTAATATAATATTTGAAAATGCACGTAGGGAAGCCGAAAATCAAACAGACACAGTAGCACCTAATGAAAATATGCAATCACATAACCCAAGCATTCCTGAATCTCACATAGGTACAGATAGTATGAGTATAGTGTCAGCCGAATCTGAATTAGTGTCTACGAGACATACACAGCCTGACAACGAAGCTAGAGGCATACCCATCATTTCGGACGCTATTGATAGGCAGTTGAAACAGTTCCACGTTAGGTCAACGCCCGGATCTACTTATAGAGTAGATAACAGATCCACTAACTCAAAAGTAGTTATAAAAGATGTCTTTATCCCAATAAACAATACAGAGCCCGAGATAATAAGATTCCTTAAAGAACACACCATCGCTAATCGTGTATTTCATTGTTACTTTTATAATGAAGAATTATACCATGCCTTTTCTAGAGTCTACACAACAATATTTAACGACAGAGGCCCTAAGCTACTTAAATGTACAACACGCGTAACTCTAGTAGAAAATAAACCTGAACAACAAGAGTTGATTAAGAAATATCACGAAGGTAAAACGGTTCACCGTGGTATTCAGGAGACGTACAAGCAGTTGCACAGAAATTATCATTGGCCAAATATGCTCCTTACCATTCAAAGCTTCGTTAATCAATGCGATACTTGTTTGAAATCTAAATACGAACGAAACCCTCTTAAACCACCTTTAGCTATAACCGATACACCTCGCAAACCGATGGAACACATATTTATGGACCTATATTCAACCGGAGGCGGAACGTTCCTTACAGTTATTGATAACTTCTCTAAATACGCCCAGGCAGTCCAACTAACAGCATGTAGTAGTGTACATATAGCTGAAGCATTACTTAACGTTTTCTCCGTGTTAGGTTTACCGAATAAAATAACCACCGATTCAGATACTAAATTCGACAACGATGTTATTAAAGAAATATGCGCATTACATAATATCCATATACACTTTACAACGCCCTATAACCCTAATTCTAACTCCCGTATTGAACGTTTGCACTCTACCCTAGCTGAAATGATTAGGATACAAAGAATGACCAACAAAGATGACCCTATACACCTAATAATGAAGTACTCTATTATAGCATACAATAACGCTATCCATTCGGCAACCGATTATACACTTCATGAATTACTATTCGGACACACAGCATCCAGAAACCCTTTGGAGTTATACTTCCCAAAAGAATTTTACCAGGACTATGTTATTAAGCATCGTGCCAATGCAGAGGCAGTTCAAGAGTGCATCGCTGCACACTTGTCCAAAAACAAGGAGCAGGTGATTGCTAAACGTAACCAAGAAGCAGAAGAAATGAAATTCAAGGTAGGTGAAACTGTCTATAAACAGGTAGCAAAGTCAGCACGCAGTGACAAAACGAAGCCAGTCTTCAAAGGACCATATAAAATTATACACCTTCACCCAAATAACGTGGCCGAAATAATAGGTAACCATCCAAATTCTAAGTCCATTAGGGTTCACTTCAAGCTACTACGGAGACCTCATCTTGTTGCAGGACCTTCATCGCAGGGGCCATCGTGCTCAACGCAACAGCAACCGTAACCATTACCCATGTAGATAATGACAATGGCATCCTCCTTCTAAAACAAGGTCAGCTTCTTAAACAAGACAACTACTTTAGCCTTGCTTGCGTTTACAACATTACCAATCTGCACTTTACATCAATCCAATTGATGGCCCTATATGCAAGCACGAAAAACGCTGAGAATACAGCATCTGGAGACTTACATAAAACGTATAGGAACCAAATAGAATATAGCCTTAGTATTATAGGTAGGAAGATTATGTTTTTAAAGCCGCAAGTTAGAAAGCGACGCGGTCTTATAGATGGATTAGGTACTGTCGTTAAGTCTATCACAGGAAATCTCGACCACGAAGATGTAGTTAAATTCGAAGAAGAAATCATAAACGTTAAAAACAGGGTTAAAAACGTCCAGGATTCACAAAGGAAATCTTTAGTATTAGCACATAATACAATAGATGAGTTCAGTAAACAGTTAACAAAATTAAACAATAATCAGAGACATTTGGCTAGTTAATTACAAAATATTACTAATAATTCCAACGACTTATCTAACCATTTACATTTCCTAGATATTTACATACAGATAGATTTTAGTTTACAGATAATTTTAGATAGGTTAATGTTATTAGAAGATGCGATGACTTTTGCTCAGATGGGCACCATGCATCCTAGTATTATAAGCCCCCAGAATCTAATAGAAGAGCTAAGAAACTTAGAAAATATGTTTTTGTTTAAACCAGTAGCTAGTATTAGTATTAGTAACATATACAGGATAGAGAAGTCAATTAAAGTTAAAGCTTACAGCACAGAACACTCGGTTAATTTTATCCTTGAAATCCCCTCAATTACCCCAAAAACATTTGACCTCATCCACCTTTATTCAATCCCGAATAAAAATAACCTTACTATCATCCCTAAATCCAAATACCTAGCACTTGGTAACGATGAGTACGCTTACCTGGAAGAAGACTGTCAGCCACTGACCGACAACACCCAGCTCTGCAAGCTCCTCGACACCAGAAGAATTGAAGATACAGATGACTGCATACTATCACTCATTCAGCATCGCCCAGCTAATTGCACTCACGCTAAGATGAACTTAAGAAGAGGGAAAGTTCAGAAGATCGGAGACAACAACTGGCTACTAGTCCTCATAGAAGACGAAATCACCAAAACACAATGCAACACCAAGACAGACTACAAGAAGCTATCTGGAATTCATCTCGTTACACTAACAGAAGATTGCCAGATGAACATCATGAACAGGACACTGCGATCTCACACTGACACGGTCGTCATCAACGAAGTCATACCGTTACCGGAGCAGTATCAAGTCGCAGAACAATCAATCCAATACGAACTCCAATTAGAAGACATCTCACTAGACAGCATCCATGAACTGATCAATAAGGCAGGCGACATATCCGTACCAGAAGAAGATAATTGGCACATCATAGCAGCTACACCTAGCTGGAACACAATCGTCCTATATATCCTACTGGTCGCTGCAGCATCCTGGAAGCTGTATCAATGGAAAACTAAGAACACCCTGGAGGACACCAAGGGCAGCGCGGACGCCGCCAGAAGCAAGAGTTGCTTCTATCTTATGGAGGGAGGAGTTAACTCATCGTAACACGCGTTTACGCTGAGCATGCAGCCACCGTCAGCATGCGTCGTATTGCAACTATGCATTTACCGGAAATTCAATAGAATTATTTTTCTTTACATTTGTATTTAGTCTTGCATCAGCCATCAGCTCGATATCCTGTATTATTATAATTAAATTAATATTGTAATTAATAAATATTTTTTTTAACTAAAATCCCGACCGCCGAAACATAACTAGAATTGAAAACCTTTTTTTGAAGTCGGTTAAAACGTGCGTTTATTTCACCGCAGTGCGCGGCGCTTCCTAGATCTCTATGCGATACAAAAATATTTGCGGTAGATTTCACCGCATGCGTTTATTTCACCGCAGTGCGCGGCGCTTCCTAGATCTCTATGCGATACAAAAATATTTGCGGTAGATTTCACCGCATGCGTTTATTTCACCGCAGTGCGCGGCGCTTCCTAGATCTCTATGCGATACAAAAATATTTGCGGTAGATTTCACCGCATGCGTTTATTTCACCGCAGTGCGCGGCGCTTCCTAGATCTCTATGCGATACAAAAATATTTGCGGTAGATTTCACCGCATGCGTTTATTTCACCGCAGTGCGCGCACTTCTATGATACTCCATACTTCACAGATTATGCGTTAGAAAAACGCAAGGCAGTGCGCGCAAGGCCTACAAGGTTCGGACCGTCAAGGTGCGTAATTTTTATTTTTAAATTATTCAAATCTCATAAATACCTATTTTTTTATTCGTGTTCTACTCATTGGATACATGAAGTGGGCTGCCGTTGTAAGACGACTAAAAAGTCACGGTGCATAAAAAGCTTCTATTTTAAAATGTTTTGACAGTATTTCAGAATAATACGAAAGTACCTAATAAACAGAATCACCCATCGCGCGACATGTCGCTGTATGCGTGAGTGTCGACGGTCTGTGCGAGGCGCCGCGCGGCCGGCCGATTTCTACCTACTAAACGCAGCGCGACCATAACCCGTGCTCTAGGTAGTTACCTAGTGAGTACAAGTAGTGACCGATAGCCATTGTTCAATTTGTTTCAAATCTTCATAAACATAATAAAAGAATGTAATAATAAAAACAGAACACAACATACCTAGGTACTTACATCTCCTTGAATTTGACCAGGATGCAAAACTGCACTTTGTAAAGGTATAAGAATGTTTCCATTATAGATTTAAAATTCTAGTCATACTGACTTCGCTGGTCTGTGTAGAGGAGTACTTAATTATATTGTGACGTATTTATAGAATAAGTACTTACGCAATACACTTTCGGATTTTCTTCACTTCAGATACCCTTTTTTTCTTAATTTTGTTTTTTCTATTCGCCATTTCAATTACTTATAATACACACGTTTATTTACGCGCGCGGCAACGATAATTTGTGGTCGCGAGCAAAAGTCGCATAGGTCCTCCCTCGATGACGTCCGGCAGGACAATGGCGCGGTGCGCGCGTGCCGTTTTCACGTATTTATTTTATTTAAAAAAAAATAAGTGCCATATTATAAATTTATCCAAAAATATCCCTGTCAAACCTGATTAGTAAATGAAATGTTAAATTTTCATAAAAGTTGCGTTCCCCCAAGTCTCATAAAACTTAAAATACTTTCAAAATCGACTTTACTTCAGATTTTTTTTTTATCGAGCAAAATGTTAAATAATGGGTTTTTAACCAAAAAAGTCACTAGATCAAAGATGTATCTGTACTATATATTTTTTTACGGATTTAAATATGATGATTTCTCTGAAAACAACTCGATCTAGAAACGTAAATTTCGAAAAAGGGGCCCTTAAGTGAGTATAATCCTCAAATGTCAACATTTCATGAAATAATTATTCATCAGGATTGCTTGGTCTTAGAAAGTTATATTGACGACTTTAATTATTATAATTCTGTAAATACATATTTGTTACGGCCGCGAATCATGTTTTAATCAACATACAACCTAATACTGACCTGCAAATAGCAAAAAACGTACGAAAATTTGAATTTCGCGGGCTACCCTGACGCATCCCCCTTAAGATAGATACTAGGAACGCAACAGAAACCGTGTGCAGAAAAATAGTTCAAACAAATATTAAAAACTTGGACGAAACCGTATGAAACGCTAGTAGTTTTGCTAGAGCGAAATCGAATAACAACACCAGTTATTTTTTTTTATATAATTACCGTGTATAGTATCGTTTATCAGTAAATAATATTGTAATAGTAAAATAATATTGTATTTTCATCTCTCCATTTATTTAACAACAAGTCTCAATAACGCCACAAAATGCGCAACCCATTTCATTGTCGCTATATACAGTTTACACTGTAGTTATAATGTATAGTTGAAAATATCAATGAACTCAAACAAAATAACATACTGTACAAAAACATCAAGACTGACGTAACATTACGCCATTCGATTGCGTCATCCGTTTCATGTAAATGCAAGCCCTAAATATGAGAATGTGTGCGTGCATTTTGCATGACCTTCGAAAATGTCAATTATTTTTCATATTCTTATAAAAAGTGTACTAAAACCTTTACACAATTCGAAAGTTAATGAAATTTCCTTTATAATGATATATAATAACATTTTTTTAAGATAGATGCAAATATAAATCGATATGAAAATCAAAACATTGACAGAAAAATCATCGCGAGACATTTGATCATAGAAATATCACGAATCAAGTTAATAATACATTTATTTTGAATTGTTTTTTGTTCTACATAATATAAACAAAAGCAAAATAGACATAAATACTTACAGATGTTTATTTTCGTAAGAATCACACAGAAGGAATTTCACCGGTCGCACGTGTCACCAGAATGACATTGTTTTTACTCGTCAATCCCATTCCCATGACGAAATCCATTCCGTCTAATGGCCGCCCGTGTCAGATTCATTCAGTACACTTTCGATGCAAAAAAAAGTAGACCCAAAAGTCCAAAGAATAGTGAACAAAATCGCATTTAAAAAGTTTGTTAGGTTTGGACGTGGATCCACGCTTAGGCACACGAGGGTAAGGATTTTTCGAACGTGGATCCACGTCTAAAACACATGAAAGGTTAATATAGTCACAAGGTGCATTTAATATATTTTTTAATTAGCCCCCAAAACTTTTGAACGCGACTACGGACAACAGCTTAGGTATAATACGTCCAATAAAGAAGGTCATCGATATATATGAATCAGTCGCTTTTTAGTAGTCATTCAAATTTGGTCGGATAACCAGCCATTGTTTACATATTTTGGGTTTTTGTTAATATTTACTTAATGCGAAACATTCCAAGCTGAATATCTTCACCATATATTTTTGACTAAAGGCACAAGATTTAGGTTTACACCTACACATCTGGGATTGAGCCGGTTCCTTGTATTTTGCCGTCAAAATTATGACACCATCGTTTTGACTTTTAGCAAGATTATTCAAAAACGCATGCATGAACAGTTTTGAAACTTTGTATGGTTATTATTAGCGTCAAGAAGGACCGAATACAGTTTTCAGCGAAGTTATACCTTGTCTCATTTAAGCGCTGCGATGTTTTTTCAGGTTTTCATAAAACCGCGATAACTTGAAAACTATAAATATTTTCTTAAATCTAATTGGGGCACACATTAAGAGCTACTCGTATATGTTTATTCTACAGGGGCACATGCAATGGTTTTAGAGATATACGATTCATCAAAACGTTACTCCAGCAGGAAATGCAATATCTCGAAAACCTGAAGGGGCACAGATTTTATTTTTGGGGGCACATTTTGGCACACATATAAGCTCTCTGGCCATGCACAATTTTTCTCTCCGATCATTCGTTTAGAATTTTCCTGCTAGAAAAACGTTACCCCAGCAAGAATCGTTTTTTCGGTTTTTTTCCAAAACGACAGGGGCACACATTTTTTATGTGGGGGCACATTTACAGCAGATAAGGCACCAATTATACGTTCTACTCGTATAACTCTAGGAGACACTTTCTTGCTGGGGTAACGTACACGCATTTCCAACCTCAAAATTCCGCTACTGAAAAAAAAAAACGGTTTCGAAATATTTACCACCATAAATGATAAATGATTTTATTTCTGTAAGTAGTTTTATACAAACACTTTTACATGTCAAACATTTTTTTTTTTATATAATATCCAAATATGTACCTTAATTTTTGGGTAATTCAGTCCCTGGTGCATTCAGCTCCTTATTTTGAACAGTGGCGTGCCTAAGGGTGAAAATTAGGGCAAGCCGACGATATAAAAAAAAGAAAAAAAAAAACGGATTTTCTTACGTTGTTCATACTAAAACCATTATTAAAATGTTGGTTAGATTACCTTTACAATACGAAAAGTACTACGTATATTTCAAGCATCAGATGGCGCTTATATTAATTGGTATATAATTAACATAAGCGCTATCTATATTATTGGATACGCATAACTATACTGCTTTGCCGCACCTTTTCACCTTAATTCACAATTCGCTTGTCACATGCAAAATTGTTCAATCAAAAGCCACTAGATGGCCTCCAAATTATCGATTTGTTCTTCTATTTCCGTATGCATTATTTTATGAATTCAATTTAATGTCAATTGAAAAAATGTTACCCTAAAACATTTATACTTAATCATAATGATCATGCCAACTCTAATCTCCATTTCAAAACACCTATGAAGAACCTCTTCGATACGAAAATTAATGTGTTTTGTTTCGATGAGAATTTAGTTTTTCAGTGATATACAAAAACTACAAATGCCATACAAACAACACTATTCATGTCATTTCATGTGCAACATATTCATGCTTATTAAACAACCGAATGAGTAGGTAGGTACCTATTTTAATCTGTTCTTCGAGCAACAAAAATACTTGTTTTTATTTCGGAGAAATACAGTCAGTAATTTTAGGTTGGTTACGGTGAAGTAAAGAGTTACTTATTACCAGAAAATCTAATGTATTTACATACCCTTTCGGCGACAGTTTCTGAATTACATTTTGATAAAAATAATAAAATAAATATTTTTTTTTTATTCAAAAATTTACAAAAATACGTAATAAATACAAAGTCCCAGATTATATAATAAACATCTTACATTTCATGTGCCTGAACTAGGAAATCCTGTGTTTCAGGCGAAAAGAGCTGACATTGTTTAAAATAAATCAATCATAAAAACAATAAAACTGTCTAGTAGGAGGTAACACTATAACAAACAATACTTTTAAAGAAACTACGATAAACTAAATACTAACTACCTTAATACTACTTACTTTAGTACGACTAACAATTTCTCTGTATCTTCGTACGACATCTGTTGAAGGGCATTCTTAATTTTTTTTTTACAATTATTATAGCTCAGGGAATAGATGTCTGCGATTGAATTATTCTATTATAGAGGAGCGGACCCAGGAAGAAGTAAAATTTTGACGTAAAAGCATGCTTAGTTCTTATTTTTTGAGCGCAAACTATATCTTTTCGTCTTTTGTTAGTTAATAAATATGTAATCACAAAATCACAGCACCGCACTAACTATCACATCATTTTAAATAATATAACTAATTCATAACCTCAGCACCTGAAAAATATTATTCGTAAAATACCTATCAAAACAAATAACAAACTCAGTATATCAAACTGTCTTCACGTGGAATCCCTCTCGTTACTCACTTTACGCGGGTCAACGCGGATAGTGCATTTGCGCGAACTTAATGCCGCTCAAGCTGGCTTTTGATTTCATAGAAATCTGCGTATAAGTACTTACATGGTACTTACCAATATGTCAACATATTTAAACGTTTCTATAGCAATTTGTAGGCGAAAACTGCTAGACAAAGAAAGATACAAAAGCCCCCTTCAAATCTCCGACGAGTGTGAGCGAGAAGGCGCATTTGTTCGCATTGTATAGCGTTAAGAGCGATATTAGTGTGTAGTGTAGCGTGGGTTTGGCAACAACAACAATATGAACGATTGAGTTCAACGAGTGCGTAGATGTGGCCACCTAGCCTAGTGCGCGCGGCAGATTACGCGGAGTTCGAAATTTTATTATTCCTATGACATGAATGTTTAAGTTCGAGTTCATTGGCTTGGTTTTTCTTTTAATATATTTTTTATAGTTATGCTTACGTTTGTTGTTGTAAATTATGATTTTGTTAGGGCAAGCCCGGCTTTTTGGCTTCTATGAAGGTACCGCCACTGATTTTGAATCATATTCCACCGGTAATATTCTCAGGAAAATTTTAATTTTTTCTTAAATCGTATTTTCAAATACTATTCCTTTATTTCAATGTAAATTTACATTCTCTGTACGCAGCACTCCATTTATGTAAATAAAACAGCTAATATAAAAAAAATCAGCAATGGATGTTGAAATACTCGGCGGCCGAAGGCTCGCTGCGCTGCCGTTCGCTACGTGCGTTTTGCCACGGTAACGATAATAAAATTGGCGTGTGAGGTAATAAAACAAATCAGGTGTATTGGATTCCCATAACGTTCCTGAAATAATTTCATATACCAGTCGTCTTAGTATGATATACTAAAGTTACCCCATCAATCTGCGGAGGGCTGTCCGTTACACCCTGTATAGTAAATGATTTAGCTAGTTGATTTGTTGAGGACAGAGGACTAATCTAGCAGCAATGAAATGCACACGAACACTACTACAAGATTTATTGTCAGTATCCACAGGTTTAAAACTATTACAATTCACTGAATTCGGGTAAGGAGGGCTGCAGTACAATCTTTTTATCAACGCGGTTAAACTTACGAGACTACGACTAGACTAGTGCACTCTTTGGAGTCTGGAAGCGAACAGAACAATACAATGAAAATCGAGTCTGTAATACAATGTGGGCGGAAGGAACACGCGTTTACAATCTATTTCCGGTTCTGGAAGTTTCTAGAAGATTCTAACTGGTTCTACAGTGCTGCCTCTAGTGTCGACAGGCGATTACTACGACATTCATTCATAATATAACATTAACTCATTCATAAAACAGCGCCTCCAGTGTCGGGAAGCGCAAGCAGTTATCGAAATTAGGCGTAAATCGTTCGTTGATGCTGACGCCCTCTATTGGCGAGTGACACACACGTTAGGATGCTTGTTAGACTGCTTCCGCTGCGCGACAACAGAGGACGCTACTTGTATATCAGTCACATTTCTCCCGCTGTGTACATGCCATGTACATAGATACCACACTAGTGACTGGTATACAATGCACAATATTAACAATTGAATGCAATGAACAATTCAATAAACTATATAACATAACAATTAAGGGTAGCCACCCCAGAATCCTTGCTCTGCTATATATTAGTAACAAATTCAACTAAAACAAACTCCTCCTTGTAGCAGAATCCTGGAGTGACGCCAAACAAGGAGACACATAATATGAGAACTTATTCTACTCTACACCAGTGTCTACAAATACAATACAATGCAACATAATAACAACTAAGTTTCTACTGGTATAACGACGAGACGTTTAACAGGACGACGCATTACACCGCTCTTGGTTTTGACGTCGACGACTCTTACGACACCATCTGCGCCTGGGTACGTGCGTTCGACTCTCCCCTTTGGCCATATGTTTCTTGGTAAGTTTGAGTCCACTACGACAACCAGATCGCCCACCTTGATCGTGTCGCCGCGTCCATGCGGCTCCCGCCGGTTTTGAAGCGTAGGCAATACTTCGCGTACCCATCGTTGCCAAAACAAGTCCGCTAGTCGTTGCGACGCTCTCCAATGAGAATGGCGTAGTTCGTCCGGCCTTGTGAAAGTCCCTGGCAACGGGACTTTAGAGGGAGCGCCGAGCAGAAAGTGGTTAGGCGTCAAAGCTTCTTCGTCGTCTGGGTTAACCGATACATGGGTCAAGGGTCGGGAATTGACCGTGTGTTCTACCTCTGTCAGAAGTGTGTGAAGCACGTCTTCATACGGATGCCGATCAACAAGTGTAGCATTCAATGCGGTCTTTACCGTGCGTACCAATCTTTCCCACGCGCCGCCCATGAACGGCGCTCCTGGTGGAATGTAGCGCCAGTCGATGTGACGTACCTCCGCTTCGTGTTGAAGTGATTCTAGGGCGGCCTTACGGAGCTCAGCATCTGCCCCATGGAAATTGGTGCCGTTATCACTCCAAATGACTTCAGGACACCCACGACGTGCCATCATACGCCTCAATGCGAGTATAGCAGCATCCGTCGACAGCGAGGCGGCGACTTCTAAATGGACAGCACGCGTAGTGAGGCACGTGAACAATGCCACGTAGCGCTTCTCATGATGTCTCGCTACTGTAACAGAGAGTGATCCGAAGTAGTCCAGTCCTGTGTGCGTGAATGGACGTTGATGGTGTGCCAGTCGACAAGGTGGTAAGTCACCTGTCAGCGGCTCTGGCGGTATGGCTCGACGAAGTCTACAGGGTTGGCAAAGCTTGATTACTGCACGGACGGATGGTCTCAAACGTATAATCCAGTAGTGTTGTCGTACTTCATTCACGACGCATTCTACGCCGCTGTGGTGTAACTTCCGATGGATCCAGTCTATGTACAAGCGGCAGTAACGGTGGTCGCCGTCTAATACTGCTGGTGACTGTGTTTCACGTGATATATCGACTGCTGCTGCGATGCGTGAGCGTATTCTCATTATCTTGTGCTCGTCGACTGTCAGAGATAGCCGCTTCAACCGGCTGTCAGCCGGTACCATTCTCCCGCTGGTGACGTGACGTAACTCATTTGCGAAACTTTCTTCCTGTATAGTACGCGTCCAAAGTATCTCTGCTCGACGTGTGTACTGTGTACCAAGGGGTATGTAGACTGTCGGAGTAACGCTGAGGTTGCGACTCTGCACTCTGGATCGCTTTCTCGTACCCTCCCGCTGCTTCACCGTCCAGTTCGGGTCGTCTACACTAACGCCTTTATTGCGTTTGCGTGCAGCTGTTGTGGTGTGAACTCGAAGTCGGTCGATGAATTGAAGAACGCGGGCCGTGGTCCGAATGAGTCGTAGCCAGGAAGAGAAACGTGTAACATCAGGTAGCGCCTCTATTAATGTAGACTGTTCGTGAGCAGCAGTAACGGTGACACGCTCCTCGCCCGTGTCGATGTAGGGGTGTGAGTCCGTTTCCTGTGGCCAGTCGATTTCGTTGTCATAGAGAAACGAAGGGCCGATGTACCAGCGGTGGCTTGCCGTGAAGTCAGTCGGTGTATCGCGAGTAGAGTCGTCGGCGACATTGTGAGCGGTGGGGACCCAGCGCCATTCGTTCCGCTCCGTGGTTTCTTCTAATTCCGCTACTCTGTGCGCGACGAACGGTTTGAAAGCGCGTGCGCCGGCGCGCAGCCACGCCAGCACGGTGCGCGAGTCGGACCAGAAGACTCGGCGGTCGGCGCGACGATCGTGCTCTTCTTCCACGCAGCGTGCCAGTCGCCCGCCGAGCACGGCAGCCTGTAATTCAAGTCTAGGTATAGATGTGACCTTAAGGGGCGCAACGCGCCCTTTCGCTGCCGCGAGCGACACATTCACTTGACCTATGCCGGTCACTGAACGCCAATATGCTGCTGCAGCATAGGCTCGTTCGCTCGCGTCCACGAATACGTGCAACTCTAACCTAGTCGAGTCATTATAACCCGGGTGACAACGTGGAATATGAACGCCTTTCAGAATTTGCAGGGCATTTATCCAGTCGTGCCATTTACGTTCTAGACTTTTAGGTAGGCGCTCGTCCCAACCGATTTTTAAACGCCAAGCGTCTTGCAATATGCACTTTGCTTGTGTCGTAAATGGCGCGGCTAGACCCAGCGGGTCATACAAAGACATTGTCGTTTTTAACAACTGACGTTTCGTAACCTGCTTGCTCAAATAAGAAGGGTCTACTTTCCTGAAGTTGAATCCTAAAGTGTCATTCTGGTGTCGCCAAATAAGACCGAGAATTTTCTCCTCCTTGTTGAGCAGAGTGTCTGCCTCTGCGGGCTCGGTCGAGAGGCCAGCGACAGCGGCCGGCTCGTTGGACGCCCACTTCTGCAACACGAAGTTTCCTCGCCGATGTACCGCGTCGACTGCTTTAGACACCCGGTTTGCTTCTTCTGCGTTGTCGAAGCTATGACCGCAGCGTTCTCCAATCTGTGGTAATACATGTACTTTTGTCAGGCCGCAGGTTTTGCCATGTAAAATCCAGCCAAGTGGTGTGCGTGATGCTACTGGTTCATCCTTTGTGCCTACTCGCGCTTCAGAGGCGAGCAGGAGTGCCCAATTGTCCTGGCCTATCAAGACAGTTGGTACGCCAGCATCGTATACTAGCTGCTCGGCTATTGGTGTCAGATGCTCGAAGCCCGACAGGTCCTTTGCACGTATCGACTGGCCTGATAATTTGAGTCTGTCGATGGTTCTGGCTTCGATGTCTATGCCTTCGGTTGTGTACTTTCCTCGTATATTTACTTTGACTCGTTGCGAGTTCGTGGCGTCAATGCGTGCGCCTGCCACGGCCTCGATGTAAAATGGCTCATTTGGGCCTTTTGCGCCTATCTGCTGCGCGACGTCAGTGGTAAGTAGGGTTATTGTCGATCCATCATCTAACAAAGCAAATGTGTCTACTTTACCGTTTGGTCCCGATAGTGATACGGGTACTACTTTCAGCAAAACTTGGTTGTACGTGCGCGGCGCCACGTGCCCGGTCGCTGTGACACGAGGACGCTCTTCGGAGTCGTTTGCGGCGCGCGTTCCCTGTCCGCTGTCACTGTGCAGTAGCCTGTGATGATAATGCTCGCAGTCTTGCACTTCACACTGCTTGCTTTTGCATCTATGCTTCCATGTTCGTCGGTTTAGGCACCTGAAACATAATTTATTTTTACGTGCAGTTTCCCATCTATCATTTATTGACATTTTCTTAAAGTTGGAACAGATAACCACGCTACTACAATTACCATTGCATATTATGCAAGGTGTTTTCTCAGTCTCTATTTTAAATGTCTTGTGAGCCGGTCGTTGTGGACGGTCTCGTTTATGTTCCACCTCCGCTGAGGCGTGACGCGCATTGAGATCGGCCTCTCTTTCGAGAAATCGTCCCAACACTACTAGGCCAGGCTCGGCGTCACCAGCAGCCATCTCAAAATCGTACCACCGGCTCTTTAACGTAACTGACAACTTTTCTGAAATTGCAGAAATCATCTCCGGGCTATATAAATATTCTGTTCTTTTCAGAGCTTGCACCGCGGCAATAGCGTTTGTGACCTTCGATGCAAACACACATATATCTGTAGGGTTATCTGATACTTTAGGCAACTGACGTAATTTATTTAATTCGTAAGTTATTAATGCGTTGGGTCGTCCAAATCGAGATTCTAACCTTTGCATAATTTGAACGGCTGTGGACCCCAGGAATAGGCATTTAACTGCCTCAAACGCGGGCCCTCTCAAGGATTTTCTGAGACGGGCTAAATTCCCTGCCTCTGTGTGAGTCGACGCGGACTCATTATACGCTGCTTTAAAATGCAGCCATTCGCCGGGGTGGCCACTATAAATAGGTAAATCAAATTCATACCTGCTGGCAGCGGGTTTGCCCCGCGCTACCTCTAATAATGCCTGAGTCAGTCCTTGCAGCAGGCTCCCCTCGTCGCTACGTTGCGGCAAGGGCGGCGGCGGCGGCGCGTCGTCTGGCGTCGTCGTCCGTGAGTCGTCGTGTCGCGGCTGAGTGGGTGCCTCCCTGTGAGGCGACACGACTAGTGATTGCGGCGGGCGGATGTGGCCGCGGTGTTCGCCGAGTGTGTCCGCGGCGTCCGCCTGACGTTTCGATGTCGCACTAGAGCTTCCCTCTAACAGTTCTTCTTCTGCTGATTCTGCTTCCAAGAGCGCCAACCTAGCGGCGGCGAGTTCTAATCTCGCTCGGGCCAACGCCTTCCTGTCGGCTTTCGTCTCGCCTCGTGGTTGTCTGTGTGGGGGTGTCGTCGCCCCAGGGCTGTGAGGTTGGGTCTGGTCCGACTCTGTGACGGAATAGTTGGGCGGGTCTGCCAGTCCCACCGCTATTGCCAATTCCGTGGAGACGGGCTCGTCCCCATCCGAGGCCGCTGTGACGGGTTCTTGCATACCGCGTGTTTTCACCATGTCGACGGTATTGGATACACCACACTACCACTTTCGCGTAAGATTAAACCGAAGCCCTACCTGCCCGAATCAGACTATCGAAGAAACAATACACTGGAGCGTCCGGCTCGAATGGACCAACTGTTGAGGACAGAGGACTAATCTAGCAGCAATGAAATGCACACGAACACTACTACAAGATTTATTGTCAGTATCCACAGGTTTAAAACTATTACAATTCACTGAATTCGGGTAAGGAGGGCTGCAGTACAATCTTTTTATCAACGCGGTTAAACTTACGAGACTACGACTAGACTAGTGCACTCTTTGGAGTCTGGAAGCGAACAGAACAATACAATGAAAATCGAGTCTGTAATACAATGTGGGCGGAAGGAACACGCGTTTACAATCTATTTCCGGTTCTGGAAGTTTCTAGAAGATTCTAACTGGTTCTACAGTGCTGCCTCTAGTGTCGACAGGCGATTACTACGACATTCATTCATAATATAACATTAACTCATTCATAAAACAGCGCCTCCAGTGTCGGGAAGCGCAAGCAGTTATCGAAATTAGGCGTAAATCGTTCGTTGATGCTGACGCCCTCTATTGGCGAGTGACACACACGTTAGGATGCTTGTTAGACTGCTTCCGCTGCGCGACAACAGAGGACGCTACTTGTATATCAGTCACATGATTTGTATAGCAATAAATTAAATTGAACATTGTAGGTTGGTTAAAGTTGTTGGTTGTGTGGCTATCTACATTTACTGTTGTCTTTGTCTAACTTCTTAACCTGGAAGGATTCCAAAACCACAGGACATCTACTGAGTGCATTCTTGACATACCTACTGTACTTGATAAGTTAATAATTACTCAATTGATTACACTTAAGGCTTATTGATTTTGTGATGCGTTTGTTGCCTTAGTCACATCACAGCATAGGTATGTCGGCGTATCCACTCTTAAATTTATTAACAATCGTATTTCTAAAGTGGTTGTTATGTTATCTCAATAACAACGTATTTATTGATAAAAGTGGCAATGCAGTATTTTGTATCTGTGGCGTAAAAGACCGCAGTGTGACGCGTCGAGGCCGATCCGGTAATTACACATAATCTCTGGTGTAATCTTATCACAGCCGATAACCGCCCGCGTTCGTTTACCGTCTCTTCGTATCTGACACTCATTAACAATGGTCGTCAACCAAACTGTACGTTCATATTATGTATAAGTATTTAAAAGAAAAACAGTGTCAATATTTTTGTAAAAAAAAGTATTGCTGTAAAACATAAATTTAAAACAATTTACTTCCAGTTTATTTAACAAAAATGTGTTTGTTTGTCGCTTTTAGGCGGATCAACTGACAGAAGAACAGATCGCCGAGTTTAAGGAGGCGTTCTCACTGTTCGACAAAGACGGCGATGGCACCATCACGACCAAAGAGTTGGGAACCGTGATGAGATCCTTAGGACAGAACCCCACAGAAGCCGAGCTTCAAGACATGATCAACGAAGTCGACGCAGACGGTGAGTCCACGCCCTTATCTTTACGTACCGTAATCGCGACAATTCTTCGCATTCCTTGTGGCCAGTACGTTTTCCGTCGAAGTAGTCACATATTTTTGCCAAAACCGTAAATGATCTATGAATTATGCAGTTTGCAGTTATTAGAAAAATACGTGATCCAACTTTGCAGCGAAAGTATGAATTTCGTTTCCATTTACCTTAATTGAAACGTAAAAAATTACCTACTTATTACGATAAGATTAGATAACTGAAAAACGAAATAAAAAAAACACTAAAATCTGAATGGCAAAATGATCGTGGAGGAAATTACTTAATGTATGGAAAAAATACACTATTGCTGATGACAAGATTAAATATCTTTAAAGTCCAAAAGTAATCAGATACGAAAAACAAGACGATTAGATTCGAATATCGAATATTTATTTTATTGGTATCGTAATTACAACTGCAGCGTCAGTCTAGCGATTTGATGTTGATGAATTCGATTCTCAACTGCAGTCCACGCTATTCATGGGATACCTAGGTACTTGAATCGATGACTACAACTGCCATCCATCCCCATATTAAGGAAAAAAATGCGAATCTAACATTAATCGTATCAAAATCAGTAATAGGGAATGCAATCTTCGCGAGATTTTGGCGAACATTTTTTAAACCAAATCATGGTATCACAATTTGATTTCCCTAATTATATTATAAGCTCTTGCAACACAAGGTTAAATAAAAAAAGAGGTGGCACTTTAGTATTAACACACAAAAACAGACAAGTTGTGGACTTGGACATTTGTAAAAGGCTGTATAAAACGGATAGCTTTGAGGTATGTGGAGTAAAGGACATTGAGACAAACTCCTACATAATCTGTTGCTATAGAACACCAGTAAATAAAAACTTCGACGATTTTCTAGATAGATTGGAACAATTACTGCACTACTTTTTCAATAAAATTTGCTTTATTTGCGGAGATTTTAATATTGACTTGTTAAAACAGGATAATAAAAGAAGTTCATTTACATCATTGTTGAAATGCTATAATTTTAGATATTTATTTGATTCAATTACATTTAGAACCCAATGCGTGAAAATTAATTCTCTTATCAGTGAAGATAAGTGTGTTAGTTTCGGTGTTCCGTAGGGAAGTATATTGGGTCCAACCTTATACCTAATATACATAAACGACTTGTGCAAAATGTCCATCCCCAACTGTGAAATATTCACCTATGCAGACGACACTGCACTTGTTGTTCATGATACTGACTGGAATATAGCTAAGGATAGAACTGAACACTCCCTCCGCCTTGTGACTGAATGGCTCTCAGCTAACTTGCTGACTCTTAACATCGACAAAACCAAGCTAATACGCTTTTCGCTGCCCAGCTCTGCCCCTACACCAGCTGATACCAGTGCAGTAAAGGCCCACTCTTGCTCAGATCACGATGCCTCTTGTTGCTGTCTGACACTCTCTTTAGTCCCAAGTATCAAATACCTGGGGGTGTATATCGATGCAAATCTTTCCTGGCGTCCACACATTGAGGCTTTATGCTCGAGGACAAGGAAGCTTATTTATCTGTTCAAGGAATTGAGACACGCTGCTGATCCTGCAACCTTGTCCTTAGTTTACCAAAGCTTATGATCCTCACGTACTGCATTCCTGTATGGGGAGGCACCCATAAAAGCCTTCTGCTTCAAGCAGAGCGTGCACAAAGGGCGATCCTTAAGGTTATGCATTTTAAGCGTAGAGATTACCCAACTACCCAGCTGTACTCAGAATCCCAAGTCCTCACCGTGCGGCAACTGTTCATTTTGCGTGTAGTCCTACGCCGTCATTCCATGCTTCCACTGGACTCAAGCATACTTCTTAGACGTCGCGGTTTTCCGGTCAGTGACTCCCTACATTGCCGGACCGCTTTCGCAGGTCGGCAATTCGTTATCTTAAGCGCTCGCATTTATAATAAGATTCACCACCTGATCAATATTTATACATTAAACAAATATACACTAAAAACCAAGTTATCTAAATGGTTGCAGAAACTGTCTTATGATTATACCGAATCATTACTCACAATCATCGCATAACTATTCCCCAATACTGTTACACGTCTATATACAAAGGCTATCTTAATTGTACCTAACATCCTATTTTTGACCATCTGCAAGGAGGAACTGGCTCCTGAGATACAAGTATTTATTATACTTAGTTTAGGAGTCAAATGTTAATTTTATTTCAATGGATCAGTGTTTGTACAACTAATGTATCTGCTCATGGCATTATATACCATTACTGTGTGTGTAAAATGTACAAAATAAAGATTTATTATTATTATTATTTGTGCGAAATAAATCCGAATCGTGCATAGACAATATATTGACCAACACCTGTGATAGAAATATTAGTGGTACAGACATTGACCACAATCGATTAGCGGATGGGCATGCAGCTCTCTTTTGTACAGTAAATTTGGAAAAAGTTACTACTACACAATCCGTCCGTTTTAAATACATAGAGAGAAGATTCTATAACGAGAAGAATAATAGTGCATTCAGGCAGAAACTACTGGAGCACGAGTGGAATTTAGGTACAAACACGTTTATACGAAAAATTAAAGAACTACATTCAAGCACTTTTAAAAAAAGGAAAGTCAAAATCAATATAATAAGAACTGGTCGATCTAAATGGCTAACGAAAGGGATAAAGATATCCAGCAAAATGAAGAGATTACTAAATTTTATAAATAAAGCTAAGTGTGACAAATCGTTATTGCAGTATCGTGAACAGTATTTTAGAATTTATAAAAAGGTGATTAGGATCGCAAAAAAAAAGGAAGTAACTAATCAAATAAATAAAGCAGCTAACCGTTGCAAAGAAATTTGGAGAATAGTCAATAAAACTCGAAAAAAAATTGACAATAATTTCGAAAATGATAATATAATACTTAAACATAATAATAAAATAATTTGTAACACATTGCTAACATTTTTGCAGAACAGTTTGACAACAGTAAAGGCATAAACACTGGTAATCCAGAACTAGCTAAGAAGCATTTAATTGAGAATACTGATAAAGTTGATAAGTCTATGGCTTTTAATCCTGTCATGCCGATAAGAGATTTACAAAATGGTAAAGGGTATGGATAGTAAAAAGGCATTTGGACACGATGAAATACCCCTGAACGTAATCAAAGATAATATAGATATACTGGCGTACCCAATATCTGAAATAATCAATAACTGCGTCAATGAAGGCGTCTTTCCTGACCAATTTAAGTTAGCCAGAGTTCTACCACTATTTAAGAAAGGTGCAAAAACGGATCCAGGCAATTACAGGCCTATTTCATTGTTACCGGTTTTATCCAAACTTTTTGAAAAAGTGATCAAATCTAGGCTTGTAAGACATTTGAGTAGTCTAAAGATAATAAATCGTAATCAGTTTGGGTATCAAAAAAGTAAAGGGACACTAGATGCAATAGACTCGTTAGTTAACAACGTAGTAAATAAGCTGAATAATAAACTTAAAGTTGCCGGCTTATTCCTAGACTTAAGTTCTGCGTTTGATACTGTAGAACATTGCATTCTAATGGATAAGTTAGAGCATTACGTTATAAGAGAAAACGTTTTAAAACTTTTTAGTTCTTATTTGACCAATAGGAAACAGTACGTCGAAATTAAATCACTTCAGGAAGGTGTGGAAAAAATTCATAAATCGAAACTATTTACTGTAACTAGAGGTGTTCCTCAGGGTTCGGTGTTGGGTCCCATTTTCTTTATAATTGTTCTTAACGATCTAACTGAATACATTAGGAACATTTTACCAGATGTTGACTTGATAATATTTGCTGACGATACGAGTGCTGTTATAGCTGCTGACAATATGGAGACCTTAAAATGTAAATTAAATGTATTAATAGCTGCTTGTGAAAGCTGGTTTTCTATGAATAATCTTAAATTAAATGTAAGTAAGACAAAATGTATGATATTTAGATCTACAGTTAGGAACAAAACTATAATAGACGTAGAATCCTTGGGCAGCAAAATTGATACAGTAGAAAGTTTAAAATTTTTAGGGGTACAAATTGACTCTTTACTAAATTGGAAGCCAGAACTAAATTCAATAACGAATACAATAAGTAGTGCATGTTATGCTATAAGATCTCTGAGGGATATTTTGTCTATTGCCCAACTTCGTACTGCTCTAGTTGAATCCAAACTTAGATATAGCATTAAATTTTGGGGAAACAGCTATAAATATAATATTAAGGCAGCCTTTACTATACAAAAGCGAGCATTAAGAACCATGCTTCGTTTAAACCGGTTAGAATCATGTAAGGAGTATTTTATTAAGCTTAGAATTTTAACGGTACCATGTTTTTATGTTTTAGTTCTCCTTACTCATTTAAACAAAAACTTAAATGAGTATGAAACAGACGATGAAAGAAAAAATAAACTAGATACTCGCAGAAAAGATCTTCCTACTTTTCTGCAAGCAAAGCTTAATGTTGTAAAACACTCGTCACGCGTGCAATCTGTGAATCTGTTTAACAAATTACCAGCAGAATTAAAGAATATTCAGAATGTGAACATGTTTAAAAATAAACTCAGGTCTTTGTTAATCAAGAAAGCCTATTATTGCATTGATGAATTTTGTAATGGCAAAAATCTTAAACATAATACTTAAGTATCTGTATCCATTCTTCTTTGACTTGATATAATTTTCGTTTTTTTTTGTTTTTATTTTTATATTCTTACTTAAAATGTCGACATTAAATGTATTTTTGTATCATTTTGCTAGGGACTATAATCTGTATCAATATGACTATTAATGTTTGTAAATTTAATTGGTTTTAATTTGGATAGACGTTCTAACTTCGAATGGGTGAGGAACGAGGTTACCTATTAATTATTATTGTTTATGTTGCTTTTTTTTGTGTACCTACTGTGCAAATATTTCGACACAAATGTATTTTTGTTATGAAATCAATAAATAAAATAAATAAATAAAGAACCCGAGATCAGAAAAAATAATTTCGCGAGATCTCGCCATTTACGAGATCTCGCGAGAATGAGATTGCATTCCGTAATCAGTACAACAACTGAATGATGTCGACGTTTCATTTTCAAATATTCCTATAAAACGTGTTTTTTTTTCTACATAATATATGTAGGTATCGGACTCACTCGTATTGTCACGGTAAAAAATAACGTGTTTTCAACTTAAAACGCTAATTAGGTATTAGTATTCGGAATAAAACGCCTGTTTATCGCAAAAAGCCATTTGAGAACTATTTTTCCTATTCAATATTTATCCTCATTTGTGAAAATCATACTTACATAAAAAAAAAATGTTATGCCCCTCTGAAGCCTGATATTAGAAGTTTCGTAATCAATTTTACCTAATTGGTGTTTCTTGATGAAGGTCGTCATTTTAGGAGTGGACGTACCCGACACGAAAATATGGGGTCGGTATTTTTTTTTTTTACCAAATACCATAAAGCCATAAATAGCACTGGTCAACAGTGGTTTTGGTGCCGAGAAGCTGTATTATTTTTTATTATTTAGCACCCTATACTAATTACATAAGTAGCAAAAATATTGATTTTCTACGTGTAGTTTTCTAGATTTTTTATTGAACAGAAAAAACCATAATTACACCAAAAACAACTTTTATTTAATTCTTATGCACCCAAAAACTTTCTTTTACGCGATTTTCGTGAATGAGGAGTAGCAGGACAATCACGTTGCATCCCCCAGCAGTAGTCAGCCATCATATGCTGATTCCATCGACCTTGGTACCTCTCTTTCATAGTTTTTAGGTCCTGGTGAAACCGCTCCCCTTGTTCTTCACTATAGGAACCAAGATTCTCTGGAAACTGGTCAAGGTGACTGTGGAGATAATGCACTTTGATGGACATGTTACATCCTAAGTTTTTGAAGTGCTCCAACATGTTGTTAACAATTTCAGAGTACCTAATTACTTGACTTGTGATTTCCCAGAAAATTTATAATAACTTCAACAAACGAATTCCATGCAAGTAGTTCCAAACTGGTCGTTGAACTTGAGAAATTTGTATCACTTATTAATATTCTTATCTGTGGACCATCAAAAATACCCGCTTTTATCTTTTCTATGCTTAGACTAGGGAATTTTCTCGTTATGTAAGAAAGACATTGCCCATTTTTATCTAACGCCTTCACAAATTGTTTCATTAGCCCTAGCTTAATGTACAAGGGGGGCAAAATAATGTTATCTCTTGGAACCAAAGGTTAACTTTGGTTATTAGTATTACATTCTGCTTTTCCACTTCCAACATCTCACGTACAGGCCAATCTCTTTTTCTCCAGTGTTGCTGCTTGGCACGACTATCCCACAGACAATAAAAACATGAGTATTTGGTGTATCCACTTTGCTGTCCTAATAAGAAGTTAACCATCTTTAGATCTACACAAATGCTCCATTTGTGTTCATTATATTTGATTTTTCGTAGAACAAGTGCTATATTTTGATATTCTTCCTTTAATTTGGTTGAATGAGCAATAGGAACGGAATCATATTGATTGCCATTGTGTAAAAGAACACACAACCTCTCGAATGTCTTATGTTACACAGTGCGACATAAGAAAAAATGCTCCAAGTGTCTTAAGTCGGACAGTTACACTTAAGGGCTTGGTCAGGATTGGTCGCTAATTTATACTTTGTTATTATCGATTTAACGGTATAATCTTCGTTTTTCTGAAGGCCTACCTAACGTTATTACCATAATCGTAAAAGCGTTGACATTGACGTCTTGTGTGTGTACGGAGGTCGACATCCGAAAGGTTAAGGCTTCGCTTCGAGCTGTCTATGAAGAGTCGCCAGTCACTTGGTTGGTATTCTGAAAGACCCATTTTGAGAAGGAGGGCTTGCACATCAGAGCATAAAACAAGATCATTTTCCGAATTAAAAAATGGTAGTAAATCTTGCTCTCTTGTACGATAGAAAGTCACTTTCGTACCTGTCGCCAACAAGTTTTTTTCTTTTAATCTAGATGCCAACAACTCTGTAGATTCTTTAGGTAGTTCGAGATCCCTTATTAAATCGTTTAATTCGACTTGGGTAAAAGGTTTTGGCTCTGTAGACGCTTCTTCAATTTCACTATCACTAGACACTTTACTACAGGTTTCTTCACATAATGGTTCATGGGTAGAACAAAACGTTGGAACAGGTACTTCCTCTGAATGTGGTAAAGGTCTTCTAGCCGATTGTAAGTCTGGATAAATAATTTTTTTAACATTAACACCACGTATATCGACACAGCAGAAGTGATTTCTTTGTTCTCTCCATTGCATAGGCACCCCGAACCTCATACGGCTTCTTTTACCACTGACCCATTGTCTCAAGTGTTCATATCACATTTTGCAAACAATTTGAGGTATCCACGGCTTGTTTTCGTCTACAATTTGCGAGTTAAAATACGAAAAATAGGCACTTTTTATAAAATCTGTTATGGGTTTCCTGAACTTTTTGACTGATTCCCCACAAATGTAACAAAACACATTTGGATCATTGAGACAACTTCTACGCGATGAAGACATTATATTAAAATCGATTTATTTATTGAAAGAGAAAAATAAGACTTAAAACCGTGCTCACGAAAGTACTAATTACTGCAAAGTTAAAAAATTGAGGGTAGACAAAAAACTACACGTAGAAAAAAAATTTTTTTAGTGTTTTCAATGCATATCTAATACAAAACCATAAACAAGATCTCGGCACTGTAATATCGTTAAGTAAAACAATTGATGTTCGTTCGGTAGCTATTTATTGACTAAATACGCGGCGGGTGTACAACCATATTTATAGTAGACACAACTTATGAATACCCTACATTACACCTCCACCCTTATTTACGAACTTAAAAGTAACACAATAATTATTTATTAACTAACTTAAAATTAAAACACATAATTACTTATCATCTATTTACATAATTAAATCTATTTACCAAACTTACAACTAGTACATACTTAAAACTATAATTTATCATTACTTCATTAGGGCTGACCGTATCTTTGGGGAGGTCTCCTATTTCTAACGGGACGCGTTTCACCGGCGAATACAATAGCTAAAGCCTCTTTATGTATTTGACTATAGTGATATTCCGCGGCGGTGAATGTCTTTGACGCATACGCTATTGGATACTCCCGGCCGTCGGTCGCTCGCTGCGCAAGCACCGCGCCAATGCCCCGTGAGCTCGCATCACACGTCACTATAACGGGTCGTGACTCATCATAGTGCGATAATATTTCTGAACTAATCAGTAACATTTTTATTTTATTAAATGCCTGAGAATGTGTATGACCCCATTCCCAATGTTTACCCTTTTTCAATAATTCGTAAAATGGTGATAAATAAAAACTTAAATTTTTAATAAATTTTCCGTAAAAATTTACCATACCTAAAAATGATTTCAGTTCGGATACGTTAGTCGGAAAAGACATTTTAATAATGGGTTTAATCTTATCTGGATCTACTCTCACGCCCTCCCTACTAATAATAAATCCTAAATATTTTGCCTCCTTACTCAAAAAATCACACTTTTCCTTTTTTATTTTTAGGCCATTTTCTTGCAATATTTTAAGAACCTTGTTAATTGTATCTATGTGTACTTCAATCGTATCTCCCGTGGTCAGTATGTCGTCTAAAAATATTGTCACATTTGGTATTTTATCAAACAATTGAGTCATTATTCTTTGAAAAATTCCCGGACTCGACGCGAGTCCATACACTAATCTATTGTATCTGAAAAGACCCTTATGAGTATTAATAACTGTAAAATCCTTGGATTCGTCTAGTAATATTTGATTGTACGCTTGCGATAAATCTAGTTTTGTAAAATACCTACTACCGCTTAATTTCGTAAATAAATCGTCTATCTTTGGCACAGGATATTTATCAACTCTCAACATACGATTCACAGTAACTTTATAGTCAGCACATAAACGTAAAGCGCCATCCGGCTTATGTACAATTACCAGTGGTGTGGCCCAGTCGGAGGTGTGAACAGGCTCGATGATGCCGGCGCGCAGCATCGCCTCGAGCTCGTCATCCACGCGCGCGCGCAGTGCGTACGGCAGCGGTCGCGCGCGGCAGAATATCGGCACGGCTCCCTCACGTAAATGCAATGTCGCTCGACCGCCCGTGAAACGCCCCAATCCGCCATCAAATAATTCATGGTACCGGCCTGTATTGACTTAACGACATTTGATAAATTGGTTCTTCTTCCTCCACCTCATCTTCCGCGTCTTCCTCCCAATGTGCCTCGAACGTGTGCATAGCGGGCCGCCCGTGTGCACCCGGCCGCGCCTTCCCTGCCTGCTCGTGGCCCCGGCTGGCCGCGCGGTACGCTCCAGCGCCCGCGCCGCCACTGCGCGCCGCCCTGCCTGCTCCGCCACCCCGCGATCGTCCGCGGTCTCGATGATCCCCGATGACACTTGTACCATTCTCCTGGCACATCCGACGCAAATGACCAACCTCCTTACATTTACTACACTGGTACTTTGCAAATTTGCATTCCATCTTATTATGTCGGTAATCCCCGCATGCAGCGCATCCTCTCACTTGCATGCGATGTAAGTCTCCCGCTTGATCATATGCTACTGAACTACGCCGCGACACCGTAACAGTTCTCGAACCTTCCAGTCCCGTCGCAACAGCGTTCGCGTCGGCCGCGGCTGGCCCACTGACACTGCCTCGCCCGTCTACAGCGGCTGCATCCCGCTCCGCTGCCTCCAAAGCGCTCGCCACCGATACTGCTTTGATGAATTTTATGTTTCCTTCCGCAAACAATCGTTGTCTAATATGGTCACTCATGATGCCGCACACGAATTGGTCTCGCAAGTTATCGTCCAAACTTGTGCCAAACTCGCAATACCGCGTAATTTTTTTCAATTCTGCTACATAATCCGAAATACTTTCACCCGCATGTTGTCTTCATTGTCGAAATTTAAATCATTCAGCCAAAATCGATGGATTTGGCTGCAAATGTTCTTGCATGACCTTCACAACCTCGGTCAAGGTCATGTTCGCCGGTTTTTTCGGACTACACAAGTTCACCAATAATTCGTATGCCGGTTCTCCCATGAATGCTATAAGCGTCGGTAGTTTTAGGTCTTCTTTTACTGCGTTCACTAAGAAATACATCTCCAGTCTCTCACAGTAGCTTCCAGTCTTCATATCAAATTCACCGAATTTAGCCATCCTCGTCGCCACTGTAATATCGTTAAGTAAAACAATTGATGTTCGTTCGGTAGCTATTTATTGACTAAATACGCGGCGGGTGTACAACCATATTAATAGTAGACACAACTTATGAATACCCTACATTACAGGCACCAAACATTTTTTTCTCTTTTGTTGACCTGTGTAGTCGGTTTTTAACCGACTTCAAAAAAAGGAGGAGGTTATCAATTCGACGGTATGTTTTTTTTTTGTGTGTTTGTTACGCGATTACTCCGCCAATTGTGGAGCGATTTTCAAAATCTTTTTTTTGTTCGAAAGGAGATACTTCTGAAGTGGTCCCATAGTCACCAAGACAGGATCTGATGATTGAATCCTGGAGAAATCGAGGGCAACCCTCAAATTTTATGGGCCCACACATCGTTTTTCGCAAATCTTATGAAGTAATTTAAGTACTTGCGTATGGTAATCATCATCTCATGTAGCTGAGCTGATGATGGAAGATACAATTCCTTAACAGTAAGGAGTAGGCATCGACTGATTTAGTAAATTACTTTTTTGATGTTTGAAAGGGCGTTTGCCATTTTGGTCTCGTGATCATCAGGTCAGGAGGTGATGGACTAACCACAGACGATAGAAATCTTCAAAAATCGACAGCACATGTCTCGCGGTTGCTGCGATTGTTTGTGTATGCATAGTTTACGCCATACCATAACATAACATTACGCCAGTTCGCTTTTAAGGGCGCTTTTAAATTGTAACAATAATACAGTAAAGGTGTAATTTATCATTGTTACATCTACATTTTTTTTTACAGTTGTAGGTGTGTTGTATATGTATATAATTGTAATCCTTGTCCATCTACGACATTAAAAATTAAGAAAAATAAAATGAATAATAACAAAAAAGTGAAATCGACTTGGCATGGGCATTCCATATAGAACACACTAAGTCAGGATTTAACGAAATATCAACGGGATATGAAATAACGGGAAAACGAAGTTTCCGCGGGTGACTGCGGGGCGGAAAGCTTGTCATAAAATATTCTTAAAACCAACCTAGTTGTTGGAAAGATTACGCAACCGGGCCATTTCTGTTAAAGCTCTCTCATCGTGGGGTCGATTTAAAAGCTTATTTGCGGCCTCATTCTCTGGTGTTATAACCAAAGCAGTTAATGAGTACACATTGAGAAAGATATTATCCTGGGCCGTCACTTTAGTCGTCGGTGTAAACAAATTTCGTCGTAGTATGCCATGTAATTCATCTACATTTTTAAATTTAATGCAACAGGCAGCACCACGTCTTGAAGCTTTAGCTCCCTTAGGCCCACGTGCATGTGAATCAAACAGCCAATATCTATAAGCATCCGTTTCAGCGTTATGATATACAGCCACAGTCATAGAATTTGCAGTAAGCAGTCCGCAACAATTTTCTCTGAAAAACAATGTCAAAGCATTTTTTAGGTTAGGGAACCCTTCAAGACTCTGATCTGTGTCTAAATGACCATTATAATTGGTGTCAGAAACTGAGATATTAATTTTCTTTCTGTTGTATAATATTTGACGAGCAAGATCACTCGCGGCAAGATATTCAGGGTTAACTTCTCCTATTGCGGGGTCCAGTCCTGGAAGCAATGGACTCACGGTAGAGTTTGTCTCCGAGGATTACTATAAAATCAATGTCACTCTTTGACCATTGACTTGCCTCGTCTGTACAAAACGCTGCACATGCTACAGGTGCTACAGCAGTGCATTGTTTACCCCGAGATTGCAAATCAAATCTTAAATTGGCTTGATGAAACGATCGTGTAGTATGGAAATGTCTTCATTTATATTCACGTAGTTGTTTTGAGGAGTAGATTGTAACTCCATAGACTCACCATTATTTGTAGGCTCTTCACAAATTTGTACAATTTCAGATAAGTCAATAACATTCTCGAAATGGGGTCTAATATCTCTATAGAGTACATTGTGTGACATTAACCAGGTTAGAGCTTGATACAATCTGTTCATATCCACAATAAACTCTTGGGATCGTTGCAGGTTCTCGAGACTTTCCACAATCAAAACTAGTCCTATTTGGTTTAGCATAAGTGGCAGTTGTTCAGCGATTTCGACAACGTCTTTTGCAAATAAAGTCACTTGTCCCTTGCACCAATCTTGAGAGAAACGGTTTTGTAGCTTCATTATTTTAAGAAACGGCACAACACGGCATAAAAATCGTTCTTCCAATTTTGTCAAATTAGCTAGCTCCTGAGGTATAGTCGCGACTGTCATTTTATTCCAGAAAGCTGCTGGTGGAATTTTTCGTTTCCTTATATTATTTTGACAGCGAGAGCATGTTACGATTTTACCCAGACGCACCAATTCTTCGGGTATTAACGTACTGTACATAGCAGTACGTAAATTACAGCGTTGTGGTGGATACAAAGCTTTATAACAAATAGCACATGGCAAGTCAGCAAAAATGTTAATAGCCTGTTCAAAACCATTTACTGATGATACCTCCCTACGATTACGACTAGCTTGTCGCATAATATCTAATCGAGTCGCTCTGGATTCGGCAGATTCATTGGATAGACGCTCGTATTGCACGTGAAGACGGCGGGAACTTTGCTCCTCGGTTTCATTTGATAAGCGCTCCTGAATCAAACCGAGACGATGAGAACGTTGCTCCTCGGTCTCGTGAGACAAGCGTTCATGAATTAAACCGAGACGATGAGCACGTTGCTCTTGAGCCTCGTTTATCCTTTACCCGTTCATCACCAACCTCGACACCTAATATTCGAAATGATCACAATGATACATTTGCAAATTTACATAAAAATATAAATGATTTGCAGAAACAATTATATGAAGCACGCAACGAGATAACAAGCCTAACAAAACAAATTGAAAGACTACAAGTGAAACTGACAACGCCAAAGAAAATAAGTACTACACTTACCCAAAAATTGCAGATAATACCTACGTGTGAAATTAAAAAGAAAGAAAAACCTATAGATTACAGAAAAATAGTTATTCTCGGAGCTCAACAATGCGTAGGCCTTGCCTCAGCTCTCCTATACTCAAGACAACGAACGCAATATGAGAAGTATGCGATTATAAGCGAAACGAAGCCGAATGCGTTGAGCACAGATATAGCAAAAAACTATCGAAGCATAAATCTAGCGACCAATGATAAGCTTGTAATATCTCTTGGTGAAAATGACTACAACCAAAAATCAGTGTTTGCACAAATTCAAAAAATTGTAAAGTATTTCAGCTGCAACAAAATTATTGTACTAAACGTAACTAAAAACATTAATCTAGATGTAAACAAGCTAAATAATTCCCTAATGAAAATATGTAAAGAATACCAAAATTGTTCCTATATAAATTGTAATAATCTTAAACTTGATGACATTTGTAAAAATATTAACTATGTTATTGACTGTAATGACTATGATAGCAAATTTTAAAATTTTTCCGAAATTAAAAAGAGTATAAAAAATATAAGCCAACAAAGCAATACCTTAAATTTAAATTACACCAGTATACCTAAAAAGGGTACAATACCCTATTATTTTAAATCTCAGATTGTAGAAATGTCAACTAATACTAAAAATAAAACAGTACTAAAGCCCTTACCGCAAAAAATAGGGACTATACCATACTATTTCCCCGTAATAAAGAAACGTCAAAATAGCCAAACTTCTCAGGACAACAATCTTTTTCGTGTACAATAACCTAAGCGTACTACATCAAAATATAAATGGACTGCTGGCTAAGAGCGATATAATAACGGAATTTGTAGACACTCTTTCAAACAGTAGCAAATATGTTCATATCCTATGTTTTACAGAACACAATATGACGATGAGCGATGTTGATCTTCTGAACATTCCAAACTACACTTTAGCTACCTCCTTCACTAGACAAAAACGGAACGGTGGGTCCTGTATATTAATACACAATCAGATTAGATATAAAGAGATAGATTTAGTGAAAGTCGCAAATGTCTGCAATGTTTTTGAATGCTGTGCGGCTGAGCTAACAGATCATAAAATAACAATAGTATGCATATATAGAGTGCCAGGACCATATAAAATGGAAATATTCTTTGACAATTTAAAGTATATATTAGGACAAATTTGCTATAAAAATAAACATAAAATTATAATCTGCGGTGACTTTAACATTGATATGTTACAAAAAACGAAATATTCGTCCCTATTTAAATGTCTCTTCAAAGAGTTTAATCTTACGATCGAAATAAAGAAACCCACTAGGCCGAGTAGCGGTACTTGCCTAGATAATATATTTCACAATATACGGGGCTGTAACAGTGAGATACTTGAATTGGGGGTATCCGATCATCTAGCGCAATTGATGCAATTTCCTGTTCAACAAACGTGTGCGTTGAAATACTATTACGTTAAAAAACGCGATTATAACAAGGAGAACATGAATCTGTTTAGGCAATGCATAGGCAGTTTAAGCTTTTCAGACGTTTTTGGAACAAATAATCCTAATGAAAAGTTTAATGCGTTTTTCGATTTATTTAAACTGTTCTATGAGCTATGTTTCCCTATAGTAAGATGTAAAATATCGACAACTCATAAACCAAAGTGGATCACACCGGGCATTAAAGTTTGCAGCAAAAAGAGACGATCTTTGCTATGGTAATATAGGTTAAATCCAAACAAAGACACAAAAGCAGCTTTATCAAAATTTAGCGCCAGGTACCGCCGTGTTATTAAACAGACACAAAAAGCACAAAACAGCTGCTATATAGAATCCAGCAACAACAAGTCTAAAGCTACCTGGAAAATTATAAACAATCTGAAAAGTAACGTCCCAAAAACGCATATTAACCGTATTGAGGTAGATTACAAATGCATCACAAACCCTCAAAGTATTGCGCAAAACTTTAATGATTATTTCATAGACTTAGTTCAACCTAACGCAAACTGTCAGTCTTATAATAATACAAATGTTTTGGAATCACACAAATCTATGTTCATGGAACCAATAGTCCCAAAAGAAATGGTAACTATAATAAATAACCTCAAAAATACAAACAGTACAGGGTATGATGATATTAAAACCAGTGTAATCAAATCAGTGGGACCTATAGTGGCACCAGTATTGTGTGATATAATAAATAGTTGTATAGAAAATGGGGTTTTTCCAGAAGCTCTGAAAATCTCGATCATCAAGCCATTACACAAAAAAGGAGATATAACAAAAATGTGTAATTATAGACCGGTAGCATTAATTCCGATATTTTCAAAAATACTCGAGAAGGTAATTTATAATAGACTAAACAATTATTTTGAAAAAAACAGCATATTTTGTAAGGAACAAATGGGGTTCAGACAAAACAAAACGATTAATATGGCAGTGTACCATTTTCTTAGAAAAATCCACCACAACATGGACAACAGAAAACCGGTTGTTGCA
The DNA here is from genome assembly GCA_947568875.1 of Fissipunctia ypsillon. Classification (NCBI taxonomy): domain Eukaryota; kingdom Metazoa; phylum Arthropoda; class Insecta; order Lepidoptera; family Noctuidae; genus Fissipunctia; species Fissipunctia ypsillon. Next base: position 16,116,470 of record OX387668.1, read on the forward strand.
ATGTACATGGACATGACTCGAGCGTTTGATTACGTTGATCATAAAATATTGTTAAAAAAACTCTACAGTTATGGTATTAGAGGCAATGTGCTTGAGCTTATACGATCGTATTTGGGAGGTAGAAAACAGTTTACTCAAATCAGCCAAGTAAATATCAAGTCAAAAACTGAAACTGTACACTCCTCAAGTACGAGGAAAATTTCGTTTGGTGTACCACAAGGGTCTGTGCTAGGTCCATTTCTTTTTATTTGCTATGTAAACGATTTCCCTAAAGTAACCACTCATCAGATGTGCTTATTTGCAGATGATAGCACAATTGTTTTCGACAAGGGTAATTTTAAAGAAATTCAAGAAGACATAAACTCAACCCTAGATTCAATTATAGAATGGTTAAATGGCAATAACCTTAAAATCAATTTAACTAAAACTAAAATAATGGACTTCAAACTCCGACAAAGAAAACAAACACAGTACCAAATCCAATATAAAGGAGACGTAGTACTGGAAACGGATACGACAAAGTTTTTAGGATTGCACGTCGATAATGATATGTCATGGAAAACCCAAATTGATAGTGTTTGTTTAAGACTTTACCGATTTTCTTATGCCCTATACATGCTAGGTAAAATTGCAAATAAAACTGCCCTCCTTACAGCATACCACGGATATGTAGCCTCCACATTAAGGTATGGACTAATATTCTGGGGCAATGATACTAATATATCCGAAGTATTATTGGCACAAAAAAGATGCGTCCGAGCCATCTGCAAACTAAAAACAACGGATACTTGTAAACCACAATTCAGGAACTTAAAGATTTTGACAGTACCGTCGCTGTATGTCTATGAGGTTTTGATATTCGTAAAAACCAATATTCACTTGTTTAGTCATGTAGAAAGTCAACGTCGCTCTGATAACTTAAAAACACTATTCACCAGGACTACATTCGCTTACAAAAGTATCTTTGCAATGGCACCAAAGCTGTATAATAAACTACCTTGTCATATTAAAAACAGTAAGAATATTAATGAATTCAAAAACAATCTCTTTAAGCTACTCAATGACAAAGTATATTATTCAGTTAAGGAGTATCTGGATGACCAATTTTTATAATTTTTTATTATTTTCAAATTGTTATTATCACTTAATTTATATTATGTTATGCAATCTATTGACATTCTGTATTTTATTTTATTCGGTTGTGACATTTTTCCCTATTTTATTATGAATTTCTTATATTTTTTTTCCTTAGTTAATTTTGTATTTGACCTGATTTTGTATGCCTATCGGCGGAACATGGACTGTACGTATGACATATATATATTGAAAACACCTGTAATCACCTGTGTTCACAAAATAAATCATTTGAATTTGAATTTGAATTTGATAATCGTTCACGAATCAAACTGAGCCGCTGAGCATGACTTTCTGGACTTTCCTTGATAATTTCGTGTTTGCTCTCTTCTGAGAAAGTCTATACGCTCGCTGCTCATCACTCCCATTTGAAATGTTTCTAGTATTTCTTTCCCTACTTTTCTTTAAACGTTCTTCCCTTTCGTCGGTACTTTCTTCCAAACGGCGCTGTCTCATTTTAGCAGCGCGTTTAGTAGGCCTACCCATATTAAACAAAATGAATGTTCTTTCTATTAAAAATTGAAAAAGAAACTTTAAAACTATGAATTATGTACAAACTTAAACTAAAAACTAGAAAATAAAATTATTTAAAAAAAAAAAAACAAAAACCGACTTCAAAAACCTAATAAACACTAAAAACTTAAAAATAATATTAAATTGAATAACTACATATAATCAAGAATTATTAACCTAAATAACCTTACCTAACTTTAATCTACACTATATTTTACAATTTAACAGTTTTTGGAGTCGGTGCCAAGCCCGCACTCACAAAATATTAACCTAAAAAAAGGTACTATAGCAGCAAAAAAAATTAACAGACTCAACAAAACAAACTGAAAAAAAATTACAACACAAAACAGAATATCAACAGAAGAAGATGGAGTTGTTTTTGTTCGGATAGTGGCGCGCTCTTGCGGACGAAATGTGAAACTCGATAGTTGTTTTTGGGGAATGGCATCTCGCAGTTCAACCTATAGGAGGTTGTCGACTGCTTAACCGGGCTTTCCCGTGGATGCCTCAATAAATTAAGGCCTCCAGCCAGGCATAAAACTAAAAACTAAGCGACTACACGCTAAGGGCACCCTTTGTGGGGTACGGACCTCGGCTTAGGGCGTCGCTGGGAGAGGACAGCAAATGGATATGCTGGATCGCTCGATAGTAATACAATTTGATCTTCATAGGTTTCTCGGTAACGAAACCATATCGCGATTCAGAATACGGTACAACGCCAACTATCGAGCGCTGACTAAAACTTTTAACAGCTTTGTAAAAATATCAGTAAGTACCTAATAATATGATATTAATTTATTCTCGTAAACTATTGTAATAATAAAAACTAAGGGAAAATATTTTATGGCCCTATTAGATAGATACACTTGGCTTGGCACCGACTCCAAAAACTGTTAAATTGTAAAATACAGTGTGGATTAAAGTTAGGTAAGGTTATTTAGGTTAATAATTCTTGATTATATGCAGTTATTCAATTTAATATTATTTTTAAGTTTTTAGTGTTTATTAGGTTTTTGAAGTCGGTTTTTGTTTTTTTTTTTTAAATAATTTTTCTCTCGTAGCAACGATAAAAGCAAAAAGTATGATACAATTAATTCGCTATCAATTCAATGTAGGCACGTACGTAAATTTAGGTCATCGATACTTATTGTGATTCATTACAAATGTAATAAATTTCATATCGCACTTGTAATCGATATTATTATCGTCTAAGGTAATAAGGTGTCAATAATAGCCATGCTTAACAGTGGCGTGCCTAAGGATAAAAATTAGGGCAAGCTGACGATTTTTTACGATTAAAAAAACAGACAACTGAGGGATTTTCTTATGTTGTTCATGGTTGTTCGTAGTACTAGTCCATTATTAAAATGTTGGTTAGAAAACCTTTAAATGCTGCCTCGTTGGTTTAGTGGTCGCTAGCACTACTGCGCGTGAGGTTTTGGGTTCGATTCCCAGGTCGGGCAGTATTATTGGGTTTTTCTATCTGGAATTTTTCAGTAGCAGCCCGGAGTCTGGATTTGTTTATTTATTTATTTTGTTGTGCGTGTTCTGTGTACGGTGAGATGATTAAAGGAAACGTAACTTCGATGAAATAAATGTCTTTAATTCCGATTCCACAATACTTCGTTATTACTAACTACGTACTACGTGGGCGTCGAGACAGGGCGGAGCGACGTAAGCGACTGGCGAGCCGAGCGCCCGCGCTCCCATACTTCGTCAAGAAATGCAACTCAGCAAATTGCGGTTACTGAGCCGCCACAATTTATTTAAGCAGTATGGAAGACTTACAGCTAAAACAAACAGGTCAAGTTCAGGAAATAAGACTGTCAGCCAATTACAAGTCTTCACTTATAAATAATAGAAAAAGTAAGTAATTTCTATGGACATTGACACAAAGTTATTCAATAATATAACAATAATATGTATAAAGTTGCTCGCACTGCAAAACGATCACTATAACTATCAACAATGTTTGTGCCCGGTAGTTGGCAAAAGACTCGCCCCCTATTACATGGGACTTAAACATAACTGGCGAAATGTTGGTGTACTATAGGTACACCACGTCTGGACGCTGGCTCCAAGCAACCACCTACTGTGCATCATCTCCTCGATGCCGGAAATCGCAGTTCACATTAAAGAGGTCCGAAGAGTATTGTGCAGTCTAGACGTGAACAAGGCCAGCGGGCCTGACGGCATTCCAGCGAGAGTGTTGAGGCAGTGTGCGCCTGAACTGTCTCCTGTGTTGACACGTTTGTTCCGCCTTTCTCTTAAAAAAAGGACGGTACCAAAATCCTGGAAGCTCGCAAATGTGCAACCAGTGCCAAAAAGGGCGACCGTGCAGACCCTGCCCATTACCGTCCGATCGCCATTACCTCCATTCTGTGCAAGGTTATGGAAAGGGTACTGAACAGTAAGTTGCTGACCTACCTTAAAAACAATGATCTCCTCAGTGACCGTCAATATGGCTTTCGCCGGGGACGGTCAACTGGCGATCTTCTTGTGTATGTCACGCACTGCTGGGGCGAAGCCATCGAGAAGCACGGCGAAGCACTTGCTGTATCGCTTGATATCTCGAAGGCCTTTGACAGGGTCTGGCACGCTGGTCTACTCAGTAAGCTTCCTGCTTATGGCATCCCAGCTGATTTTTGTAGCTGGATATCAGACTTCCTTAGCGAACGGTCTATCAGAGTAGTCGTTGACGGCTGCTCTTCCGACCTTATGGCTATTGATGCCGGAGTTCCTCAGGGGTCTGTTCTCTCTGCAACTCTTTTCCTGCTACATATCAATGACCTGCTTCAGTCTGGTATTGTTGGGTACGCAGATAACAGTACAATTTCAGAGAGATACTTGTCCAGCGCAAAAACCAGCGGGGCCGAAGTTCGTTCCTTGAGAGAGGCCATGGTGGAGCGGACAGATTTGACCTTAAGCCTTGTCTCCCAGTGGGGTGATGATAATCTGGTCTCTTTTAATGCCACCAAAACACAGGCGTGTCTTTTTACCGCTAAAAGGAGTCGTTTCGATCAAACTCCTACTTTTCGGGGTATATCTGTTCCTGTAACTGATCGGCTCGAGCTCCTAGGCATGGAGTTGACATCATGTCTCAACTTCGGTGCCACCATCGAGTACAAAGCTCAAACTGCGGCCAAGAAGCTGGGCATCCTGAATAGGGTGAAGCGATACTTTACGCCTGGACAGCTTTTAATTCTCTACAAAGCGCAAGTCCGATCCTGCATGGAGTATTGCAGCCACCTTTGGGATGGCTCGGCCAAATACCAACTTGCCGCGCTTGACTCGGTGGAACGCAGAGCTAAGAGGCTCATTGGCGACGTAAGACTGGTGGATGCCAAGCTTCACAGCTTGGCTCATCGCCACAAGGTTGCCTGCTTGACGGTCTTCTACAGATTATACTTCGGGGAGTGTGCTCAAGAACTCCACGACCTCATTCCGCCGGCCCCCTTCTATCAGCGGACATCTAGACGCACTGCAGGTTACCATCCTTACCTAGTTGCTATTCCACCAATTCGCACTAAGCGTTTCCAAATGTCTTTTGTGATGCGCACAGCAAAGGAGTGGAACTCTCTGCCTGCGTCTGTGTTTCCGAACGCATACAACCCCGATCTCTTCAAAGTGAGAGTGAACAGGCTTCTTCTGGGTAAGCTCGCTCCATCGTCGACTTTGTATCTGTCATCTCTGACCTAGACTAGAGTCAAGAGCAAACCTATCTCAAATAAAATAATAAAAAAATACACTTCTGCCTAACCCTTCGGGGAAAAAAGGCGTGATGTTATGTTATGTTAAAACCTTTATAATACGAAGATATCGTATTTCAAGTATCAATAGGTAAATACGTAATTGTCATAAGCGCCATCTGTATTAATGAATACGCATATCTACACTGCATTGCCGCGAGACATTAATTTCACCTTTTACAATTCGCTTGTCACATGCAAAATTGTTCAATCAAAAGCCACTAGATGGCCTCCAAATTATCGATTTGTTGTTCTATTTCTGTTGAGGACAGAGGACTAATCTAGCAGCAATGAAATGCACACGAACACTACTACTACAAGATTTATTGTCAGTATCCACAGGTTTTAAACTATTACAATTCACTGAATTCGGGTAAGGAGGGCTGCAGTACAATCTTTTTATCAACGCGGTTAAACTTACGAGACTACGACTAGACTAGTGCACTCTTTGGAGTCTGGAAGCGAACAGAACAATACAATGAAAATCGAGTCTGTAATACAATGTGGGCGGAAGGAACACGCGTTTACAATCTATTTCCGGTTCTGGAAGTTTCTAGAAGATTCTAACTGGTTCTACAGTGCTGCCTCTAGTGTCGAGAGGCGATTACTACGACATTCATTCATAATATAACATCAACTCATTCAGAAAACAGCGCCTCCAGTGTCGGGAAGCGCAAGCAGTTATCGAAATTAGGCGTAAATCGTTCGTTGATGCTGACGCCCTCTATTGGCGAGTGACACACACGTTAGGATGCTTGTTTAGACTGCTTCCGCTGCGCGACAACAGAGGACGCTACTTGTATATCAGTCACATTTCTCCCGCTGTGTACATGCCATGTACATAGATACCACACTAGTGACTGGTATACAATGCACAATATTAACAATTGAATGCAATGAACAATTCAATAAACTATATAACATAACAATTAAGGGTAGCCACCCCAGAATCCTTGCTCTGCTATATATTAGTAACAAATTCAACTAAAACAAACTCCTCCTTGTAGCAGAATCCTGGAGTGACGCCAAACAAGGAGACACATAATATGAGAACTTATTCTACTCTACACCAGTGTCTACAAATACAATACAATGCAACATAATAACAACTAAGTTTCTACTGGTATAACGACGAGACGTTTAACAGGACGACGCATTACACCGCTCTTGGTTTTGACGTCGACGACTCTTACGACACCATCTGCGCCTGGGTACGTGCGTTCGACTCTCCCCTTTGGCCATATGTTTCTTGGTAAGTTTGAGTCCACTACGACAACCAGATCGCCCACCTTGATCGTGTCGCCGCGTCCATGCGGCTCCCGCCGGTTTTGAAGCGTAGGCAATACTTCGCGTACCCATCGTTGCCAAAACAAGTCCGCTAGTCGTTGCGACGCTCTCCAATGAGAATGGCGTAGTTCGTCCGGCCTTGTGAAAGTCCCTGGCAACGGGACTTTAGAGGGAGCGCCGAGCAGAAAGTGGTTAGGCGTCAAAGCTTCTTCGTCGTCTGGGTTAACCGATACATGGGTCAAGGGTCGGGAATTGACCGTGTGTTCTACCTCTGTCAGAAGTGTGTGAAGCACGTCTTCATACGGATGCCGATCAACAAGTGTAGCATTCAATGCGGTCTTTACCGTGCGTACCAATCTTTCCCACGCGCCGCCCATGAACGGCGCTCCTGGTGGAATGTAGCGCCAGTCGATGTGACGTACCTCCGCTTCGTGTTGAAGTGATTCTAGGGCGGCCTTACGGAGCTCAGCATCTGCCCCATGGAAATTGGTGCCGTTATCACTCCAAATGACTTCAGGACACCCACGACGTGCCATCATACGCCTCAATGCGAGTATAGCAGCATCCGTCGACAGCGAGGCGGCGACTTCTAAATGGACAGCACGCGTAGTGAGGCACGTGAACAATGCCACGTAGCGCTTCTCATGATGTCTCGCTACTGTAACAGAGAGTGATCCGAAGTAGTCCAGTCCTGTGTGCGTGAATGGACGTTGATGGTGTGCCAGTCGACAGGGTGGTAAGTCACCTGTCAGCGGCTCTGGCGGTACGGACCGACGAAGTCTACAGGGTTGGCAAAGCTTGATTACTGCACGGACGGATGGTCTCAAACGTATAATCCAGTAGTGTTGTCGTACTTCATTCACGACGCATTCCACGCCGCTGTGGTGTAACTTCCGATGGATCCAGTCTATGTACAAGCGGCAGTAACGGTGGTCGCCGTCTAATACTGCTGGTGACTGTGTTTCACGTGATATATCGACTGCTGCTGCGATGCGTGAGCGTATTCTCATTATCTTGTGCTCGTCGACTGTCAGAGATAGCCGCTTCAACCGGCTGTCAGCCGGTACCATTCTCCCGCTGGTGACGTAACGTAACTCATTTGCGAAACTTTCTTCCTGTATAGTACGCGTCCAAAGTATCTCTGCTCGACGTGTGTACTGTGTACCAAGGGGTATGTAGACTGTCGGAGTAACGCTGAGGTTGCGACTCTGCACTCTGGATCGCTTTCTCGTACCCTCCCGCTGCTTCACCGTCCAGTTCGGGTCGTCTACACTAACGCCTTTATTGCGTTTGCGTGCAGCTGTTGTGGTGTGAACTCGAAGTCGGTCGATGAATTGAAGAACGCGGGCCGTGGTCCGGATGAGTCGTAGCCAGGAAGAGAAACGTGTAACATCAGGTAGCGCCTCTATTAATGTAGACTGTTCGTGAGCAGCAGTAACGGTGACACGCTCCTCGCCCGTGTCGATGTAGGGGTGTGAGTCCGTTTCCTGTGGCCAGTCGATTTCGTTGTCATAGAGAAACGAAGGGCCGATGTACCAGCGGTGGCTTGCCGTGAAGTCAGTCGGTGTATCGCGAGTAGAGTCGTCGGCGACATTGTGAGCGGTGGGGACCCAGCGCCATTCGTTCCGCTCCGTGGTTTCTTCTAATTCCGCTACTCTGTGCGCGACGAACGGTTTGAAAGCGCGTGCGCCGGCGCGCAGCCACGCCAGCACGGTGCGCGAGTCGGACCAGAAGACTCGGCGGTCGGCGCGACGATCGTGCTCTTCTTCCACGCAGCGTGCCAGTCGCCCGCCGAGCACGGCAGCCTGTAATTCAAGTCTAGGTATAGATGTGACCTTAAGGGGCGCAACGCGCCCTTTCGCTGCCGCGAGCGACACATTCACTTGACCTATGCCGGTCACTGAACGCCAATATGCTGCTGCAGCATAGGCTCGTTCGCTCGCGTCCACGAATACGTGCAACTCTAACCTAGTCGAGTCATTATAACCCGGGTGACAGCGTGGAATATGAACGCCTTTCAGAATTTGCAGAGCATTTATCCAGTCGTGCCATTTACGTTCTAGACTTTTAGGTAGGCGCTCGTCCCAACCGATTTTTAAACGCCAAGCGTCTTGCAATATGCACTTTGCTTGTGTCGTAAATGGCGCGGCTAGACCCAGCGGGTCATACAAAGACATTGTCGTTTTTAACAACTGACGTTTCGTAACCTGCTTGCTCAAATAAGAAGGGTCTACTTTCCTGAAGTTGAATCCTAGTGTCATTCTGGTGTCGCCAAATAAGACCGAGAATTTTCTCCTCCTTGTTGAGCAGAGTGTCTGCCTCTGCGGGCTCGGTCGAGAGGCCAGCGACAGCGGCCGGCTCGTTGGACGCCCACTTCTGCAACACGAAGTTTCCTCGCCGATGTACCACGTCGACTGCTTTAGACACCCGGTTTGCTTCTTCTGCGTTGTCGAAGCTCTGTAAGAAATCGTCCATATAATGATTCCGTACTATAGAGTTAACGGCTTCGGGGTAGTCAGCCTCATGAACTTGTGCGTTAAGATTTTTAACGTAAATCGCAGTGCTCGGGGAAGAGGTCGCACCAAACAACACCGCTTTCATTCTATATTCGATGGGCGTTAAAGTCGTATCATTGCGCCATAGAAAACGTAGTGCGTCTCTATCTTCCGCTCTCACCGTTATGCGTAAAAACATATCTTTTATGTCTGCTGAAACGGCAACAGGTTTTTGTCTGAATCGCATTAACACACCAAGGAGTGATTGTAGGAGATCAGGACCCGTCAGAAGATAGTCATTTAGGCACACTCCATGCGTGCGTGCCGCTGCGTCATACACAATTCTGACCTTACCTGGCTTAGATGGATTAATTACAGGAAAATGTGGTAAGTACCACTTGTGACCGCTAGATGGCGTCGGCGGTGCTAGTTCTGCATACCCATTTGCTATCAGCGCCTTCATCTGCTCTGAATATTTTTGTTTCAGAGTTTGGTCTTTACGTAAACGGGATTCAGTGCCTTGTAGTCGACTGAGCACGGAGGCGTAGTTATCTGGAAAAGACCTATCTTCATTCTTCCATAATAAACCAGTCTCATAGCCACCTTCAGGCAGAGCGCGCGTAGTTTCCTTTAATATTTTCAATGCTCTCATCTCCGGGTCTGCTTGCGGCCGACGTGGCTGCACTCCTAACGACTCCAGGCTAAAATGTTCTTGTATGAGCTTTTCAATAGATTTATCTGTACTTACATGACCGCAGCGTTCTCCAATCTGTGGTAATACATGTACTTTTGTCAGGCCGCAGGTTTTGCCATGTAAAATCCAGCCAAGTGGTGTGCGTGATGCTACTGGTTCATCCTTTGTGCCTACTCGCGCTTCAGAGGCGAGCAGGAGTGCCCAATTGTCCTGGCCTATCAAGACAGTTGGTACGCCAGCATCGTATACTAGCTGCTCGGCTATTGGTGTCAGATGCTCGAAGCCCGACAGGTCCTTTGCACGTATCGACTGGCCTGATAATTTGAGTCTGTCGATGGTTCTGGCTTCGATGTCTATGCCTTCGGTTGTGTACTTTCCTCGTATATTTACCTTGACTCGTTGCGAGTTCGTGGCGTCAATGCGTGCGCCTGCCACGGCCTCGATGTAAAATGGCTCATTTGGGCCTTTTGCGCCTATCTGCTGCGCGACGTCAGTGGTAAGTAGGGTTATTGTCGATCCATCATCTAACAAAGCAAATGTGTCTACTTTACCGTTTGGTCCCGATAGTGTTACGGGTACTACTTTCAGCAAAACTTGGTTGTACGTGCGCGGCGCCACGTGCCCGGTCGCTGTGACACGAGGACGCTCTTCGGAGTCGTTTGCGGCGCGCGTTCCCTGTCCGCTGTCACTGTGCAGTAGCCTGTGATGATAATGCTCGCAGTCTTGCACTTCACACTGCTTGCTTTTGCATCTATGCTTCCATGTTCGTCGGTTTAGGCACCTGAAACATAATTTATTTTTACGTGCAGTTTCCCATCTATCATTTATTGACATTTTCTTAAAGTTGGAACAGATAACCACGCTACTACAATTACCATTGCATATTATGCAAGGTGTTTTCTCAGTCTCTATTTTAAATGTCTTGTGAGCCGGTCGTTGTGGACGGTCTCGTTTATGTTCCACCTCCGCTGAGGCGTGACGCGCATTGAGATCGGCCTCTCTTTCGAGAAATCGTCCCAACACTACTAGGCCAGGCTCGGCGTCACCAGCAGCCATCTCAAAATCGTACCACCGGCTCTTTAACGTAACTGACAACTTTTCTGAAATTGCAGAAATCATCTCCGGGCTATATAAATATTCTGTTCTTTTCAGAGCTTGCACCGCGGCAATAGCGTTTGTGACCTTCGATGCAAACACACATATATCTGTAGGGTTATCTGATACTTTAGGCAACTGACGTAATTTATTTAATTCGTAAGTTATTAATGCGTTGGGTCGTCCAAATCGAGATTCTAACCTTTGCATAATTTGAACGGCTGTGGACCCCAGGAATAGGCATTTAACTGCCTCAAACGCGGGCCCTCTCAAGGATTTTCTGAGACGGGCTAAATTCCCTGCCTCTGTGTGAGTCGACGCGGACTCATTATACGCTGCTTTAAAATGCAGCCATTCGCCGGGGTGGCCACTATAAATAGGTAAATCAAATTCATACCTGCTGGCAGCGGGTTTGCCCCGCGCTACCTCTAATAATGCCTGAGTCAGTCCTTGCAGCAGGCTCCCCTCGTCGCTACGTTGCGGCAAGGGCGGCGGCGGCGGCGCGTCGTCTGGCGTCGTCGTCCGTGAGTCGTCGTGTCGCGGCTGAGTGGGTGCCTCCCTGTGAGGCGACACGGCTAGTGATTGCGGCGGGCGGATGTGGCCGCGGTGTTCGCCGAGTGTGTCCGCGGCGTCCGCCTGACGTTTCGATGTCGCACTAGAGCTTCCCTCTAACAGTTCTTCTTCTGCTGATTCTGCTTCCAAGAGCGCCAGCCTAGCGGCGGCGAGTTCTAATCTCGCTCGGGCCAACGCCTTCCTGTCGGCTTTCGTCTCGCCTCGTGGTTGTCTGTGTGGGGGTGTCGTCGCCCCAGGGCTGTGAGGTTGGGTCTGGTCCGACTCTGTGACGGAATAGTTGGGCGGGTCTGCCAGTCCCACCGCTGTTGCCAATTCCGTGGAGACGGGCTCGTCCCCATCCGAGGCCGCTGTGACGGGTTCTTGCATACCGCGTGTTTTCACCATGTCGACGGTATTGCATACACCACACTACCACTTTCGCGTAAGATTAAACCGAAGCCCTACCTGCCCGAATCAGACTATCGAAGAAACAATACACTGGAGCGTCCGGCTCGAATGGACCAACTGTTGAGGACAGAGGACTAATCTAGCAGCAATGAAATGCACACGAACACTACTACAAGATTTATTGTCAGTATCCACAGGTTTTAAACTATTACAATTCACTGAATTCGGGTAAGGAGGGCTGCAGTACAATCTTTTTATCAACGCGGTTAAACTTACGAGACTACGACTAGACTAGTGCACTCTTTGGAGTCTGGAAGCGAACAGAACAATACAATGAAAATCGAGTCTGTAATACAATGTGGGCGGAGGAACACGCGTTTACAATCTATTTCCGGTTCTGGAAGTTTCTAGAAGATTCTAACTGGTTCTACAGTGCTGCCTCTAGTGTCGAGAGGCGATTACTACGACATTCATTCATAATATAACATCAACTCATTCAGAAAACAGCGCCTCCAGTGTCGGGAAGCGCAAGCAGTTATCGAAATTAGGCGTAAATCGTTCGTTGATGCTGACGCCCTCTATTGGCGAGTGACACACACGTTAGGATGCTTGTTTAGACTGCTTCCGCTGCGCGACAACAGAGGACGCTACTTGTATATCAGTCACAATTTCCGTATGCATTATTTTATGAATTCAATTTAATGTCAATTGAAAATGTTACCCTAAAACATTTATACTTAATCATAATGATCATGCCAACTCTAATCTCCATTTCAAAACACCTATGAAGAACCTCTTCGATACGAAAATTAATGTGTTTTGTTTCGATGAGAATTTAGTTTTTCAGTGATATACAAAAACTACAAATGCCATACAAACAACACTATTCATGTCATTTCATGTGCAACATATTCATGCTTATTAAACAACCGAATGAGTAGGTAGGTACCTATTTTAATCTGTTCTTCGAGCAACAAAAATACTTGTTTTTATTTCGGAGAAATACAGTCAGTAATTTTAGGTTGGTTACTGTTGACTACAGCAGCAGGAGATGGTGTTTTAGAGAAAAAACTCCGAATTTCAATAGACAGTATATTACTTTAAGAAACGGGGGGTACATTAATGAAATAAGGAGCGCAAGAGACGTGCGGCGGTCGCTAGCTAGCTTGGCAAAGTCCGTATATATGTAGGTACTCCGTGGTCCGCGCGGTGAAGCCGCGGCCCCGCGCACCCCGCACCTCTCTCACCTCTTAACAAAATTACGCTGCGAACAGTTACGGTGAAGTAAAGAGTTACTTATTATCAGAAAACCTAATGTATTTACATCCCTTTTCGGCGACAGTTTCCGAATTCACATTTTGATAAAAATAATAAATATGTAATCACAAAATCACAGCACCGCACTAACTATCACATTATTTTAAATAATATAACTAATTCATAACCTCAGCACCTGAAAAAACTATTCGTAAAATACCTATCAAAACAAATAACAAACTCAGTATATCAAACTGTCTTCACGTGGAATCCCTCTCGTTACTCACTTTACGCGGGTCAACGCGGATAGTGCATTTGCGCGAATTTAATGCCTTTTTTTTTTATTTGGGATAGGTTTGCTCTTGACTCTAGTCTAGGTCAGAGATGACAAAGACAAAGTCGACGATGGAGCGAGCTTATCCAGAAGAAGCCTGTTAACTCTCACTTTGAAGAGATCGGGGTTGTATACGTTCGGAAACACAGACGCAGGTAGAGAGTTCCACTCCTTTGCTGTGCACATCACAAAAGACATTTGGAAACGCTTAGTGCGAATTGGTGGAATAGCAACTAGGTAGGGATGGTAACCTGCAGTGCGTCTAGATGTCCGATGGTAGAAGGGGGCCGGCGGAATGAGGTCGTGGAGTTCTCGAGCACACTCACCGAAGTACAATCTGTTGAAGACCGTCAAGCAGGCAACCTTGCGGCGATGAGCCAAGCTATGAAGCTTGGCATCCACCAGTCTTACGTCGCCAATGAGCCTCTTAGCTCTGCGTTCCACCGAGTCAAGCGCGGCAAGTTGGTATTTAGCTGAGCCATCCCAAAGATGGCTGCGATACTCCATGCAGGATCGGACTTGCGCTTTGTAGAGAGTTAAAAGCTGTCCAGGCGTAAAGTATCGCTTCACCCTATTTAGGATGCCCAGTTTCTTGGTCGCAGTTTGGGCTTTGTACTCGATGGTGGCTCCGAAGTTGAGACATGATCAAAGATATCCATTAATATTATTAATATGTATCAATTCTAGATTAAAACTACAAAAACAATCATTTCCGATTGCAATAGGTAATGTATTCGGTGTGTACTATTATAACTGTACTTTAGGATTCTATTGTTTATTCAGCCTGTTAATTTTATGTATTAGAACATATCATTCTACTATAATAATTTATTGTTACAGACTTAACTATGGCCGCTAGCAATATTGTGCTATATTATCAGAATTGTAGAGGAATTCGTACAAAGCTGCATTTATTGTACATGAACATTATGTCGAGTTCTTATGACGTCATCATACTTACTGAAACCTGACTGATTCCTACTGTTCACGATAGTGAGTTTATAGACGACCGCTATACAGTTTTTAGATGCGATCGCGATCGATCGGTAACAAATAAGCGTGAGGGAGGAGGCGCTTTGGTGGCTGTACGTCGTGAGTTGCGTCCCACTAGGATGTCGACACAGTCACCCATGCTTTCATTGAGCAGGCCGTGGTTTAGTTACCAGCATCTAAGTCAAATAAGCGCCACATCGTCAGTGTAGCGTATATTCCACCGCGAACATCTGACGACATATACAAGCTTTACCTAGACATGCTGCAGTGTATTGCTAACGACTCTGCTACCGAGTCATTCTACATTACAGGAGATTTTAACTTACCTGATATCAATTGGTCGGACCTTGGTAATCACTCAGTGGTGAATTCTGCGACCGCCAGTGGCCAGCTTATTTTAAACTTTATGTCTTCCATTAATGGTTTACAATATAACAACTGTAAAAACAATCTTGGGCGAATATTTGACTTGTTTATATCCAACGTCGACTGTCAGGCCATACCTTGTAGCTCGCTATTACAGCCGGACACCTATCACCCTGTTTTTTCCATAATGACTATTCTCAATATGCAATTTGTTCCTATGAAATTTCGCTCAGTTCTTAGGTATAACTATCATAAGGCTAACTATCCTGACATAAATGAGCAAATAACTAGTGTAGACTGGGAGAAGGAACTGTCCGGTCTGCCCGCTGAACAGGCCGTCAACACGTTCTACGATATTTTATACGGGATAATCAGACTAAACGTTCCACTGACTAGAGTTAAAAATACACAATTCCCTGTCTGGTTCTCTCCATCGTTAATCCGTATTTTTAAAAAACAAAGAATGCGCATGGATTAATTGGAAAAAATACGACTATGAACACTTTTCTAACTATCGCAAACTATTTCGAAGTGAGTGTGTGACACCTGTTTCGCCAATTACATTAACTCGGTTGAAGATAGTATCCCGAAGAATATTAAGTATTTCTGGAGTTACGTATCATACAGGAAGAGCAAGGCTAGTTTCCCAGCCAGCATGCACCTCAAAAGCACCTCTTCTGGCAACCCTACGGATATATGTAACTTGTTTTCGACGTTCTTTGCTTCTGTTTACGAACCATCTATTTTTGACCCTGAGAAATGCCAACCTTCGAACAACTGTGGCGATAATTCATCTTGTATATGCGATATTTATCTCTCTAGGGGTGTTATACAAGGTGTCCAGAAAGGGTATCGGGTATTTGTTTTCGCGCCATATTCGAAACGGGGCGTCTAAAGGGTGCGGGGAGGGGTTCGTGGCGTCCGCCATTTTGTGGAGTTTTAGTCACGATGGAACAGTACTCGGGGACGCATCGCGCATTTTGCGGATGAGCGTATTATCGTAATGGTGATTCAATAGTGACTGCTCAACGTCTCTATCGTGCGGAATATCGTACACGCCACGCGCCAAGTGACGATAGCATTAGGAAATGGATCAGGATGTTCGAGAATACAGGTGCGACAGTTAAAATTCAAAACTCTGGTCGTCCTCGTTCAGTTCGCGATGAAGAAACAATTGAAGAAGTTGAGGCGTCGGTTCGTCAAAATCCGTCTTTATCCATCCGAAAGCGAAGCCAAGCGTTGAACATCAAAAAATCGTCTTTACGATTCGATTTTAAAGAAAGACTTACATCTAAAAGCCTATAAAATTCAATTGGTTCAAGAATTGAAGGATACGGACTATGCTAAACGACTGAATTTTGCGAACGAAATGCTGCAGCGATTTAACAACTTTAACAACATACTGTTCAGTGACGAAGCAAATTTTCACCTGAATGGTCATGTTAATAAGCAGAATTGTCGGTACTGGGCAGTGGAGAATCCGAGACGAAAGCATGAACGACCCCTGCATAGCCCAAAGGTCGTTGTTTGGGCCGCTATGTCTGCTAAAGGCATAATTGGTCCTTATTTTCATGAAGATCAACGAGGCCGAGCAATTAATGTGAATAGTGACCGTTATTGCGATATGTTGCGAAATTTTTTGGTCCCAGAGTTGCAGGAGTTTGCAGGTTTCAACTCAAGAACGTGGTTCCAGCAAGATGGGGCCACTTGCCATACCTCAAATGACTCAATGGAAGTTGTTAACGAATTATTCCCTAATAAAGTCATTTCGCGAAGGGGTAACATCAACTGGCCTCCCAGAAGCCCCGACCTTAGCCCGCTTGACTATTTTGCATGGGGATACCTTAAAAGTAAGGTTTATCAAAACAATCCGACGAATCTAACCCAGTTAAAGCAAAACATCAGGTCAGAAATGGCAGCAATATCGATAGCTATGTGTCAACGTGTTATCGCCAATCTTCGTGTCCGTTTAGAAGAGTGCCAGCAACGTAACGGTCATCATTTGGATAACATCATCTTTTCCAAATAATTCTCCAATTCATATGCTAATAATAAACAATAAACTTTTTTATTGCATACAAATAATTTTTGTTTCATTGAACTTACAAATACCCGATACCCTTTCTGGACACCTTGTACTTAGGACACTCAAATCACTTGACCCTTCTAAAGGGGCTGGCCCAGATGGATTGCCACCCGCATTTTTCATCAAAACTGCCGATGGCATTCATGGTGTTCTGTATTTAATTTTTAATAAATGCTTAGGTGAGGGTGTTTTCCCGGCTGTGTGGAAACGAGCGTTTATCACGCCTATTTATAAAAATGGTGACAAAGAGAACGTCGAAAATTTTCGTCCCATTTCGATCCTCTACACTCTGTCGAAGCTTTTTGAGAAGCTGGTGCACGGTGCTTTATATCCTCAATTTCACCGACTGATTATACCCGAACAACATGGTTTTGTTAAACGGCGTTCTACAACTACTAACCTTATGATATTTACCAACTTCCTATTTGAAAACATGGATCACCGTGTGCAAGTTGACGCCGTGTACACTGATTTTCGGAAGGCTTTTGACAAGGTGGATCACAGGCTTCTTTTGGAAAAGTTGGCCTTTAACGGAATTCGTGGGGACCTGCTGCGTTGGTTTGTCTCATATATTTTCAACAGGACTCAGAAAGTCGTTATCAATGGCTACGAATCAGAAACTATTACTGTGAATTCTGGAGTTCCCCAGGGATCAATTTTAGGACCTTTTCTTTTTATTATATATATAAATGACATTAAAGCATGTTTCGTTAATAGCCGTTTCCTAATGTATGCAGATGACATAAAAATATATAAATCATGCAAAAATGTTCAAGACTGCCAACTCCTCCAAGACGACCTTACCAGACTTAATAACTATTGCAAAGAGAACAAGCTCTTTCTTAGTCTGCCTAAATGTCATAGTGTATCATATACAAAGAATAAGAAAAAAATAAATTTTATTTACTCCATTAATAATCAACACTTAAATGTAGTAGATTCTGTACGCGACCTAGGTATTATTATGGACTCGTGTTTGCATTTCAACCTGCACATTGAAAGTATAATAAATAAGGCCTTTCAAATGTATGGCTTCGTCATGAGATCCTCAAAGGACTTTGTGCGACCCTCTACCTTTTTGATGTTGTATAGGTGTTTGATACGTACGCAGCTGGAATATGCCGTACCTATTTGGAATCCATATTATGATAAATACATTGCCAAATTGGAAATGATACAGAAAAAATTCTTGCGTGGCATGAACTACAAATGTTATCATTCGAACATTCCCTACTTACATTTATTGCGTAAGTACAACCTTCTAAGTCTACAATCTAGACGATTACTCTTGGATGCAATGATGCTGCATGGTTTGTGCCACAATAGATTTGATTGCACTGAAATCACGAATAAATTATGTTATACGGTACCCAGAAATGTAATTAGGCGTGGGACTCGCGTGCCCCGCCTGTTCCACGTGAATTCATGTAAGACCAATGCCGGGGCACGAGTTCCTCTTCGACGCCTTGTAGAAACTTATAACGTACACTTCATGGATGTAGACATTTTCTTATTCTCTAATAAAAAATTTAAAACTCTCGCTATAACTTCCTTAATATCAAAATTTTAAATTAGCACTTACTTCAAGCAACTTATATGTTTCAACAGTATTGTTAAAATCAGCTTCGGATTTTCACTTATTTATTAATCCGTGGACAATAGTGTGGGTTATATGCTTAATAATTTATCTTAAGAATCTTATTGTATCGCTTTAGCATGTAACTGTTTTTTGTCCCAAATAAATAAAATAAAATAAAATGATGTCAACTCCATGCCTAGGAGCTCGAGCCGATCAGTTACAGGAACAGATATACCCCGAAAAGTAGGAGTTTGATCGAAACGACTCCTTTTAGCGGTAAAAAAACACGCCTGTGTTTTGGTGGCGTTAAAAGAGACCAAATTATCATCACCCCACTGGGAGACGAGGCTTAAGGTCAAATCTGTCCGCTCTACCATGGCCTCTCTTAAGGAATGAACTTCGGCCCCACTGGTTTTTGCGCTGGACAAGTATCTCTCTGAAACTGTACTGTCATCTGCGTACCCAACAATACCAGGTTGAAGTAGGTCATTAATGTGCAGCAGGAAAAGAGTTGCAGAGAGAACAGACCCCTGAGGAACTCCGGCATCAATAGCCATAAGGTCGGAAGAGCAGCCGTCAACGACTACTCTGATCGACCGTCCACTAAGGAAACTTGAAAAGCCTGGCTGAATGCTTCTGAAAAGCCTGGCTTTTGAATTGATAGAAATCTGCGTATAAGTACTTACATGGTACTTACCAATATGTCAACATATTTAAACGTTTCTATAGCAATTTGTAGGCGAAAACTGCTAGACAAAGAAAGATACAAAAGCCCCCTTCAAATCTCCGACGAGTGTGAGCGAGAAGGCGCATTTGTTCGCATTGTATAGCGTTAAGAGCGATATTAGTGTGTAGTGTAGCGTGGGTTTGGCAACAACAACAATATGAACGATTGAGTTCAACGAGTGCGTAGATGTGGCCACCTAGCCTAGTGCGCGCGGCAGATTACGCGGAGTTCGAAATTTTATTATTCCTATGACATGAATGTTTAAGTTCGAGTTCATTGGCTTGGTTTTTCTTTTAATATATTTTTTATAGTTATGCTTACGTTTGTTGTTGTAAATTATGATTTTGTTAGGGCAAGCCCGGCTTTTTGGCTTCTATGAAGGTACCGCCACTGTGCTTAAATATCTATGATTAAAGTCCTTTGGAAAGTGCCTAGCTATCGATTTTAAGCCTTATACGGTGCTCATAACGTTAATTGACTATGCACATAAAAATGTAAGGGCTCACGATCTTTTTATGAAAACAATTTTTATGGTTGTAGTTTCGAGTAAATGTTTTTACTCGCTGCCACGATAAGTTTCAGTAACTGTACATTTTCACAGCCCCACCCTTTCAGCACCAAATGGAATTTGTGCATGTCCCATAACATTATTGTCTGTATCGATCCACTTTCTCTCGGGCCCAGTTGTACTCATGGGAGTACAACTGAGCCCGTGTGAGTCAGACGTGTGCTAACAGTCTCTGTGCTTATTAAAATAAATTAAGTGGTAAAAACTGATTTATATCTTTTGTGTCGTATATCTATGTGTACTTACTAGACTTTTTCACGAAGCCTAGTGTTAAACAATCTGTGAGAAACATTAGCTGTGCGCCGAGTAATCACAAAATTTTGGTTTAAAACTTTCCGAAAAAGTGCTCGCTTCTTTGTGCCGTGACATTGGTAAACAAAGCAAGGCCACTCATCACTACCATATTCATATATTATAAGGTAAAGGCTGGTGCGACATTTGGACTTGCTTACCGAAGGCGTAATTGGCCTAGTGGCTACCGCGCTTGGCTTACGTCCCGAGTTGGTGCAAGTTCGATCCAGAGTCAGGCAGTGTATTTTTTGTATTTTTTTTTCTTGCAAGTTTCCGTTGCCTCTAAATAAGAAGAACAATTATCCCTACAAGGAACGGAGCTAACTTTCTATGATTTCTATTTTATTTTTACAATTGAGAAAGGCCTTCAAGATCAACACTAAGGAGAACCCCATCGAGCAAACCAACTCTATGACTCGGAGCCTGATGCACCCAAACCAACATCCCCGGAACAACTCGCCTCGAACGTAGGTAATACAGAGGTTTAAACGGAAATTTCAGCATGGTGAAGATATTAGCCAGTTTACGGCAGAAATTAAAAGCATGCTCATGGAATTTACTGAAAGGCAAGATAAAAAGTACGCTGTTTTTTTAAGCACGGTGAATGAAATTAAAGCCGACTGTTCCGAGTTGCGTAAGTCCGTAGACTTTGTATCGACATATTGCGATGAAATAATGGGGAAATTGAAAAGCTTGGATAGTGCAAATAGAGAGAAAATGGCCTACATACAAGTTCTTGAGGAAAAGATTGAAAATTTGGAAGTTTCGCTCAAATCATCCTGCATAGAATTTCAGAATATACCTGTAAACCTGAACGAAAATAAAACTACTCTCTGTGATACAGTCATGAAAGCCAGTGCATTTCTACAGAATGAGCTAAAAGTGACCGAAATTCGAAACATTTTCCGAGCTAAATCCAAAAAGTCACCCGACTCTGGCACTATCGTCGTAGACTTGGCGACGGTTATCGCGAAAGAATCTTTACTGAATGCATACAAAAATCACAATAAGGGTGGAAACAAGCTGTCAACTTCTGATATGCAGCTTTGTGGCCAATGTAAACCAATTTTCAATTTATTTATTTTCAATTCAATTTATCGGAAGCATTAACTGCCAAAAAGAGGCAATTATTCTATCTGGCACGTATCCACGCGAAGTCCCACGGGTATGCGTTTTGCTGGATTGCTAACGGTAGAATCTTAATGCGAAAAAAAAAGGTGATTCTGCTATACTTATTAAACCAGACTCGGACCTAAATAAACTAGAACAGAGAGCGGATTGACTACGGAGCAGCATAAATACAAATATTAATTATCTTTACCCCATTTTATGTCATAAATTTAGATGGTTGATTGATGGTGGTTGATGATGATGATTACAATATTGCTAAGAATGTTTACTTTTGGTATCGAAATTGTTATAATTTGTTTAATTACTTTTAAATGGAAAATAACTCATACATGTCTTAATAGTAGTTTTGCCATATTCCATTCTACTCACATACTCTACACACATACACTTTTACATTACTTACTACCACACAAATTCGTTACTTTTCCTAATTACTTTTCACGCCTTGTTTTGCTGTTAGCTAAATTACAAATTAAATTAAGTGTAAAATCCCCATTACAAGTCCATGTGAAAACATTATGTCTAGCTATTTATGCCCTGCAAAGATATCCTATAAATAAAAATGGTTGATACACTGAATATTATTTCTGAACTCGATAATTTATTATCAGGTTTCTAAGTCTTTCAAAGTACTAATAGTTGACTGCCATAAACTAATTAAAAACATTAATAGAAATTTGAATATACTGCACCTCAATATCCGCAGTATCAACAAAAACTTCGTTGAATTTACAGTTTTGCTTCAACAACTTAACTTTGACTGTGATGTCATTATACTAACTGAATGTTGGCTAAGTAAGTCAACAATAATCCCCACTTTACAGGGATATCAATCACACCAAACAATGAACTTTAAAAATCAAAATGATGGCATCGTTATTTACACAAAACATAATTTAAATTGTAAAATTATAGAACCTGAATTTAATAAATCCAACTGCCTGGTCTGCGTTATAAATGACGATACAGCTGTCATTGCCCTGTATAGATCTCCATCCTACCATTTTATCAACAGTTTTCTCAATAGCTTAGGTGATGTCCTTTCATTCTTGAAAAAATGCGATCAAATATTTCTAATCGGTGACATAAATATAGACATAAAAAATAATAATAAAGACCGACATTCTCAGGAGTATTGGAACTTTACCGCATCACAAGGCTTACTTCCAGCTCATCTGTATCCGACCCGTATTAATAACTGCCTAGATCATGTCTTATGAAAAACCAATATGGTAGCCTTTACTCTTGTCATAGAATCGCACATAACTGATTACGAACCAGTCTTGTTAAGTGTCGTTACGGATAGGCCCAATTTGAAACCGTGCATGACAAGAACGGTGGTTGACTATACCTCGATTACACATGACATTGAACAGGCAGATTTCTCTAATGTTTTATAGAGGCATGAGGAACAGAGTGTAAAGTTCACTCATCCTCCATAGAAAAGGGAGGATCCTCCGACCAGACGGGTGTTGTGTCTGGTGGGCTACTGCCCGACGGTTGATGTCGGGATGTTGTATATATACAACGTGCCGCTACAATGGCGACATTAACCCACGGGTAGGGCTAGTGGCCAGCAATCATATACATTATAATAAGATAAAATAATTCGCAAATTGAAGAATTTAAATTTTCAAACAAACTAAATAAATACAATAATAACCAAAATGGGAACACTGTGCAAAAGATTCATTCATGAAGCTACTTACCAGATGGCTTACGTTCGACTCGGAGCGGCAACGCTCGCTTCGCGCGCTGGCAACCACGCAATGCACTTTGTACGATTCGTCCGATCCTTTGACGGCAAATTATGAAAAAAACCGGCGAGTGCAACGCGGAGATGCGTAATTAGTGTAATAAATCGCTTAACATCCTCACTTATAAAATTACTACTTACTTTACTATTAATCACTATTTTAAACTCTAAAGTTTTCAATGTGACCACCGCGTTGGCGGATACAAAGAACTAAACGGCGTTTCATGTTATCCCGTACTTTTGAAAATAAATTTTCACTTAATGCCAATTCTTTCAATTTTTCAAACACGTTTGTTATTCGAAGGCGTAATTGTTCCACCGAGTCAATGTTCTCCGCGTGCACATCGTCTTGTATAAACCCCCAGACAAACAAATTGAGTGGCGTGAGGTCTGGCGATCTTGCTGGCCACCTACGAGCTCCAAATCTCCCTCTCCAGTGTGCACCAAACGTGTCATTTAGTCACTGCCGAGCCATTGTTACAGCATGTGCGGGCGCGCCATCTAATTGGTACCACATTCGTTGCTATCGGAGGGCGTTTAGATTGTCTGTGTACTCTGACACCGTATCATTTAGAAGGTTAACAAATCTTTCTCCAGTCAAAGTGCCATCAATGAATACGGGTCCGATGATGTCGTCACCATGGATACCTGCCCAAACATTTAGGGAAAATCTGTACTGATGAGCTAACTCCCGCCAAACGCGTGGATTTTGGTTTTGGGGTGCCCAATGGTGCAAATTGTGCTGGTTCCACATGCCGTTTCTGGTAAATGTGCTTTCATCAGTCCAGCAAATTAGGGAAAGAAAGTCACTGTCCTCTTCAGTTATATTTAGTAACCACTGACAATAATGAACTCTAATTGCTTTATCACGCGTTAGTAATGCATGTACTTTTCTAAATTTGATTGGGTGCCACTTTTCGCGCTTTAATATTCTGTGGATGGATCTGTATGCTTAGTGTAATGGTGTAAGTTTGACAACATTGTTCGAATGACTTCACCATCGAGTAAATCGAGTTGATGTCAAACGCATCGACCACCGTACGCAAGCGAGTGCGAGTTAACATCAAAGCTAACCATCCGATACGCGTTTGATCACGACGTGAATTGCGATAATTATTTTTCGTATGTTGGTGTCACGTACGCGTCGTCCGATAAACCGACCAAATAGAATGATACTTATATTCAGTGTTCCTAATGAAAGCGGCTGTCTATCTAACTTGTATTGGTTATAACGACTTTGTTTATGTTTCGTGTTTGTTTGAAGATTGTGATTTGGGTTAATACTTATTGGATTCTAATATTATACTAATAAAAATGAAGACAAGTTCGTCCCAATTTGTTATGATGGTGACATTTACGAAGTAGTAAATGGAATTCAAATTATTTGGTGTTTAGCGAACTTATGATTTGTGAACTTTCAGAAATAATACTAAGTTTGTTTGGTTTTTGGCTAGAGGTAGGATGTCACGCACGCATGAAGAATTGGGAAGAGTTAACTCTGTTAGGTCCTTGACAGTGATGGTAGTGGTGATACTAAAACTACCTACTGACAAATGATCGCTTTCTTCGGAAACCGATATCTTCTCTTAAATTCGGCCTCCGGAAGATCTATTAGAGGACTGCTACAAGCACGGGCTTTTGCACGAACACTGGACATGTAATTACGCTCATCTTTTGCCCTAACGGTCTCAAACATCATCCAAGCAAAATATAAACGTGATGCCATAGTTGTCTTTAATCCACACAACGAATTAAAATAAAATTACTTTGATCCACCACACTTACAAGGCTCTCACTACAAATCTTCAGTGAACACTTTACTTATTCGAAAGTGAACACGTTTCCTATGCGAGCTGTTAAAACTGTCAAAATTGTAACTCACACTCGCGATATCACAGGTTCACGCTAATTTACGAGCTCACTTTCGAGTGGGAATCGATCACCATCTACAAAGTAAAATAAACAACTGGCACTCACAATTTTTAGTTCTCGCGTATGGCACCAGATGGCGCTAACTCAGCGCCATACAAATCTGAGTATACTCTAACGCGATGGTGAAGTTAAAAAAACTCACACTAAGCACACTGTGATGGACGTGAACATGTCTAGCGCATTGGCGGAGACTAGATTTGGGTTGATCTTCAAAATATTGTAGCACATTTTCATCTAACTGTATTGGGTTTTGTTGTGTAGGCGGTCGATCTTGGCGTTAAGGCCTAGGATCCACAGGCTGGTTTTCGCGGATGCGCTGAAGAGCTCCTACAATAGTTCGAGGAATAGTAGGGTAGGACATCGTCTCGAATTGCAATATCTCTCGCGATACGTCCTTATCGCAAGGGCGGCATTTTGGAAACATTCTCCGTAAATTAGGATCATGTCCGCATATTTGGCTGCCGTGTAGTTTGGATGTGTATTTGACATCACGATCACAGGCTTTTAAACAAGCACTAGATAACATGCACAAAAACAATACACGACGTAATATTTACGCGCACGCACGAGTGTTAAAAAGTGTGTCAAGGACAAGAGCCCGGCTAGCACTACAAAAACAAAAAAAATTACTTCGATTCTTAGAAGGGGCGGGTGGAAGGGGCTCGCGTCGCCTGCGCCCCGGTTGCTGACATCATAGCGCTCTCTCTTTCCTTGCATGTCGCAGTAATTCGCCTTCTTTTTCATTGATACGATGTTACCCCGCAAAAGACCTCTGCGCTACAGTTCTTTAAGTACAGGTTGCTCCAAGATGCTATTTTAGACAATTGTAAATACATCAATAAATAATAACCATTAATGAAATTAAAATAAATTAATAAAACGAAAACGCGAAACCGTATACCTGTGTTAAATTAATGTCGCCATTAAAACGCCACGCTGTATTGATGATGTAAATTCTGATTGTGATTTGATATTATGTGATTATTTTTTGTGTGTTTTTTTTTTTTATTTGTATTGTGTTGTTTTATTCAATCAGTGATCTTTTAATTAACAACGCGCAACTTTGAGTTTGTACTGTTCTCCGACTAAATTGCATGTAGGTGGGCACGTGCCTGCTCCCCGGACCCCGCATCGCCGCCGCCACGTCCCGCACCGCACCGTTGGTCAGTGACTTAGCGTAGATAAAGCGTGTTTACTTTTTATGCAGTTGATTCTACTATTTATTTTGTTTGAAAACTACAATTTTTAAATTTTCCATTAATCTTCGTATTTTAAAATGTTTCAATGGATTAGTACTGTGACCGTTTTCATTTAATGTCGTGCATCCAGAAACACATTGTAGTCAAATTTTTAAATTTTCAAATTTTTTTTTTTGTCCTTTGTTAATTATGCACAAGCGACATTGTCTTATTAAATTTAGACGGACTCGTAACGGAACAAGTCCCCCATCTGCCATTATTTTAGTTTGTCGAAGGCATTAATTATTTTAATTTTTAAATCGTCCACAGTGTTCAATTCTCGTGCATACACCTCGTTTTTTACGGCCCCCCACAAAAAGAAATCCCGTGGTGTCGGGTCAATAGCAACAAAAACTTTTCATAAAATCACAACAATGCGCACGCGGCTCGTCTCGTGATAAAAAAAAATATGCGTGTTCTCTTCAAAGCGCGCCGGTGCACTTACTGACCTAGTCGAGTCCCGACACTTTTTGCCGAACAAATTCCGCTCACACACACACTCGCAATTGTCTTTGCACCACTATTGCATAAGTAATATTTCTTTTTCTTTCTAATTGTAAGATTTTGTGGGAATGGGCGGGGCGTGCCAGATTAGTATACCTTTCTCTGTCTTTCAAGCATATTGAGACGCAGATAATAGAATCATATGTTTTGCACAGGTTGCTGACCTTACCGTGTTTACCTATTATTATTATTATTACGGACTCAGATCTACATCATGTTGAAAAATAAGAAAATGAAAAATAATTTCCTGTGGCTAAAGTATTCATTGGATTTGATTGATTTTTTGTATACGGGCAAAGAACATGATTCTCTTTACGTGGTTTAAAGGAATGTCAATCCTCCTGTTACATGTGGTATAACAAAAAATTTTATGAGATTGACGTTTCATATTTGAGTACTTTTCAATTTTTTTGTACGTAACGAAAATGTTATAACTAATATGTTGTAATGAAATTGTAACCTTGTAACTAATAAGTAATTATTAAGCTTTATACACACAGTGTTCAATATTTTTGTTTCTTCTTATTTATTTATGTATTATTATTACAATGTACACAGGACGTGATGTGTGCAGTAGTGGATTGCTTAATCAATTAATAATAATAATAATAATCGTTTATTTATAAAAAGGGGCACATTTACAAAAAAATATATATATCGAACAGTTATAATAGGGCACAGTTCCTTTTTGCCTGAACTAGGTTGAACCTGTGTTTCAGGCTACAAGGTGCATTAATACCTACTTAAAAACAAATAAATTAACATCAAGTGAATAGTAGAGTACTAAAATTAAAACATACATTAACAAAAACAGCGTGCTTGCAGTTTACTTGCAAACAACAAGTAGATCCTCTGTCTGTTCATAAGACAGAGGTTGTAAAAAGGTAATTATAGATTTTTTACAGGTAAAATAATTTTGCTTACTTAGTTTTCTATTTAATCTATTGTACAGAAATGGACCTAAGAATAAAAAGAATCTTTCCACAAAGGCATGTTTGGAGGTAACATTAGAAATGCATACTATATCATTCCGTCTCTTGTTAGTATTGTCAGCAGTGTACGTGAGCATGGTGTGCTGTTTTAATATTAAACGAGTAATGAAAAGCTGACGCACATTCAGCACGTTGCAGGATTTATATAGCTGATCTGTGGGAAAGAAAAAGGGATGGAAGTGTGATACCTTTAAAATTGCTCTTTGAGCTCTTTCAAGAGGAAGCAAGATTGTTTTTGATGCGCCACCCCATGAGGTGATACAGTAATTAATTACAGATTGACAAAGGGCGAAATAAACCTGTGTGATTAATTTAGGATCTGCAAAATTTCGTATTTTTTTAAATACGTATATTAATTTGCGCACTCTTTTAACCAGACTTTCAATATGATGCCGAAAAGAGAGAGTGTCGTCAATTATAACCCCGAGGTATTTGATAGTACAGGTTTTAAGGATATGAGGACAATTGCAATCGTTAACTGACAGGTTAGCACATTGATGAGCACATACATTGAAGTTAGTAGTGTTAAGTTGCGACTTGCGCATGGAGAAATGCATATATTTGGTCTTGTCAGCATTTAATGTTAGTAAGTTGCTTTGGAGCCAATCAGTGATAGTATTAAAACCGATTTGAGCGTTTTTATATAATTCGCTACTATATTTAGCTGAAAAAATTAGTGCCGTGTCATCAGCATATGATATGATTTTGCCGTGCTTGATATTAAGGTTACACAAGTCGTTAATATAAACCAGGAATAGGGTGGGGCCCAAAATACTCCCCTGGGGGACACCAAATCCAGTATTTTTCTGCTCATCGCTCGTAAACTCGTCAATCTGAACACATTGGGATCGGTCATCTAAGTAGTCAGCAAGTAATGTCAGCGTCGTTCCCCTTATTCCTATGGCCTCTAATTTTCTAAGTAGCACAGAAACAGAAACGGTGTCAAAGGCTTTCGCTAAATCAAGGAAGACTCCCAGGACCTGGTTCCCTTTGTCTAGCTCTTCTGAGACATAATCGGTCAGGCTATGCACCGCATCAGCTGTGGATAATTTGGCTCTGAAGCCAAATTGTGCAGGTGACAAGAGGTTGTTTTTTTCTAGGTAGTTAACCAGCCTATTGTTTATGATTTTCTCAAGTATTTTCGAGATTGAGGGGAGTAATGATATTGGCCTATAGTTATTAACCAAGTCCTTGTCTCCAGATTTATATATAGGGATAACAATTGCCTTTTTTAAACATTTGGGGAAAATTCCTTTGGAAAGACAGACTCGAAAGATATGCGTCAAGGGAGGTACCAATATATGCTTAAATAGTTTAAGGATCTTGTTGCTTATATTATCCCATCCAACTGCACAACCGTCTTTAAGACCAGAAATGATTCGGGATGCTTCGTCTTCGTCAGTGTCCAGCATCGCGAATGACTTCAGGTTAGAGCAGCTGTAAAATTTTTGGAAAGATGGTTGGGCGCAAAGTTTCGGAGTCTGTTCTGCCAAAATTTTCCCAACATTGACAAAAAAGTTATTTACTTTGTTAGCGGATAAAAGTGGTGAAGGGTTAGTAAGCAGTAATCTCGAATTTGATTCACGCTGTTTAGTCATGTAGGTGACGTTTTTAATATGCTTCCAAATTTGTTTGCTATTGTTACCTGCTTTATTTAATTCGTGTTTATCATAATCATTTTTAAGCTTCTTTAAAAGATTGTTGCAAAAATTTCTGTACCTTTTATAGGTGCCTAGAATGACTAAATTATCAGGGTATATCTTAGTTCTCTGATGTAGTCTATCTCTGTGTCTAATACAGCGGATTAGTCCAGGAGTAATCCAAGGTTTAATATTACGAAGACGATTATTTACCGGCACAGCTGTCGAATTATGTAATATTGCTTGTTGGACATGTTTTATTAGGTACGATAAAGCCGAGCAAGCGTCAGTAGTATTATAAACTACGTTATAATCAATGTTGCGCAAATCATATTCGAGTTTATTTATGTTTAATTTAGTCTTTGTCTGGGGTCGATTTTGCTTAGGCAGCGTTAAATTTACGGCTAGTATGACGGAATGGTGGTCGGTTATTGTTGAGTTGGTAACAAGCGTAATATATGAAAAGCTGGTTTTAATCATCATATGGTCGAGGCAAGAGCCGCTGTGATGAGTAGGTAATGTGTGAGCAGGCAAAAAACCATGGTATGAACAGATGTTAAGGTAATCTTGAGTCCCTGTATCACAGTTTTCTGAGCCAATGTTAATGTTAATATCGCCTGTCAATATTATATTCTTAAATGGGCTAAGGGCTTGAAAGATCTGGTTTAGGGAACTGTGGAAAGAGGTTAAGTTTCTAGTGGAAGGGGATCTATACAAAGCAATTATCGCTGTGGATGTACCAATTTTGATGATAAGGCAGTTACTAATACAGTCTTGTAGGTCAGGTTCTTCGACTTTGACCCTTAACGATTCCTTAGCAAAGACAACAACACCATCATTTTGATTATGGTTAATTTTAGTGTACAATAAGTTGTACCCTGGTTTTACCGGGAGATTATCGTGGCGCTTTGATAGCCAGCACTCTGTTAGAACCATTATGTCACAATTATAGTTAAGTCTATGAAGAAAAATGTTAAAACTATCTATGTTCTTATAAACACTACGTATGTTTTGGGTTAGTATGGTTAGTGACTTTTGATATTGGGAAAGATATTGTTTGCAGTCCTCGACCTCGCATGACTTTGACTCAGCTAAAAACGAGTTGTCTATGTCAGTAATTAAATTAATATCCATTCTATTTAAAATTAATAACAATAAAAAAAAAAAATAAAAAAAATAAAAAAATATATATAGATTAAGTCTAAGATTTAAAACAATTATGTGGCGCTCTTAGGCGCCTTCATAGTCAATTGAGTTTATGTACCTGTATTCGGCAGCTTGTTTAGCCGGACAAATGGCATCTCCCGTCTTGTGATTGGCTTGTTTTTTAAAGCGCATACAGGTGGCACACTTTGGATTATCAGCTTTTTTTGCGCAGTCTTGACTAGAGTGTCCTTCTTCTCCGCAATGGGCACAAGCCGGGACAGCGACCTTACACGTTTTAGCTGCATGACCGTACTGGTGGCACTTGTAACATCTCGTTACTAGTGTAAAGTCTCGTACCGGGCAGGACGTCCAGTTTATAAACAACCTGTCCTGAGTGATGAGGGCCTTGCGAATGACGGCTGAGACTTCTATTATATAATTACAATTCTCAGCATCTTTCCGACCAGACTTGTGGCTAAGTTTAATTGAGCTCAGAAAAGTAGCTAGGGTCATGGGCAGTTTTTCCGTAATGTTTTGGTCGTAAATGCATTTATAAACCTCATTTTCACTCATTGATGCGGGAACTCCGATAACAATAATGCGAGGTTTGCGTTTCCGAGGTTCGTCGATAGTAAGGCCTGACGAAGCGATTTGGACTGTTTTTTTGAGCTTGTCTAAGTCATCCTTGGTCTCAGTGCTGATGATAAGTCCTCCTTTCCCTATTTTACGAACGCCTCGTACTTTCAGCTTCATATCTCCAGGGCATATTATTTTCTTTATCATGTTCTTGGTCTCATCACTGGACTTTGAATTGTCGCTCGGAAAAATCGCAACGGAGCTAAGATTATTGGGGCGAATAAAACTGCTGGACCCCTTCTTCACCATATCGGCAAAAGACGTGGAAGATGTAGAACTTGCAGATTGTTTCATACAGGACTCCTGAATGGTGCGGTTCATCTCTGAGAGGCAGTCCGCTAGGTCTCGAGCTTCAGTCATCGTTTTAAGGGCTGTTTGTGTTTGTAAGACTCTGGATTTCAACGACTGGTATTGAACAGCCAATTGAGAAACACCATGTCCGACTTTTCGGCAAAGATTGTTAATTTTTTGCTTATGCTCAGAATTAAGTTTTCCTTCCGAAGAAATAGCACAAACCTCATTCAGGTATTGATGAATAGTCCCCAACCAGTTCTGAATCTCAGGCGTAGAAATTGGTTCAACGGCTTCTACTTGGTACTCCATGGGTTGTTGGGGTGGTCTCGGTGTTGGTGTCGATGGAGGGCTGCGAGGCGTCATCACACTCCGGTTAAATGGACTGCTGTCCATTTTCCAGAATTAAAATAACTCTTTATAATTAAGTTAGTCCATTATTTCGAGTTAGAACCGCTCACTACGCTGCTTTGTATATGAAGCGAATACACTTAAACTGGGTCACAATTTATAGCAAACGTTAATTAATTTGTTTCCGTATTGCATTGATGTGCACGTCTGTATGCGATGAGCGCAAAAGAGATTTTCCATTCAATTCAAATTACTTTAGCAATAAAAAGAAAACGAAATATTATAAACGTTTTATTAGAATAATTAGTAACAAAATTAGGTTTACTTTGGTTGGTTGCAGACAAGTTAAGTTGTACTTAGCTTATAAAAATGGTAAAAATAAAATAAAGATATTGAAATAAAGGTTACTTAATTCTTAAAAATACACCAGATCTTCATCATTCATCAAAACATAAACTTTGGGATTGTCACGAATCTGAAGCAATTCAGTAACTTTAACTAGTGAAAGATAAGGCACTACGTC
Organism: Fissipunctia ypsillon; assembly: GCA_947568875.1. Taxonomy (NCBI): domain Eukaryota; kingdom Metazoa; phylum Arthropoda; class Insecta; order Lepidoptera; family Noctuidae; genus Fissipunctia; species Fissipunctia ypsillon. Next base: position 16,148,738 of record OX387668.1, read on the forward strand.
TTTGTCTTGGCGCTTTGGTACAGTAAATGTGGGAGTTTTGCCTGAGTAATCAGTTCTGTAAAAATTTATGGAGTACATTCTTGACTCAATATTAATATTCTCTACTACGCCAACAAAATACTTCCAAGTTTTTTTAAGAAAATACCGAACCAAGACTGTATCTTCAATGTCAAAATCTTTCACTTCGTAATTTTTTTCGCTTTTATTCTCATCATGATCTGTCATACCAAAGTCTCCATCATCATCTCCTTTCATGGCGTCAATCTCACTTGGTTTCGGTTTTCTCTCATTTTTACAGATTTCTTTGGTGTGTAAGTCTTTTTCTTTATTATGTTCTATATAGTTTGTTTTGGCTAACTCTAATTCAGTCTCCAGTTTTAATGCGTTTTCAGTCTTATTTCGTTTCTTATCAGTCGTATTCTTATTTGTAATAGTACTTTCATAGTTTTCTTTTTCTTCGTATATTCTTAATCTTTGATCATGTACTTTGCTTTCAAGTTTTTTTGTTAATTCCAACGTAATATTGCTGTCTACATTAACATTTTCTTCCATTTGATTCTCTTTATTTGTGGTATCTGTATTGTTATGTACTTGTGCTTTAGTGATAATTTGAATTCTTCCCACATCTTGATCGAAACAGGAATTATCACTGTCTAAGTCCAGTGATAGGTCAGAATCATCATAAACACTGAAATTTGTTTCTGTAGATGTAGAATCACTATTGTATGTAGATTTTGTTGATGTCTTTGCACATTTTGAAGTCTTGTTTTTTAGGCCACTGCTTTTTTTATGCTTTTGAGCTGATTTTTTAGGTATTTTATTCATTTTGTGGTTGGTAAAAATATTAAAATTGGTGTCGATAGGCTTTAATGCGGAAGGTAACATTTTCGAACCCAGGAAGACGCGGTTTTCAGGTGTCAACTTTACTGAAGACAGTATAGTAACCTTTTCATAGCTGTCTGTCGGGTTTTCAGTGATGTCCGTATATGGTATATTCACTTGATCATTATTAATATTGTTTGTCAATTCATGTTATATTTAATTGATGAATTGGATTTAACGATGGTAACAGTTCGTGATATCCAGTATCGCCTTCGCATCTGCAACACACTTTTTCTTCACATATGCAACTCAATGTCCTATAACAAATCTTTTGTTTGTCTTGAAGAGTGTAAATTATTTGGTGTAGCTTCATTGTCCCCTTAACAGGTATCACATTTTGAGGAATCATTTCGCACATATCTTGAACATCTTTCGCAGTTATCATGTACAGTTTAACTTTAATATTTTCTTGTAAATAAATAAATGCATCTTCAGCACTGGTAATATCATGCCCGTGAGCTACGTAGTAATCAAGTTTTCTTTTAATGGCTCCACCAACACCGTCAGCAGCACCTTTCCCATGTGAGGCTTCAAAGTAATTCCACGTCCCTACTTCAAAACCGTAGTCGGAAAGTCTTCTTGTAAATAAATAAAAATTGTTTTTTTGGCGATACTGCGTTGTCGGCCCGTCACTAAATATGTGAATTTTTTTTACATACGGTGTATTTGTTATAATATCTCTAAGAATGGGGTCCAGATGAGCCCATATAGCACCTGGACCATGCTCATTAACTGGTGAAATAGAGCAGATAGGCTTCGGCCTTTTATTTTTTTGGTATAATACGGATATATGTAAAGTTATTTGGTTTGTTTGAAAATGCACAGCTTGGATTTCTTCAGATAGTTTACAAGTATAATTTTCAGAGAAGTCACATACTATAGCAACTTCATCATTATCCAGATTTTCAATATATTTTTTGTAAGCCTTGTACTGGTAATTCTTATTAAAGTAGTGAATTTTAAATGTTATCAAATCTTTGATGAATGTTTTAGTCAGTTCGGTGACAGTCCCAGTAACAATTTCATTCATATATCTTTTGACTGTTTTCACTTCTGCTTTCCCCTTGGTCATTTTGGTGTATTGGTGATTTTTTAACCTCCACTGCAACCATTGTACTGGAGTGTCTTTGTTAATGCTTGAATTCACATTAACATGATCATTAATCAAATTGATGCAATTAGTACATTTAGAATACATGCAGTCATAACATTCTGCACATGTAATATTTTTAATAAAATCATCCATATCTGAAGTTTGAATCACTCCTAGCTTTTTTAGAACTATTGCTTTGAAAGAAATGTTCGAGTGTTTGATACACCCACATGTGTTTCTGTCTTGGAGTCTAGATGGTACTACATAAAATGGTCGATGACGTGTAAAACTAACATAGGATGCTCTGCCTCCCTCAGACATGTATTTTGCATGAAGCTTTTGCATAGCGTCCATTAGATATCTTTTTTGCATTTTCTGTTTATTTCTTGTTTTAAATTCTTGCTTACCTGCACTTGCTCGGCTTATATCATCTCTGTTAAAAAAAGTCTGTATATCTTTTACGTGTTGCTTTATTCTTATTTTTTTACTTTTAAATATCCTTGGTCTGCCCTTCAGTCCAAGAGTGCTTGACATTTTTGTTTTCATTTTATATTTTTTTGCTGTCTCATTTAGTGTAATACTTTTCAAAACAGTTTTCTTCTCATGGGTATCAGCATTACTATATGACTCTTTTAAACAATCTGTCAGTGTTCAGTAAAAAAATCTTCTTTTTAACTTTCTCTTTTTCCTCTTGACTTATTGACGGCAGTTGTTCTAGAAATTGATTAGTCTTTGTGACTGGAGTAGCATCAGTGACCTCTGCTTGATTAATTACCGAATCTTCAGAAGGGTGTTCATTTTCAGGTTTTTGCTCGAGCTGGGGGTTGTTGATTGTTAAACTATTTATTCTCTGAATTGCTGATGTTAATTTATTGGTAAGAGTTTTTATTTGAGCTTTGTAACGATACAATTGTCTTTTCAGGTTTCTATTTTTTTTCTTCAGTGTTTCGTTTTCTGATTTAATTGCTGTTATCAAATTTATTTTGGCTTTTTTCTGTGTACTGCTATTATTTTTTTGATCTAAATTAATCTGGGAAGCAGAATTATTTTTCGTTGCTCTTTTGTTGTTTGCTTCTTTCCATTTTTGACGCTGTACAGTCTTTTCTTCTTCTGTCATTTCTGCTATCTTTTTTACGTTTTTCTTTACTTTTTCTAGATGTTTAATCCTAAATTCTTCGTGTTTTTCTGGTTTTTCAACTTTTAATCGCTCCCTGTATCGCTTTTGCCTTTCGGCATTAGACATCGGCATATCTGAAAAACAAAAAATAAACTAAGAATAGCTTCTGTTAATAAATCTCATTACAAATCATTTATCAACTTTTCTGATACAGATCAGATAAAAACAGTATTACAAATACAGGCTACCAATTAAGTTACCTGCATCTGTCGCGAGGTTGACTCTACCCGTCATACTGGATAATAATATATAATCACGATTTACCTCCTTTTTAGATAAAGTCGGTTAAAATATTCATGTACATGCAGCTTTATATTCATCATTTTCGTTACGTAACATTTTAGTTATGAAATGCAACTAAAATGTAAGAAAATCTTTTCGTTACATAACGAAATGTCACTAAAATGTAAGACCAAAATAACCTCAAAAATAAATTTACTGCAAAAAACAATGTTTAACGTTCACAAGAAGAACTAAGTAAAAAGATAATATTCTACTAATTAACATATCAATTCCACAATCATGCATCTAAATTACTTACCGAAACAGCGTGTTGTAAATTAATGATAACGAAAATGTTTCTTCGGAGCTCCGTTCACGACTTTCACAAGAAAATGTTTGATCGTTGCGTTTGACAGTTTTGTAACAGCCAATCAGGTTCAGGCTAGTATTGCCAATATTAAAATTTACGATTGCGTTCAGTAATATCAAGAAACCAGTGAAAAAATTTGCAACGAAACTGCTTGTAACTAACTTGTAAAATATTGAGACACGGTAATAAAACTATTTATAATGAATTATATTATTATGAAAGCCCCAAATAAACAGAAATTCAAATACTAGGGGATACGTATAACACGTTAAATACAAATCACGCGTAATAAATCGAAGTTAAAAGCCATTTTAACGAATCCAAATATTTTAAAGCTGATAGTGACACTACGTTTTTTCTATGGAACCAAAATTTTGAGTGGTATTATTATTAATATTTTTGTAAAAAATACATAGAATAGTAAGTCATGAGACTGTTTACTAATTAATTTAGTATATTACTGTCAAATACAATGCGAAGATTAAAAGTTACAAGATGTATTTATTGACTTTTTTAGTTTTCAAATTAACGACATCATTTTTATTCACAAATGTACACTTTTTTTGAAAAATACTCATTTCCCTTTTTTCTCCTCAAAATCCGAGCTGATTCAATTATTTTTTACATTAAAATTTTAAGAGACAGTATGCATAGGTCCCTATAATTTTCTTTTGTTAAAAACTTTTAGAATTTGTTAGTCCTCTAATCACGGCGGTAAAAAGGGGCATTTTCGTAATTTTTGGAGGGTCATATTTTCTTTACTAATTAGTTGCTGAAAAAAAGGAAATGACTGGGACGTGTCTACAGCAGATCTTGATTTTATGAAAAATAAATTATTGTTCTAGCTAGAGGTATCATTCAGAAAGAAAAAAGGGGAAAACATTTTTATGGAGAATCGCAGGCCCTGTTCCCTCTTAAGCGTCAGTGTCTGCTCTACTTCAACGATAATGAGCTTCTTCTGTAGAACTCAAAAACAAGATTTCTCGCAATTCAAGTGTTTACATTTCAATACATTAGTTATAACAGTTATAAGTTAATCCATACTGCGCGCGCGCCATGAAAACATTATCACCACGTCCTTACGTAGGCTACGTTTGAACAGCTCTTTATCAGTGTTCATGTGTGTGTAGCACACAAGTACACAACGCTGAACAAATACGTGATGTGTGTTTAATTATGTGTCGCCAAAATATTGTACAATTAGTGCTGTAAATATTGACTGAGAATGTCCTTTACTTTTAACTTTCTATCTATTTATTTGAGTTCTCTGGTGAAAGTGTATAATTTTCGTTTTGTCCATATTTATTTTAAGATTATTTTCGGTTAACCATTGTATTATCGTTTTTAATGTTTGGTTAACTACGTGCTCGTAATCATTTTCTTTGTCGCTTTTTATTATAACTGTGCTATCATCTGCAAATAGTACCATTGGTTGATTGATATGTTTAGGGAGATCATTGATATATATCAAGAACAATAAAGGGCCTAGGACACTTCCTTGTGGAACTCAAAAGGAGCTTGGAAAATTTATGCTGCGTAACGTAGCAGAAAAATGGGTTTCGGGATTGTACACCAAAAGGACAACACCTGCCGAACCCTGTTTTACTTAAAAATACATGATCATCATAAGTATATATTATGTATATGAGTATGACCGGGGATAAATGCCGTCAACAGTTGAAACCAGAAATGCTTACATTTCAACATGAGACAATGCCTGAACAAACATAGGTCAGTAGCACGCGAATCATGTGAGTTTATACAAAGTACACTGGTGGACAATAAAATTAGGCCACTCCTATTTTTATCATTTATTCATTAATTACGGTCTGTTTAAAAACTAAAATAAATAATACGTTTTTGAACGTTCATTTGCAATCTTAGTAGAGAGTATAATGATAAAATTATCAAGTGGAAATGTATCAAATGTCATTTAATCAGTTTTTTTAGGTACCCACGCTTTTATTCTTTTATGTTTAATGTCCTGTCGCTAGGTCGCTAATTAAAACTATCGTTAAATTCGAATTACTGATTTAAGTTCTGTGCCTCCCACTTCCTTTTTATTGATAAATATGGATCCACGCGAAGCAGAAGTTGTTCGAATCGCAACGTTGTTACAAACTGGAATGAGCCAGCGAAATGTCGCTCGACAATGTGAAGTTAGTCGATCAACGGTTCAATGTGTCTACAACAGGTATCTGGAGACCGGTGACTACATAAGAAGACCTAGATCAGGTCGAAGAAGAAAGACATCTGAACGGGATGATCGATTTGTAGTGTCAGCAAGCCTCAGAAATCGTCATCGTTCTGAAGTAGAATTGCAGCATCTGCTCAGAGATGTCCGAGGTGTCGTTGAAGTGATAGGACAATAAGAAAACGCCTTAAAGAACGTGGTTTAAAACCATACAGACCCGCAACAGGTCCTAAACTTACCACCGCTCATAAAGCAGCAAGGTTAAATTTTGCTCGTGAACACCGTGACTGGACTTTGGCACAATGGGGGCAAGTACTCTTTTCTGATGAGTCCCGTGTGTGTCTTTATGGTGTGTCACAATGTGCCATATCTGAAAGGGTAAGCTTTGGAGGTGGTTCAGTTTTGTTCTGGGGAACTTAGAAGCCCGTACAGAGCTGGTTATCGTAGATAGAGGAACTGTGACTGCTGAATCGTACATCACTGGTATTCTTGAAGAGCATGTAGTGCCATACTCAGGATTTATCGGTGAAGAATTCAAATTAATGAACGATAATGCGCGCCCCCACACTGCGATGTGCGTTAGAGATTACTTGCGAGAAGTGGGGATACAGGTTCTGGACTGGCCAGCACGAAGTGTAGACCTTAATCCTATAGAACATTTATAGGACGAGCTAAAACGGCGAGTACGACAGCGAAAACCAGCTCCAGAGAACATGCAACAGTTGAAAGCTGCTTTATTGGAGGAATGGGAAAAGATACCCCAATCTACCAATAAAAAGTGGATACAATCCATGAACAAAAGGATGGTATGTGTTATTAAAGCCAGAGGAGGTCTTACCTACTAAAGAAAGATTGACATCAGCGAAACCATTTTAATTTTTTTTTTAATCAGTGTGAAGTCGTTGTAAATTTTTCTTCATTTTTGATTTTTCTTGTGTATTGCTAAAAATAAAGTTGGTTTATTTAAAAATGCATTATTTCATTTAAGAATTAACATACAATCGATAAAAAAAAAATATTTAATTTATTGTCATTTTGAAACACAGTCACGACAACCGGTTTGGTAGGTGGCCTAATTTTATTGTCCACTAGTGTATTTGAAATGAGCCGAAAAATCCGCTATCTATCATACACAATGTAATGATAAGGATGGGAGCATTGTCTTTAGAACGAGGAGTCACTCACACGGTATCAAATAATGTTTGAATAGATTCGAATGAAATGAAAAACAAAGGGGGATGGGCAAAAATGTATGTGCTCCGTCCCCCACCCATCAACAAAAATGAAATGTAGCTCAATTGATAGGTCTTGGGAAGATGATATTTTTTTACTATGGCGACATTGCCCAAATGCATGGGGTTCTCATGGTATCTACGTTTAAACAAATATCTCGTTGACGTATTTATTGATGAATAATTCCAAAATACCTACTCATATCTATTCATTAGTGCACAGCGACGGGCGGTGCATGCACATAAAGATAACCGGTTACAAAATAACCTCCGGGAGCGGGGGCGGAGAGCGCTCCCCAACCCACGCTCTTGCGCAGGTAGTCGCCCGAACCTTGGTCACAGTCAGTTCGCTGCAGTGTACGTTCACGTGTTATTTCTTTCTATGTTATCGGTATTTACTTTACAACTACGACCCCTTTTTGTTTACTGGACTGATTAATAGCTTTTCGATTGACCCTGGCACGATAAAGGACTTTGTGATAACTGGATTGGATACTGTGTATTATGGAAACTGGACGGCGGTGTATTATGTATCCGCGATCTGTTTTGCGACAAAGGCGGCACGTTCTACAAGAGGCGTTAATTGAAAGTGAACCTGAATTAGTTAACCATATTTCACAAAATGCGCTGATACAGGTAAATAAAATCTTATATTTATTATTTAACTAATATGTACTTAATTCTAACTGATAAGTGTTTTTCACTGCAAAATATTTATAATAATGTAGACCCTCCTGTGCCACACCTACAATATGTACATTGATTGCCATTTTATACTTGGGACTACACTATCGGCGAATACTTACACCTATTTATCTAGCCCTAAACTAAACAGAGCTTGTACTATGAGTATTATACTATGTAACAAAACGCTTACATTAATACATATTATTTGAATATGTATAGAAAACAATAATAAATGATAAATTCTTTATTTAAATAAAAACACACTACAAAAAATATATGCACGGTAGGGGCTGCAAAGTTATTTATTATAACTGTGTTACAGCCGCTAACACCTACCTCCTAATGAAGTATTAGAAAAAATCGACCCGTATTACAAATATGTAGATCCGGGCAGTGAAAGGTCGTGAGTTCGAGTCCCATCAGAGCTAGTACTAATACGGGTCGTTTTTTTCTAATATGTACTTCATTTTCAATAGTAAAAATTGCATTCAAAGTAAAAAACAATCTTTTTTTTATATGACGTGTTATGTATTAACTACTGTTAATACTAAACACGTCATATTCATTACACGAATACTTGTGCCCTACGAGATTTGACTCCGCGACTCTTAGTTCAGAAGGCAGATTCTAATACTCATCAATTTTTATTTTTGCTCCAGGTTGTATTTAATAACACTATGGCAGTGTGCCATAGATGCTGGCAAAGAGCTAGCAATGCTACGCGACAAGGTCGCATCGGAAATGCAGACAATGACGTCCCAGGTCCAGAAATTCACGTCGGTTGTACGCGTCCCAGAGGGTCATGGCCATCCGGCTAGCCCGGGGATACCGCACGGTCTCCGGGGAGGCGGCGAACCTCCTTGCCGGATTACCGCCATGGGATCTGGAGGCAAAAGTCCTCGCGCACATGTGGGAGTGGCGCGAGGAGGCAGGACGCCGGGGCGTAACTCCGTTGCCGCGAGAAATCGCGGCACGGCGGACAGAGCTCCGGCAGGATCTCATGGCGGCATGGAGAGTGCGATTGTCGCAACCCAGCGCTGGGCACGCCACAATTGCGGCGATAAGTCCCCTCTTTGAGGAGTGGCTGGAGAGGCGCCACGGCGTCCTCACCTTCCGCCTGACGCAGGTCCTCACCGGACACGGGTGCTTCGGGAGGTACCTGTTCCGGATAAGGCGGGAGGAAACGCCCGGGTGTCACCACTGTGTGGATCGCCCGGAGGACACGGTGGAGCATACGGTGGAGGTCTGCCCGGCTTGGGCGGAGCACCGCCGTGTCCTCGCGGAAGCGATCGGCGGCGGCGATCTCTCGTGTCCGGCCCTGGTCCAGGCCATGGTACGGAGCGAGAGTGCATGGGAAGCCATTACCTCCTTCTGCGAAGCAGTAATGCTCGTGAAGGAGGAGGCGGGACGCGTGAGGGAGAGGCAAGCTTTGCACCCTCACGCCCCTTGTCGCCGCAGGAGACGCCCTGGGCGTCGGGAATCGGCAGCCGATTCCCGGCCACCGTAGGCGCGGTTTTGCGGACGGCGAGCAATGGGTAGCTCGCCGTCCGGTAAGGACCAGGCCCGAGTCGACGGCGCGTCGTGTTCCACGCGCGCCTCAAAGAGATGTCAGCACTATTGACGGGGTCCGCTAGGGCCGATGCCAGCTAGGGTTGCGGGATGTTCGAAAGAGTTACCGTGGCCCCGGCACAGGCAACAGAAGGAACACGGGTGGGTTTTAGTCAGTAAAAGTCTGACACGCCCTCCCGCTCCGCCCAGAGCGGGAGAAGTCATTTGATGATTTCCCATCCACAAAAAAAAAAAAAAAAAAGCTTAGCTACTTTATATACCTACCTATACCAGTAGTTGAAGCTTCTGTGCTTTGAAAGACGTAGCGTGTGTTACAGATTGAAAATTGAATTGTAGACGTCTCAATCCTCCGATGGAAATCAATCTATAAAAAAAGAAAAATTAGTAAATTGAGTAAAAATAATTAAATCTAGAACGATAGTCAAGCGGGTACTACCTTCACTGTCTTGAAAGCATTTATCACAAATATAATCAAAAAAACTGGGACCGCCGCCGACGCAAGCTTCGCAGTAAAATTGTTTACAAGCCATACATTTAGCCACCTGGCTTAGTATTGTACATCTGCATTTATTGCAATTTTGAAAATTCACCTTTCTCTTAGAAGTGCAAAATTTTGGCGTATTGTGTGCGTTAGTTGGCTTAGAACTAGGGCCAGGAGAAGTAGGCAAAATAATAAATGGTAATTTTTCGATATCCAGAGTTGAGTTTAAAATACTGCTTGTACTGTCCATAATATATTTTTTTTCTTCCTTATCTACTGTATCGAATGGAGAATCTTCTGTTAGAATGGAACATGAAGGTGGGCGTGATGGAAGATCAAATCTAACCAAATCATGTAAGAAATCAACGTCATCCAACTCTGCACAGTATATAAGTGGTTGTATTGGATCACTGTTGGTTAATTGTAGATAGTGTTCACCCAGAGAAAAACAAGAACACTTTCCTCTTAGCGGTTCGCAAAAACAACTGACATCTCTATATTTTATTTTATGACTGTCTGTCTGTGTGTCTGTAATGATTTAGTGTACTTTCATGGTACCGGGTAACATACGTATATTGTCAGAAATTTTATTTGAAATTGCATTTATAGCTTCTTCCTCAATAAGGTGAACTTCTATAGTAGTTTCAGTTTGTTTAATTGCCTCGTATGCATCTCTAGCATTCTTTATGTTGACGCCGTGACTTACTTTCCTATCTAACATCCGTTTTATGCTGCCACCGATTCCATCTGCCACGCTCTTGCCATGACCAGCTTCGAAAAATGACCACGTTGAGTAAGATAGATTAAGTTGCCTGGTAAATAGAGAATGTAAAAAGAAATTGTTTTTCTGGCGATACTGAGAGGTTGGACCGTCCGAATAGTAATGGATAACATCTATGTCTGGGCTCATCTCTTTAACTGTATGTAAAATAGGAGTCAAGTGGGCCCATATTGCTGGAGGTTGGTGAGTGAGATTGTCGGATATTGTGCAAAAAGATTGTGATCTATTTTTCAAATAAATCATGCCGGTATGGAGACTGATTTGAGATTTCGAGGTACCAAAATGCATGGATTGTATTTCTTCCGTTAACTTACTTTGATAATTTTCAGAGAAATCACAAATTATAACGGCCTCAGTAGCTTTCATATTAGTAACCGCCTTTTGGTATTCTTTTTGTTGGTGAATATTATTATAATGGTGTTTCTTAAAAGCTATGATGTCGCGGCTAAAATCATCTATTAATTTTTGCGCTGTATCAGTCTTCGTTACTCGAACAGTCTTTTTTGTGTGAACTATGGTTCCACTTTTCTTTGTGTATGCATGATCTTGACATTCCCACTGATTCCAATTAACCGTATGTAGAATGTCATGATCTGCTGCAAATGTTAGTGTTTTATTTTTGCATTTCTCACATTTGTTATACATATATTCAAGATTTTTGGTATCACATACTAATTCTTGCAATAATTTGTCAAAATCATCGTTTATTATTCGATGTCTCCGTAAACTCTCGTATTGAAATTTGATATTCTCATGTTTTTCGCATAGACAAGTGGACCTGGATTGGATGTGAGGAGATAAAACAAAGAAAGGCTTATATTTGTAAAACGTAGTAATACCATAACGCCCTCCCTCTGCTCTGTATTTTCTATGGAGATTTGGAATGCTATCAATAAGGTACCTAATTTGTTGTTTATTTTTATTTTTTACTCTACATTCCTTTTTACCTGATGTTATTCTACTAACATCGTCTCTTACGAAGAAAGCTTTTATTTCTGGAATCTCATTTTTTTTTTTTGCCTTCTTTGGTTTAAATCTTGCTGTCACTTTTAATCCAAGCACTTTAGAAGTATATTGTTTATTTTTCGAATTGTGAACCACTCGTTTCAACAACTGTTTTTCTGAATGTTTCGTACAATTCGAGAAACTGGCTTTTAATGAGGTCTCTAATATTTCATTTCGAGCTTTTACAATATCTAAAGTTTTTTGTAAAGACGCTATCGTTTTACTGGCTTGTTGTTGGGATCTTTGAATTCTTTTTTTGTAACATTCAATTTTAGTTTTCATCTTATTAATTAAAGCTTTATTCTGTTGGTTTTGTTTTTGAGCCAATTGAAGTTTCTTTTTAATTTTTTTCATTTTATTTTCTTCTGTTCTCTGTTCTTGTTCTGTTGTTCTGTTTTGAGGCACAGGCATAGGTGACGGTCTATTAATATCATGTTGACGTTGTCTGCTTATCCTTTTTTCATCTCTCCACTCTTTTCTTTTTGATTCTGCTTCAGCTTGTGTCATTTCTGAAATTTTTTTCTTTTTCGATTTTATTCTTGCTAAATTTTTCTTTCGCTGTTCCTCATATTTCTCAGGGTTTTCCCTTTTTAACTTCTCTCTATACCTACGCATTTTTTCTTTTGCTGTTAATGGCATACTTCTGAAAAAAAAGTTACTTTAAAAATACCGATTGGAAACACCCATGTTTATATCATAATATCTACCTACCTACAATAAAACACGACCACCTGGTTTCCAATCAATTATAGCAAAAAATCCCTGGCGCTATATGTAAGGTGGACCTTATACATAGTGCCAGGGTTTGTTTTTGTGTCGGTGGGCAAAAATCATCGAAATGACATCCCCCGCCCTTGGGCGGAGCGGGGAAATAGTGTCAGACTTTTACTGATTAAAAACCCACCCCGTTCCTTCGTTGCCTTTTATACCGGGGCCGTGCTTTCCTTTTCAGAAATTAACCTCTAGCCCCAGTAGGCTTCGACCCTGCTGGGTCTCTACGGTTGCTGATAGCTCCCTGAGGCGCGCGACGACTTGGGCTCGGTCCGGACGGTTACCGGACGGTCGGCAGCGAACTACCCATTGTTCGTCGTCCGCAAGCCCGCGCCTACGGTGGCCGGAAATCGGGATCAGAATCCCGGCGGCGGCGGCGGCTGAGGCGTAAGCCGCCGTTGCCTTATGCGGTCAGCTTCCTCTTTCGCTAGCATTACTGCTTCGCAAAAGGAGGCGACCACCTGCCACACCTCCTCGCTCCGGACTATGACCTATACCAAGGCCCGGCGCGAGAGATCACCGCCGCCGATCACCCCCACGAGGACACGGCGATGCTCTGCTCAAGCGGGGCACCCGTTGCTCTGCGCAAGTACATTCGTCGCGCTACTGTAGGGAATATTGTAATACTGTGCCTCTACCGTGTGTCCATCGTGTCCTCCGGGCTGTCCACACAGTGGCGACACCCGGGCGTCACTTCCGCACGAATCTGGTGCAGGTACCTCCCGAACTTACTATGTTCGGTGAGAACCTGCGTCATGCGGAAGGTCTTTCCAGCCACGGCTCAAAGAGGGGAGTTACCGCCGTAATTAAAGCGTGCCCAGCACTGGGTTGCGAAAGTCGCTGTTGCCATTTCACCATGAACATAGCGCCAGGGTGGCCCGAGAAATTCAAAATTTCTAATGTGTTCGTGTAATATCAGCGTCAGTCTATAAAATGACCGAAAATATAATCATCAAACAATCTGCCACTAACCTACAAATTGTAAAAAACGTATGAAAATTTAAAATTCACGAGACCGGGTACCCAGACGCTTTTTAAGGTACACCGTACCTACTTAATTTTTAGTTAAAACCGCTATGTAAACTAAGCTTTATGCTGTCGGTTTTGTTACTTTTTCGGTCAAACTATATGTTACCGTACCTGCAGTAACAAAACCGAAGTAACATAATCTAACCTAACCTAACCAAAACATTAAAAATTGCTTTTCAGTTTCTCGCTTAGGTAAACTACATACAACAAGTTGTTTAGTATAAAACCATGCATTTCATTATCAATTTATTATAAAGAACGTACAAATAAGTAATTAAATGCATTAGTACAAACCTGACGACGAATTTCTTCTTAACCCAACCGGCAACAAAACGCGCTCTCACTAGCGACGAAATGACACTGGCGTTCAATTTTAAAGATGGCCGATCTACTTAGACTATAGTGTTGCCATTTTTGGAAAACCGAAAAAACCAATTAGTAGATTTCTAAAAAAAGAAATTGCCGTAACAAACCTGACTTGTCCGGAAGTAACAAATTTCGGGGACAGTAATTGTTTTTAAGTTTTAAAGAGGTGTGAGGAATTAAAGCTTTTTTAATTATTTTAAACATACTATAAATAAGTTTATTTTTTGTGAAAACAGCAAAACATGTCTAGTTGTTCCAGAAAATATTGATAGAATGAACTTACATGTTTTCATTTACACTGGGGACAAGCCAAAATGAAGGGGGGTATTGAACTAAAACAATTTACATATATTTAATTTTAGCTGGATTTCATTGGAATTTAGTTAAAAACGTAGTAAAACAGGTAAATTTTCAATCAAGTGACTATTTTAACCCAAATAAGTACAGAGATTCTTAAGTAAAAAAAAAAACTTGAAGGACATGCCTAAATGTGAGTTGTACTGAATTTTTGAATCTCCTCTATTCCTAACATGCTCTCCGTAATAGGAACGAGCTTGCTTTACCTGATAAGGCCCAAGAGACCAAGGCCAAGGGGTGCAAGTGCACCCCCTGGCACCCCCCTGCCGGTGCCCATGACAATTACCACTTGAAGTTTGTTTTATCGTTGTGCGTTTATATATATTCTGATTTCAAAATGATGCGCTGCTTTCCTTCCCGTGCGCTTTCACTGACGCCAACACCGGGCGGCACTGCCAATTGGCTAGAACGCTAGCCAATCACAGTCAAAGAATTTTTTACCTGCGCACGAGCCTGTTTAAGGTATTTTATATTTATTACACATTGGCAAACAAAGCACTCACTGTTCTACCTTCGTGGCTTACGTGTGTTTTTTTAGAGTTTCTCGTGGTGATTTTATACACGACTTGGCTTAATAATCTGGACTTGAAAAACGCTTCTTTAATTGGATAACCTGTGCTTGACATACTCGGACTGTGAATGTGTTTTACGTGTTGGATTTTGTTGTTGTGACAATATGGCAGACTTGGGACTTTGTTTGTTGTGCCAACGCACTTTAAATCGGAGTAATAATCGCCGGAGACCGTCAATGCCATTAACTGCTGAATTAATACAAGCACATCCTTCCTTGATGCAGTATCTCATCAATATTAGAAATACAGTGTGAGTCTTTATAATGTGCACATATCGAAATGAGGGAATCTATGCTTAATTTTATCGACGGAAAAAATGTTAAAAAAAATCTAAATATTTATTTATATTTTTTATGGATTTTTAAAAAAAATTGTTTGCTTTTGTGACCCCAGTGTATACAAAACTGTGTAACTTTTAAACTAAACGATTTATCACGATGAAACAAACTCTATAATGTTTGGAAGTAATTAGGTGTCGTCATAAAATAAAAATTATGGAAAAAAAATAGCCACATTTAAAAATAAACATTTTTGTTTGGCAAAAATCTGATTTTTTTTCATTAATTTTTACAAAAATTGTAAAATTTCTCAATAACATGCCCCCATCACCTTCTTTTTTTATAACTTTAAGTTATTCTTCATTGTATTAGGAACCTAACGGTAAAAATTGCATGTTTTTAACTCAACCCCAACATTTTTTATCAACTGTCAAAGAAAGGCCCAACGCATAGCTATTGTTTAGCAGGTAGATAAACTTTCTTTTGAATGTGCGCAGGTCGGGGAGGTAGGGCCAGCCAAAGGAACTTGAATTATGACAGATGTCAGACTGGC
Source organism: Fissipunctia ypsillon (assembly GCA_947568875.1). Taxonomy (NCBI): domain Eukaryota; kingdom Metazoa; phylum Arthropoda; class Insecta; order Lepidoptera; family Noctuidae; genus Fissipunctia; species Fissipunctia ypsillon. The sequence goes on from OX387668.1 coordinate 16,164,357, forward strand.
AGTCGCTCCGAATTATTCGCCGCTGCTACATGTGTTTCGGTACTTTCGTTCGCTGGACTTTCATAACTTTCGTTCGCTGCTACATGATGCCGCGTTTAAGTGAATTTTCCCCGGCACACATCGCCGACATACATTTTTATTATGGAGTGGGACAAGGAAGTGCCAGAGCTGCGCGCGCGGCTTACATAGCTGCGTATCCTAACAGGCAACCAGTGCCATCTGCCCGAAACTTCCAGGAAGTTCACAGAAGGTTGTCGATCACTGGACTTGGATCAAGTAGAGATCGTCGCGAGCCACCTCAAGTAATTATTGATGCGGCTACTGAACAAGCAGTATTAAGTGATTTGTTTGCTGATCCATCCATAAGTACTAGACGACTGGCTCTTCGTCACGGAATATCCCAAAAATCAGTGTGGCGTATTTTAAAGAAAGAAGGATTGCATCCTTATCACTATCAAAGGGTGCAACATCTACATGAAGACGTAGACTGGCGTCCAAGGTGTGTGATGTCCACATGGATTCAAAGAAAAACCAGAGCAAACCCAAACTTTCCAAGAAAAATACTATGGATGGACGAAGCGACATTCACTAGAGACGGTATTACTAACTGTCGAAATTTACACAGATGGTGCCGCGCAGGTGAAAACCCGAAACTGAAACGGTCATCTACTTTCCAAGTAAGATTTTCGATAAATGTTTGGGCTGGTCTTATCGATAACATGTTGATTGGACCAGTCATATTGCCGAGAACGTTGACTGGTGAAAGATTTTTAAGTCTATTGAGAGATGATATGCCTCAGTTATTGGAAGATGTCCCACTGGCTGTGCGTCAAAGGATGTTTCTTCAGATGGACGGATGTCCTGCCCATTACGCTACAAATGTAAGAAGATTTTTAAACGAAAATTATCATGACAAATGGATCGGCCGGCAAGGACCTGTAGGGTGGCCTGCGCGTTCACCCGATTTGACGCCCCTTGATTATTTCCTATGGGGGACCATGAAGCAACGCGTCTACAGTACCCCCATCAACAGTGAGGCCGATTTGCGTGACCGCATAATAAATTGTGCGAATGATATTCGCAATGATCCCGAAATGATAAGGAGAGCGACACACCAAATTCTAATTCGCGCGGCTTTGTGTTTACAACAACGAGGTGGACATTTTGAGAACCTGATGCATTAAATTTTGTATTTAATAATAAATGGGTTTCAATTGAACTCTTTTGCATTAATTATCATCCCAAACAAACCACCCTTATGAGAACAATACGATTCCGCGTTCGGAGTGCCATCTTTGAAACGACCCGCGCGCATTCACAACAAAGTTAACAAAAAAAAGTTTATCTACCTGCTAAACAATGTGCGTAGCTATGCGTTGGGCCTTTCTTTGACATTTGATAAAAAATGTTGGGGTTGAGTTAAAAACATGCAATTTTTACCGTTAGGTTCCTAATACAATGAAGAATAACTTAAAGTTATAAAAAAAGAAGGTGATGGGGGCATGTTATTGAGAAATTTTACAATTTTTGTAAAAATTAATGAAAAAAAATCAGATTTTTGCCAAAAAAAAATGTTTATATTTGATTATGGCTATTTTTTTTCCATAATTTTTATTTTATGACGACACCTAATTACTTCCAAACATTATGGAGTTTGTTTCATCGTGATAAATCGTTTAGTTTAAAAGTTACACAGTTTTGTATACACTGGGGTCACAAAAGCAAACAATTTTTTTTAAAAATCCATAAAAAATATTAATAAATATTTAGATTTTTTTTAACATTTTTTCCGTCGATAAAATTAAGCATAGATTCCCTCATTTCAATATGTGCAGATTATAAAGACTCACACTGTATAACAGAGGTAAGTTGTTTACGAGAATATAATTAATGCAATACGAAAAACTGTAAAAATGTCTCCGTTCAACTTATTGTTTGTTGTTGTTCCGTTACGCCGCAACGGATCGATATATTTATACGGATATTTTAGGTAGTAGGAGAAGTAGAAAGTAAAATAGACTATACATCCCGGCAAAATAAATATTATTCCCATGTGAAGTGTGATATATGTATACTTCATGTGACTAACCTAAAGCTGCTGAAGCGCACATATTTATTATCTATTTTACACCTTAAGCGCACACGACCGATGAGTCACCGGCCGCGCGCATCGTGTGGCACGCAGGTGTTCCACAAAAACCCTATTTACGACTTTGTTTCTGGGTATTTTGCTTCCGGCTCATATTTTTTCTATTGTCAACGAGCAGGGCTTTCAAAATGTGTTGGTGTCCTTTGAATCTATGATTGACTTCATTTATACAATTGTTAAAAAATAAATAAAAATAGAAAATATTTTATGAAACAAAAATACAAATGGTAACCTATATGTTTTTAGGTTTAAAATCCATGGAATGTTTATATTTAATGTAAAACGTGAATAAAATCACATTGCACAGTACAATTTACATTTCATATTTACAAGTAATGAAGAACCAAAACAAAGAACCACAGACGGAAAAGAACTAATTTTTTTTTTTTCATTTTTGAAATGAGAGCTCGTAGGTTTGTCATAAATATATGTTGTTATTTAGTAAGAAATTACACGGTACTGTTACCATAAAGAAATACACACTAGTTAAGGCATAATATAACGTCAGTCCCGCTTTGGGGACTGCAGATCCCATGTGCACCTTGAGGCAAAAAACTTTTGGGTACTCTAGATACCATGTGTGCTTTAGCGGTGCCGCGGCGGGTGGAGCCCCGTGTGTTATAGGACTTGTACAGAAAAACTGCGAATCGGTGCGATGCGAATTCGTGCGACAAGGTGTCTCCCTTCCACGAATAGGGTGACACAGGAATGCGCAATGCGAATCAATTTGCAAGTTCTTGCGATGCGTCGTGTGAGCTCGCAGATTTTTGCGGATGCGACGACGCAACGCAGTTTTGTGAACGAGCCCTAAGACTGATTGATTATTATTATGAAAGAATATCTTAAATATTTAAGACTAAACTCAAGGCTTGCTTTTGCTATTTTTCTTTTATTTCTAGCATTGTCCAGACTTTATACTAACTGAATAAAAAACGGTTTCTTAGTCTTAATGACGATTTTCATTTCACTAACGGTAGTTCATTTTGTTTCTAGTTTGGTGTCGGGGACCGGATTTGCAGACCATGCTTACAACGCGCTGACCGTTACGTGTCAGCGGAACCAAGCGTATTGGAGCAACCAGCGGAGCAAAACGTTTTGCAACATCCAGCGGAACCAAATGTTCTGGAACATCCAGCGGATCCACACATCTTGGAACCAGCAGCGCAACCAAACGTTGTAGAACAGCCAGCTGGAGGTGTTCAAGGACAACGCCATTTTCATTTCCCCGGTTATCATCGAGCACCTTTGAATACCAGAGTTTGCATTTTTGCAATGTGTGAAAATCGACACTTACAACGGATTGACAGGTCTTTAAGAGCTTAAATTCTTAAAGAGAAGAAATTCTTTATATCTTTTGGCTCTCGTGTATGTGAAGAACATAGAAATGATAGTGCTTGGCAAGACATCGGACGGAGTACACGTCACGTGTACAATATGTTTTCTCCAAGACAATTAATGGACATGGTGAGACTATTGCAGTCGCATTGTTCACATTTAAACTTCGAACGGCTATTTTCAATCAGTGACAGTATTTTCCACTATTATATTGGGTTTTCAAAGACTCAATTCCAAGAAATGCTGCAAAGCATACCTTCAATTGCTGAAAATAACACAAGAAGGCCAGCTACAGCCTTGGCAACGGTGCTGATGAAACTGCACACTGGTGATTCTAACCAAAGATTGTGCAGCCTTTTAAGAATGTCCCGCTCTACATTTGAGAGGACGATGACGATTGTAAGAGAATGCTTGAAGCGAGATTTTATTCCAAGACATCTTGGATACGATCATATATCTCGTGATGAAATTATTTCAAGGTATTTGGCGATACCCAGTGCTTTATTTGGAAACAATTACGAACGAGCTGTTACAATACATGATGCGACATACATGTACCTCCAAAGAAGTACCAATTATTATTTCCAGAGAAAGTCATATAGCCTGCATAAGTGGCGTAACCTTTACAAGCCATATTTAATAGTATGCCCTGATGGACACATAGTGGATGTATATGGGCCCTATGATGCAACGACGTCTGACTCAGTTATACTGAATAGAATATTAGAAAGCCGAGAAGATCCATTTCATTGGGTTTTTAGACCTAATGATGTTTTGATTTTGGATCGAGGGTTCAGAGATTCGATTGAACCGTTACAATCATATGGATATTGTCCTAAAATGCCCATTACAAAAAGCAGTACTGACTCACAGCTAACGACCCGAGAAGCAAACAAATCCCGGAAAGTAACGATGTGTCGCTGGGTCGTTGAAACAATAAATGGCAGGCTGAAGAACCAGTTTAAGCAATTGAGGCACACGAACAATAACCGAGCAATGACACACCTCTTTGATGAAATTAAGATTGCGTGTGCTATACTCAATGCGTTTGGTCAACCTCTGACTGATCACAGGTTAGTGACTAATATATTGAGTGAAATACACCAAAGATCCGATATGGAGAACCATTTAAGCCGTTATGTAATTGCAAATAATCTAAATGCTCGCAGAGCTATATTCCGTGCAACAACCGAAGAAAACCCGGAACTAAATAGTTTTCCAACACTAACCACAGATGACCTTATTTTATATGCTCTTGGTACTTACCAGATAAAACAAGCTCGAAGCTATTATGGCGAGCATATAAAGAATAATGGTCAATATCACAGAAGTTAACACGCAAAATATAACACAATACGGAATAGTATCTGCCAATCCTGTGTTACTTAGGGGAAGAATTCAGTCCAGACATCGGCAGGCTCGGATATATTATGTATATATACTGTATGAAGAAAATGCGCATGGAAGAGAAGCCATAATAGGCCACTACTGTAGCTGTATTGTAGGAAAAAGAACCCTCGGCTGCTGTTCTCACGCGATGGCTATTGTCTGGTACTTAGGATGGGGCAGACATCAACCTAATCTTAGTCCCCCAGCACTATTTTTAGACAGTTTAATTGTAAGACACGACGTCGAAAATGAGGCTAATGATGAACCTAGCGACGATGACGTCCAAATGTAATATGTTGTTTTTAAAATAAAAAGTTCTCCTTAAGACCAGTTTTATTGTTTTTAACCAATACATAATAAATGTAAACATGTATTTGAAGATATGACTAGTAACTAAATAGTTAATGTCGCTTGGGAAGGACAAAAATATGCTTTGTAACAAGAATTATTCCATAATGTATGAAAATATTAGTTAGTCTTTAAACTGATATAACTCAGTCCAGACTGAGTTTTCGATATAAGACCCCATACAATAATTCATTCATAATATTATTCTGCACCGTTTTTTTCATATTTGATCGACTGCCGCCAAAAAAACAAAACGCACCAGTCTTCATACTAATTTGGTCATTGTCTTTTAGGCAAATTAGCACTACCTATTCCCATCATTGATTATTACTCAATAAGCAAAGATTCCCTACAATTATTATTAAAGCTTGCTTATTATTATTAAATTATTTATTTACACACAAACATCACCAAAAAGGCCTTATCCCTGCAATGTTTAAACAGACAAAAAGAAAGTGCGTAATTGCGTGTTTACTTTAAAATCCAATCACTGCCCAATTAATAAAATTAATAAGATTAATGGCGTTTGGAACAGTACGCAGCGCTATATACTTACATTATAGGGAACTTATTCATTAAGAAAGAACACAAGGAAGATACCTACCTACCGATCCCTTCTGTTAACTATTTAGAAAATTCTATGGAAAAATACCATTGACACATTTTTTCAATATTCGCCTTTTGTTTATTTTAACTTAAAAATTAAAGGGTCTTTCAAATAGAGCGAGTCGATGTTAATAATCTGTGGCGGCCATTTTGTTTTGGCGGCATCTGTCAAATCTGTTTTTTCTTATTCAGTCAGTGATGCCAAATCACCATGGCAAGTTACACGGTTGAGCAGCATGTGCAAATGATAAAACTTTATTATCAAAATGAGTGTTCGTTAGTGCAAACGTTGCGCGCATTGCGCCCATTTTACGGCAGACGCGGTGGCCCTTCAAAGTCCACTCTCCAACGATTGGTGACTAAATTTGAGACGACCGGTTCGGTAAACAACCAACCAACACCTTTACGTCAAAGGAACGCCAGATCGGCCGAGAACATCGCCGCTGTACGTGAGAGTGTTCAGGAGACTCCGAGGCAGTCGATTTCTCGCCGTGCTCAAGAACTCCGCCTTTCGCAGACCTCAACTTGGAGAATTTTGCGTCGGGACTTGGGTCTGCATCCGTACAAGATCCAACTGACCCAAGAGCTCAAAGTTAATGACCATAGACAACGCCGTGTGTTCGCTGAATGGGCATCGGAACGCTTGGAAGAGGACCCCGATTTTGGCCGAAAAATAATCTTTAGCGACGAGGCACATTTTTGGATGAATGGTTTTGTTAATAAGCAAAATTGCCGTATATGGGATGACCACAACCCACATGAGGTTCACCAGGTGGCAATGCATCCACAAAAAGTTACTGTTTGGTGCGGAGTTTGGTGTGGCGGCGTCATTGGTCCGTACTTCTTCGAAAACGACGTTGGCGAGGCCATCGCCGCCAACGGCGAGCGCTACAGATCAATGATAAACAATTTCTTTTGGCTTGAATTGAACAATATGGACGTGATCGACATGTGGTTCCAGCAAGATGGCGCTACTTGCCACACAGCGAACGACACAATCGACATTCTGCATGAACGGTTTGAGGGTAGAGTTATCTCTCGCAGAGGTGACGTGAATTGGCCACCAAGATCGTGTGATTTGACTCCGCCAGACTTTTTCTTGTGGGGTTTTCTGAAGTCGCAGGTCTATGCCAATAAACCACATTCGACCGTTGCCCTGAAAGCCAACATAACGCAGGCCATCGCTCGGATTCAGCCGGATCTATGCAGCAGAGTCATTAAAAATTGGACCTCTCGGATTCGTGCCACCATACGAAGCCGCGGCGGACATTTGAACGATGTCATATTCCATCCATAATGGCATAAATGGGCCTTTTAAATAAAAAATAAATTTCGTTAATATCTCACACACATCTTGTTTTATTCAATTTTAACATCGACCCGTCCTTGTTGAAAGACCCTTTACAAAGAATACTTATTACTCACCGTTATTATTATTATTATCATTTAGTTATTCAGACCACAGAAGTTCCACTGTGTTAGTAACAAACTTAACCTATGTTAGTACTTAATAACTAGCACAGATTTAGTGCGCTCGGCTAACGCCCACACAAGCGGGCTATCTGCCCGGGCGGCTATCGAGTGCAGAATGCTGTTGGGACTGTCACGCAACCTGCGAAGTAACGAGGCAGATTTCTTGCGCCATACTGCGTCAAAGCTGTCAGTGCGACTAGTCAGTCAGTCAGGCAGTCAGTGTGAGTGCAGTTATGCCCGTCTGCCGACAAAGATCTATCATCCGGCATCCACTCATTCGAAGCGCTATGATGCACTCACTCTCAATTTGCGTCAACTGAGACGCCATAATAATTAGGTAATTTTAAAAACACGATCGACACATACGGACGCTCGCTCCAGAGATGTTTGACGACTGACGCGTTCGTTTAATTTCGTTAGGGTTCGGGAAAGCTCGGGTCCTCGGGTGCGGTGGCGGACGCGCAGGGGCGCGGAAGTGTGGCTTATTCCTAGTGAGACATGATTTTATTGGTTCCTAATTATTAGTGTGTGCCACCATTGGACAATTTTGAAACCGGTGAAAACTCCACCAATCATGCCAAGGATACTTTCTTTCTAACACTCCATACCGCGTCGTAGTTATAGGTATGTATTAAGTTTAGCTTGATGTGCTGCCGTCTGTACGTAGTACATATTACCTCAATGAAGTCAGCATGCATACAGTCTACGCAGTCTCGCAAAAGAGGTCAATCAAAAATCATTGATTACAGCATATCATGCTTACGTAACTTCTACTTTTACGCTACGGCATAATATATTGGGGCAATTCCACAAACAAGGAGATGGTATTTACAGCCCAAACAAGATGCGTTAGGGTGATTTGCGGGATTGTAAGCACGGAGAGCTGCAAACAGTTCTTTGTGAATCTCCGCATATTAACAGTGCCTTGCTTGTATATATATGAGGTAGTTCTATTCGTAAAAAGTAATCCTCAATTGTTGGAGACATATAGTCGGGCGCGACACAAAAATAAAATAGTCAGTAGACAACACAAAAAAGCAAAATTTTTAAAAATTTCCTAGGCATGGCTCCTAAGATCTACAATAAAATACCTAAAGCCTTACTAGACTGTAACGATTTCAATAAATTTAAAAAACAATTACATGACTTACTAATCAATAAGGCGTATTACACATTAAATGAATTTATGTCAGACAAGAACTTATTATGATGTTTACTGAGGTTAAGGTGAATGTTTTCCGAGTCCGATTTATTATCGATTTACTATACCACCACCATGGTATGGTTTATCTGACCATACTTGACCAATATGATATTATTAGCTAATATGGCATGCTGTTTTGACGAAATTAATATTCTGACATCTAATTTATATGACATTTGATTGATTTCGCTAACATTATAATTATAGGTAATTTAGTGCTCAACCATTTTTTATGACATTATTTATGTTTGTCAATTTCTATGTACTTAATGAATAGTTATTTTAATTTTATTTTGAATTCCTGTTGTGACATTACCGATCTTTTGAATGCTGTTTAATTGTATTAATTTTTTATTTGTTCTCGTTTATATAAATAATTATAAATTATAAATAATATTTTTCATGCCTTAATTGGTAGGACACAATGAACTACATATTTACTCAACGTCTTCAAATGTATGTATGTATGTTCAGCAATAAATAAATTGTATTGAATTGATACTGAGCGCAAAAGCGGAAATGCAAAGCATACCAGCTGTCTTGAGAAAATGAAGTGCCCAAAAAAGCGAAAATTACGAATAATCAGCAACTGTAACTACGTAAGTGCACTAAAAAATATAGAAAACACCTTCAGCGACCAGTTCGAGTATTGTCATTATGTCTCACCAGGTAGCGGAATAAAAGAATTATTGACAAATATCGCTGACAAAGTCCAGAACTTTTCTATAGACGACTACTGCATGATTATGACCGGGGAAAAGATTTTAAGCGCGCCGAAGACTATATTGGACTAGTCAAACAAATTAGGGAATCGTTAAAACAAATAACTCGCACAAATATAATAGTATGTTGTCCCACGTATGCACGCACGTGAGAGGAGCTCTAATTCAAAATTATCGTACAGAAATATTTAATAATTTACTTAATCTGGACATACAGAACAATGATTATGCTTATTTCTTTGACACAAACCGTGACCTGTCTTTGGAAATGTTTTCATGTCAAACAGGCAAAGTAAACAAACTGGGAATAAATCAGATATTCGAGAATATTTACTATCGTCTGCTCATTGACATTAAAAATTATCCTATTGATAGTGCTCATACTGACACGTCAGAAAACAGTGATTTTTTTCGTCTATAACAATTTAAAGATTCTTCATCAGAACATTGCTGGGCTATTAAATAAATTTGACATACTTACTGTTCACCTGCAAGAATTATCTCATCAGAAAAGAGACGTAGATATTATTTGTATCACAGAACACTTCGTAATGGCTGGACATGAGAAATTATTGAATATAACGAACTACAAGCTAGGTGCAATTTATTCAAGACCAACTCGGAAACGTGGAGGAGCATGTATTTTAATTATAAGATGTTGGAATACAGAGAGTTTTTGTTTGTCTCTCGTCATTCCATACCTAATGTTATTAAATGTTGCGGCATAGAACTTACGAACCAAAGTGTAATTATTATTTGTATTTATAGGTCACCAAAGTTAAATAACTTAAATGTTTTTTTTATGAAGTTAGAGATTATTTTAAAGAAGCTATGTACAGTGGCCAGCACATCAAGCTACTACAGTTTGACCTTGAACGCATTATGAGCAACTACAGCGAGAATCGTGCGAAAGAGATAAATTGCTTTTTGTCAGTTCTTACTTGTAATGTGTCGTGCTGCAGTCACAGATTGATTACCGCGCTAACTACCTACCGGCCGGCCGCCGTGTCGCACGCACACAGCCAGTGGGTTGCCGACAGCCGCGAGGCGCGTACGTAGGCATATATTTCGGTCGACCTGACTGACGTATTCAAATTCATAAAATATGGCTGGTTTTGATGTATTATGTGCAGTTGATGAATGTAGATTCAGCAAGAGAAGAGATTTTAAACTTCTTTTTTCAGTTGACCTGCTGATACAGTTTTACTATCGTATTTTAAATAGGTAAATTGTTTAAACTTGCATGTTTCGTGTTTTGTATTTTATTGGTAGGTACGCAATTACTTCTAATATGCGTCTGAGATAAGAATAGAAAGGTCAATGACGTCCATTTGTCAAATATAGCAAAATCTACTTTTTGCAAATTAATTTTCAAGTTTAAAGTGAGCCAACCTAAGATAGACATTATACAAGGTGTCCAGAAAGGGTATCGGGTATTTGTTTTCGCGCCATATTCGAAACGGGGCGTCTAAAGGGTGCGGGGAGGGGTTCGTGGCGTCCGCCATTTTGTGGAGTTTTAGTCACGATGGAACAGTACTCGGGGACGCATCGCGCATTTTGCGGATGAGCGTATTATCGTAATGGTGATTCAATAGTGACTGCTCAACGTCTCTATCGTGCGGAATATCGTACACGCCACGCGCCAAGTGACGATAGCATTAGGAAATGGATCAGGATGTTCGAGAATACAGGTGCGACAGTTAAAATTCAAAACTCTGGTCGTCCTCGTTCAGTTCGCGATGAAGAAACAATTGAAGAAGTTGAGGCGTCGGTTCGTCAAAATCCGTCTTTATCCATCCGAAAGCGAAGCCAAGCGTTGAACATCAAAAAATCGTCTTTACATTCGATTTTAAAGAAAGACTTACATCTAAAAGCCTATAAAATTCAATTGGTTCAAGAATTGAAGGATACGGACTATGCTAAACGACTGAATTTTGCGAACGAAATGCTGCAGCGATTTAACAACTTTAACAACATACTGTTCAGTGACGAAGCAAATTTTCACCTGAATGGTCATGTTAATAAGCAGAATTGTCGGTACTGGGCAGTGGAGAATCCGAGACGAAAGCATGAACGACCCCTGCATAGCCCAAAGGTCGTTGTTTGGGCCGCTATGTCTGCTAAAGGCATAATTGGTCCTTATTTTCATGAAGATCAACGAGGCCGAGCAATTAATGTGAATAGTGACCGTTATTGCGATATGTTGCGAAATTTTTTGGTCCCAGAGTTGCAGGAGTTTGCAGGTTTCAACTCAAGAACGTGGTTCCAGCAAGATGGGGCCACTTGCCATACCTCAAATGACTCAATGGAAGTTGTTAACGAATTATTCCCTAATAAAGTCATTTCGCGAAGGGGTAACATCAACTGGCCTCCCAGAAGCCCCGACCTTAGCCCGCTTGACTATTTTGCATGGGGATACCTTAAAAGTAAGGTTTATCAAAACAATCCGACGAATCTAACCCAGTTAAAGCAAAACATCAGGTCAGAAATGGCAGCAATATCGATAGCTATGTGTCAACGTGTTATCGCCAATCTTCGTGTCCGTTTAGAAGAGTGCCAGCAACGTAACGGTCATCATTTGGATAACATCATCTTTTCCAAATAATTCTCCAATTCATATGCTAATAATAAACAATAAACTTTTTTATTGCATACAAATAATTTTTGTTTCATTGAACTTACAAATACCCGATACCCTTTCTGGACACCTTGTACTATCGCGGACTTTTTTTTAGACCTTTTTAAGAGTAACAATTCTGTCAAACATGATTTTTGCGTACTTACCTTTAGGGGCGAGTTATTCAACTAGTTGTTTGACGTGTCGTTGTGACTAGAGATTAGGGTAATTTAAGTTAACGTGTGATAAAGTTTTTTTTATTATTGTTTAAAACTCGATACTCAATCCTTTATTGCATTCCATATGTATTACAAAGATGGTATAAAAAAGTAAAAGATCAATATGGACCCTGTCGGGCACAGCAAAATTAGGGTGCGTTTCCACTGAAGCAGAGACGAGCGGAGACGTGCAGGAACCGTCCAGTCACAGACGAGACTAGAAACGCGATGAAAAGGAGGATGGGCACCAATGTATGGAAACTGGTACCGGCACCAATTGGTATGAATGATACACCGTTGGAAAGGTATTTTTGTGTAGATTAAGAATAACCATGGCGCTTGTCCCTATTCACTGTCCGATCGGAGTAATCCTACTTGAAAGTTATTTATTTTTGTTACGTCCTATTAAGTACACATACTTTTATTAACTGTTTTCTCCATTTGGCATGGTATTTTCATAATTATTATTAATATTGTTCATTGTCTAGGTAAATAAAACAAGTTCGAAGTAAGTTTTATCATTTATTGTATATAAGTATATGTTCAATGTTACCTTTGGACATTGACTCAGCACTCTGCCTGCCTCATGCGGTCCAGTTAAAATATTGACTTGGTTGCATATTACACGCATAGGACACATAGAATTAAGTATAATAGTGTGTGTTAAGAGAAACTAGTATATAAGCAGAACATTTTGTAAATAAATCAGATTTGAATTTTATATTCTTGTCTCATTACCCCTCACTGTGGCCAAGACACCTTTAGCCATCTCCGATCAGTCTCGTGAGTCTGCGTGACTGGCAGTGAGTGTACCCTTCCCGAACCTGGTATTCCTGTCTACTATCCGTCTGTTACCTTAGGTCGCATGGTGCAGACATCCTGTACTTATCTATATATTTATTTATCACACACTAAGTATATGGTAGGCTAGGGACTGTTAGGCTTGTAGGTCTTTGTAGGTTCCTTAACTTATCATATATTTCCATGTACCGTCACACCCTTGACAACATTGCGGCCTTACGTGACGTTTGTTAAGGGTGGATGTACAGTATATAAATGTGTGTCTATAGATCGACAATAACATAAAAAGATAATGAATAATATGATGTATAATATATACTATACATCATTCATTATCTATAACGATGCTATTTATAAATAATGCTGGCTCATTAAAGCCCTCGTGTCTAGCATATCCTAAATACCAGACAATGGATACTATATGCGCACAGGAACCTACCGTGCGGCGTCCCGTCAAACATGTACAATAATGATGTAATATTATGTTTTCATTTCTATTTAGCAATATGTAACAAAAGTATTGTTTTGCTCTCACATGTCGGGACTGTATACGTGCACGCAAAAGCCACGCATCTTCGTCAATTCCGTATTCAATAATGTCTTCCAAAGCGGCTTCTCTATATGTTTCGATGAGATATAAGCCATTGTTTAGGTGTTCGCTGCAGTAAGATTTTGCGAGTTTTAATTGGTATGTCCCTAATGACAGCAATATCACGTCCTGTTCACTCAATCACATCATTGGCTTCCAATCTCTGTAAATCGGCTCTTCTGTTATTTAATCGTTTTTCTTCTACATAATTGTACAACACGTTTGGGGTTTGCATTTTTTCAGATATTTTTTGTAGAAAAGCTTCTGCGTATTGGCTATCTGCAATTGGCGTGTGGAAGTGATTTGTTATTGCTGCTGCAATTTTAACATCCACAAACATATTAGGCATTGTATTATTAAAATATCTTTGCCGCAACAGCTTAAAATCTCTTTTAATCCGCCCGTTAACCACTTCCACTGCCCATCGGCATATTGTAACTAGTCGGGAATCATTCGCTTGGGAAGTAGTGAGCTGTGACTGGTCTGGCTTCTTCGTCGGAGGAACGTGGTATTCGTAGCCACGTGCTTCAATATTGCCCAAACTGTCTCTAAACCCACGGTCTAAAATAAATACATCATTGGGATGAAACAATATGTGCAAGGGGTTTTCCTCGTCATTCATTAAATCGCTCATTATCTGGGCATCACTTTTAGTTGTAGCGTATGGTCCTTTTACGTCTATAATGTATCCGTCAGTGGTTACAATTAAAAATGGCTTTAACAAGTTTTGGAACTCGTGCAAGTTGTAGGATTGCCTCTGAAACAAAAAGTTTGTGCTTTTGTGAATATAAATATACGTGCCATCGCAAACAATAATGGCTTTAGAGTTTTCTTCATTTCCATACAGTGCTTTTGGAATCCTCAGGTTTCTCTCCAGTATATTGTCTCTACTTATGTGATCCAGTCCCAAGTGAAGCACAACATAGTCAGTACTAAGACACTCTCGTGCAATGGCCAACTGGCGTTCGAGTTTTCTTCTTGATATATTAAACAACGTCGCAAGTCTTACGTTGGATTCTCCTGTGCGTAGTTTTGTCAGTAAAATACCCAAAGTGGTTCTGGGATCTGCACTTGCCTCTCTTAATGAAGTGGTTTGCTCTAAGATAGCGTTAAATTGTTCTATAGTACGTCCAGTCCAAAAGTGCATTTCTTCTTCAGTTAATCCTCTTAGCTCGCTAAAACGCAATCTGGGTCCGTTTAAGGCATTTCTCAGTAGGTCACAAAGGTCACTGAAGTGGGCGGCCGTAAAGTTATGGGAAATGTTGCATGCCTGAGGTAGTTCATCCCAGTCATTTCCATTTAGGTGATCGCGGCATACTCTGGCAGCATCAGGAATGTAGATTTTGTGTTGAGTAAATACATGGATTTTAACAACGTTTGGGATTCGATGGCGGGTTGTATTAGGGCAGCCACGAAAAAGACAATGCCTCGGGGTATTTGGTGCTCTCATATATTCGGGCACGTTTATCACTTCTAGTTGAGGTTCTGCTTCTTCTTGCGGTTCTACTTGTTCTTGCGGCTCTGGCTCGGGTTGAGGTTGTGGTTGAGGTTGAGCTCTAGTCGCATTTTCTGCTCTTTGCCAGCATCGGTAACATACTCTCCGAGTACCATCAAACACGACCTGAAAATCGGTAATAATAATGTAAGGAAAATAAATAAATACAACATACCTAGAAAGCGTACCTGGGGTATTATAAACAATACGCTTAGCCGCTAAAATGCGCATGGGATCTAGAGTACCAAAAGAGAGAAAACGTTTTTGCCTCTAAGTGCACATTGGATGACGTTCTATTATGCCGGATTATCAATTAACTAGTTTGTATTTCTCTATGGTAATAGTACCGTAAAATTCCTTACCAAATAAACTACATTTTAACATATGACAACCCTACGATCTGTCATTTCAGAAATAAAAATATTTCTTTCTCGTCCGTGAATCTTTGTTTTGGTTCTCCGTTACTTGTAAATAATGTAAATTGTACTGTGAAATGTGATTTTATTCATGTTTTACAATAAAACAATAAAAGCTGCTAGGTATGCGCGCATTCTTGGTAAGTTTTCCGATAGAATGCGCACTTGATATCTGCCTCGGTATAGACCTCTTTGGCACATTACACAGGTACAAAAACGTTCCATTGCAATCAAAATAACTCAAGCACTCAAGTCCAGTAGAAAGCCGCAGTCAAAAATAAAACAGGTAACAGAGTCCAAGTTAATGCCAGGGTCTAAAGTCGACGTGAACAATGAGGAACGAGACAATGTAGTAACTTACACAACAATTATCAGCAAACGACTACCAAGGGAACATGCACAAGCGCCGCAGCATGCCCACCCTCGCCCCCGCCCCCTCGCTGAACGCGCTAACTACCGCGCTGCGTAAGATAAGAGAGCGAGAGAGAGATAACAATACCAGTTCCAACTTACTAGTCATCTACTTACGTATACTCAGGGTTAATAGTAATAAAAATATTGCTCCAATGTCATGCATCAATATCAATTGATGTATTTGTATGTTTAGTGTTTAATAAATAGATCACCCCTAACTGAAAAAATACCAAACCGATTTTGTTATGATTTTCATCCGTTAACTGAATTTTACTTAGCTCAAAATCTGTGCAAATATCATCAAAATCTGTCAAGATAAACCGGCGATATGATTTTTTTAAATTCTATTTCGAACTAAATATCCAGTATCTTCTAAAGACTATATTTCAAAACGGACAATTTATACAGGATTGGTGCCATAGTAGTTTTTTGTGCTCTTGAAGAGAGCTATCCAACGATGGTAAATTCATTTTGATTGGACATGGGTACCAAAATGCCCATCCTCCTTTCAACCATTGTGATTGGTCGATTCCCGCATGTCTCCCCTCAACTCCACTCGTCTCCGCTTCTATGGAAATGCACCTTTAGGAGAGAGGAAGAGGGCTAAGCAGCAATTCAATATTATTATAAATTATTAGATATGTTTAATTGTATGTATAATTATGTATATATATATTTATTACAAGCTGTGCCCGCGATTTCGTTCGCGTGGAAGTCGTAAGATACACAGTATACTAAAATAACAGCCACATTTTAATATAACTCCCTCGTCCCCCGACCCGTCGCGTTGAATCGCCCCGCGACCGCCCGCGCTATTGCTTCGTTTTCGCTTAGTGTTCTTTCTGACTTTTTACTTTTTACTCGGCTCCTAAGGGTCGTAGCGTGATGTTAAATAGCCCATAACTATTCTCGAGAATTGGGCTACCAAATGCAAAAATAATTTTTCATATCCGACTTTTTGTTCAATTCAATTCAATTTATTGCTGAACATACATACATACATTTGAAGATGTTGAGTAAATATGTAGTTCATTATGTCCTACCAATTCAATATTTATTTTTAAATTGTTCGCGCTCATCCACTCTATTAATATTTGGAGACATGTGTTTAATTCTCTCTCCAGTGTCGCCGCATCATTATTGCTAAAAACTACCGTGCTATCATCAGCGAACAATACCATTGGATGATGAGTTTGTCTGGGCATGTCATTAATATAAATTATAAATAATAAAGAACCTATAATACTTCCTTGTGGTACGCCATAGTTATTAGTTCTCTGACTTGAGACATACGTACGTTCGGTTTTTGATATCGTACATACTTTCTCTATTCGCGTAACTTGTCTTCTGTCTGACAAATACGATTGCAAAAGGCTGAGAGCATTGCCCCTAACCCCATATCGTTCCAACTTCCTTAAAAGTAATGTCCTATCCACAAAATCGAATGCCTTGCTCATGTCCATGAATAGAGCTGCTACCGGACTTCTACGGTCAATGCTAGTGATAATATTCTCAAAAAGATTGAAGATTGCCATGTTTATATTCTTTTTCTTTCTAAAACCGTACTGCTCAGCAGCAAAAAGATTGTGTTGTTCGAAAAATGAATATAGTTTATTGT
Source organism: Fissipunctia ypsillon (assembly GCA_947568875.1). Taxonomy (NCBI): domain Eukaryota; kingdom Metazoa; phylum Arthropoda; class Insecta; order Lepidoptera; family Noctuidae; genus Fissipunctia; species Fissipunctia ypsillon. The sequence continues at coordinate 16,181,751 of OX387668.1, forward strand.
AGATTACTTTTTCTATTATCTTAGAGAATATCGGTAGTAAGGCAATAGGTCGGTAATTGGCTGGGTCATGTTTGTTACCTTTCTTATGAAGAGGTTTAACTACAGCAAGTTTTAACCTATCCGGAAACACACCCTCTTCCAAACACAGATTTATGATATGACAAAGTACAGGTGCGATAGTAGTTGAAGCAGATTTAATTATTTTTGTTGTAATGTCATCATATCGACGCTAGAAAGGCATATTGTATTAACGACCATTGCATAAATTGTTCAATAAATTGATTTGAAGTTCAACTTTTCACAAAAAAAAACATAGTAAATTAACTACTGGAGTATTCTTGTTGAAACTCATAATAGTTATTATTTAATATGTTTATTATTTAATTATTAAGTCAAAAAAAATGTACATGACCTTTTTGATATATTTTTAGGAGATAATACAAGGTTGTGAATAATCTTGGTTAGGTAAAATTGACTGAAGTCACAATTCCAACATTAGAGGTCCTGTAAAAAATGTTTTAACGATCGAATGGCTGCATACAACCTACAACTAAAGTATCTTACGTTCTATTCGGTAAACTTTAAAATTCCAATAAAATGTTTTAACAGGGCGAATTATTCAACCGCGGAAAACCAAAAAATCTAATCTCACTCATTAAACTTAGTTCCATCTAGGATCAAGGTATTATATCCCAATATTATTATATTCTTTAGCGATAGGTAAAAAATAAAATACAATATAAAGAAGTATAAAAATTGTAATTACACAAGGTAAGTACACTACACAAAGTTATACAACAACAAAAATATAAAACAACTTGTTTATAATAAAAAAAAAACTAAATCAACTTTGAGATCACTGTCAGTCACATGAACATTCAACATTCCTTTTGTTTCAAGTTATTCACAACAAAACAAAATATAAAACAACATTTATTATGTTATACATTTATAATTAAACAAAAAAACTACTAAAATTTGAGATTAATCAGTCACATGAAAATTATGCAGATGTTCGTATAATAATTATTATGTAGTAACAAAAAATAAAGCAACTTATACATTTTAATTAAACAAAAAACTACTCAACTATGACATCAATCAATCCTATGAAACACGATGTTACAACAATTAAACATTAATAGATTATAATTATAACTCAATAGATCAGATAATATGCGTCTAGTAGACTCTTTATAGGTACTAATTAGGTAGTGTAATAGAAAGTAAAACAATTAAAAAATACTTGAATAAACAAATAACACACTGTGTTCAATTGGGAAACAGATAGGGAAAATAAAATCACGAAAAATTAAAAGAACTCAAATAACTAACAATTTTGGTGAAATACCTAACTTATACAATTTTAAAATGTCATGGTTGTTCACATGGAATATTTATTTAAAACCTAACTTCAATCGTCAACGTCTTCTATATCAGTGTCTGGCAACAATTCTTTAGCGTTGCAAGTTTGCAAATTTAGATACTCCTCGTGATACCTACGTGGGATAGCAAAGGTTTTACGAAGCTTTACCAAATCAGCATATTTTTGTTTAGGAATAGGAAGTCTGTTTTATACAAATTATCTCCTGGACGCCTATTCTTACCAATAACTTCAACTTTTTCAGCAGCTGCTTGGCCATTTCAAATATCGTTGCCCATTGTGAAGGAGCATAAACTACTAAATTTTCTACACTCCTTTCTATTACTGCATGGACACTGTCAACAGGCATAGAAGTGTGCCCTGGTATCAAAAAATTCATTTGTATATTCTCGATAAATTCACAGGATTGTAATACTGTGTGAACAGCCGCAAACACAATTTTATTTCGATTTTGGCCACAACAAGAATCACTGTAAAGCAGTAAATATCGTACCGTTTTACGTTGGTCCACAATTTTAATGTAATTAAATAGAATAGTTGCAATCTCGTTCCCGCCCCTTTTGGCATCAGCTTCCCCCCATGAATAGCAAAAAATTTCCTTAGTCTGACTCTCAAATAATGTAAAATTGTACAGAACACTTACACACACAGAATACTTGCGAGACTAATAAAACAACATACTCTCGCCGTATGGTGTCTTGAGTACCTTTTGTAAATCGAAAGATACTCATAACGTCTGTGAATCCTCTTTTGATCTTTCCTGGTGGAATTTGAAACGGGTTTTAGAATCCTCTACTTCTTTTTCGTGAGATGCTTTTTCTTCTGAGGTGAATCTTTTAGGATTATTTTTAAAAGAAACGCATTTGAGACATTTGTCTTTTTTCGGAACATGGAACGAAATGATTAAATTCGTGGGTAAAAATATTGCGAAACACCCTTTCTCCTACATAATCTTTTCCATTTGAGCTAAAATCTTTTTATACAATAGGTAGAGATTACTCAGATTTTTGAACTCCTGAGGTAAATATAAACGTGTTGAATCCTTACGGCAGTAATGAGAGGGAACTGCTGGTAAATTTTTTATGTACTGTATAACACTATCTTCAGCTTGTGCACTAGTTTTATTAGGCGGAATATGTTTACCTCTCATATCAGTCTTTGATAATTTATATTGTGCGTTAGTGAGAGTATAGTATAAGTACCGCTGTGTAATATCAAGAGTAGCAATCCAAAATTTTTGACATACTTGTCGTCGACCTTTACCCTCATTAATAAAATAAAAAAGGAGTTTTGACGCCTACTGCACTGTTCGTTTGAGCGTTTCCTTTTAGTGTCTTCAAGTTGACTATTTGAAACAAACCAATCGCGTTTCCTTTCTGCAGTCAAACCGTGAAAAAAATTGAATAAACTTTGTCTTCTTTCATCGTTGATTTGATCACAAGATCTGCCACATTTTTTATCGAGACATGGATGAGGTTTCATTACCTTAGCCCTAACAACTGAACCATCTTTTTTTGTGTATTCTTGTCCCTCGTTACGTAGCCGTTTTCTTTCTTTTCAGTAATTAATTTTCTTCTTCTTCTTAAATCCATTGTCACCCACTTTTCCGTCTTCTAAATTGCATATCTTCCGTTTTTTACGAGATGCTTCTTCTTCACTATGCTCTTCATTTGAAGATGCTACCTTGAGTACAGCTTATCCACCACTTTTTAACCCAAAAAAGATTTTTAAGTAGGCTTAACTTACTTAATACAAAAACTTTGCTTAAAGTAAAGTAGCTTAAAATGTTAACGATGCGTCAAAACCGTTTCAGGTAAAAATGTATGATCGACCAACTGGTTATTAAACATTGACGACAAAATGCGCTTAACGTCCAAGTGATTGAAATTAGCAGAAAGGTACAGAGTTTTAACGGAAAATAAACAAAAAAGTACACACAAATAAATTGTTTTATTTCCAAAATTGGATAAAGTGGCCAACTAGTAAAAAGTTTTATTGATTAAAAAAAATTAAAACTGATTAGGTAAAGTGTTTTAACATGAAATCTTTATTTAGACAAAAAAAGCAAAATGAATTATGGCCAATTTTCTGACGTTATGTGTGGTTTATGAAACAAATGACGAAAATGGTTGGATTTAAAACAAAATTAGATACGAAAATGACTGAAATCACGGTTGTATTAACGACCAAAAAAGTGCTCGGATTTAACTGGAACCTAGACCATTCGAAAGAGAAAAATCTGCCGATTCCAACGATGTAAATAACTCAATTTTGACCAAAGTGGTCGTTCATACAATATGCCTTTCTAGCGTCGATATCCCGAGCTGTTTGTATTATTTAATGAATTGATCAGTTTTATAATGTCAGGGGGAATTGTCGGGATTAAAAATAAGGAGTTACAATGAATGTCAAGTTTTAAATTGTGATTATTACTGTCAGTTATATCAGATGCAGATTCGATTTCGTCAATAAAAAAATAATTAAAAGTCTGTGCAATATCTTTCGGGTCATTTATATCCGCGCCATTAATTGTAAGTATTGGTATTCCTTCTGGCGGCTTATTCTTTTTGCTCTTATTTATCATTGGCCATGTAGCTTTGTTCTTATTTAACGCATTATTAATAAAGTCGTTATTCTGGGATTTTTTTGTCAGACGAATTATAGTTTTTAACCTTTTTGTATAGGTTTTAAATAATTTTCTAAAATTGTGGTTGGGGTGTTTTCGGTATTCCCATAGCATTTCTCGCTTGCGTTTACAGCATAATTTTATGCCTTTACTTATCCACCTTGGCTTCTTTTCTACATAGCTCTTCATTTTTTTAAGTGGAAAACACATGTCATAAAATAGTTTAAAGGTGTCTTGAAACTTATTAGGTTCTTTACAGGAATAAATATCATTAAATGTTAGATTTTGTAAATAACTAATAAACTTCGATATATTTTCTTTACAATAGCTACGCCTAAATACATACCAGTAGGGGAGTTTGCATGTTTTCTTAACGGGACATTGTAGCAGTTGCGCTGTGTGATCCGACATTGCTAACTCAACACATTTACTTCCCCTAATATTATCAATTATGTTATCTATACAGGTACCACTGCAGAGACGTGTTGGAGTGAATACACCTAATTTTAAAGTAAAGCTTCGCAGTAGATTTCTGAAATTGGCAGCTGCATAGTTGTTTTTCATAATGTCTATATTAAAATCTCCACATAACACAATTTTCTTTTTACGTTTAAAACATATGTCACTAAGGATTATGTCTAGGTTAATGAGGAAAGTGTTCAGTGAAGTCTTATCCGGTTTGGGAGGTCTGTATATACACAAAACAATTATAGGATGAGTTTGCAACTCTACCGCGCAACATTCAATAATATTCAGCTTACACCATTTCATAGTTCAGTTCAGATCAGTTCATAGTTCAATTGCGCCTAATATCCTATTAGGTATTAATATATGAGTTATTTTGGATTTTTTGATATACTCCATGCTAATATCAAACGTGCTCCTGTTTTTTTAAATCTTCAAAAAAAAATTATACATATTTTTTTTTTGTTTATATATACATAAACTCACGCTTTCTTCCCATGGGGGTAGGCAGAAACTACAGAACGCCACCTGCTACTACGATCCTTACATACTCCTTTTGCCTCGTTTACATTCATACCTACATTTGGTCATACACGTACGCCGGTTGCGAGTACTACGCATTAGACCTTTCTCAAGAACATCACCAATAAGATCACTATATGTCTTCCTAGGGCGTCCCCTCCCGGCGTTTCCACTGACATCTGCCGTGTCCTTTTCCCGTTTCCGTTTTTTCCGTGTGTGACCTTTTGTTAGTCGACTTTCATTCATTCTCTCAACATGACCAAACCATCTAAGCATACTCTTTTCAATTTTTGTCACTACATCTTCTTTTAAATCGCACCGTTGCCTTATCACATCATTCCTCAGCCTATCACTCATAGTCATACCACACATGCTTCGCAAGGAACACATTACCACAGCATTTATTCTACTTTCATGCTTCTTTTGCAACACCCAACATTCACTTCCATACATAAGCGTAGACACATTAACTGCATAAATGCGGTTCTGACCAACCAGTTAATGACGATTCATTTTATTTCCCGCATTTTTTATTTTTCCGTTTTTAACTAATATTAAGCTTAATATGGATGTATACAATGTGGATCTGGAATATCTGGATGTACGACATTAAATGAAAACGAGCACAGTACTAATCTATCGAAACATTTTAAAACACGAAGATGTAGTTAATGGAAAATTTAAAAATTGCAGTTTTCAAACAAAATAAATAGCAGAATCAATTGCATAAAAAGTAAACACGCTTTACCTACGAAAAGTCATTGACCAACGGTGCGGTGCGGGGCGTGGCGGCGGCGGTGCGGGTCGCAGGTAGGTAGGCGCTGGAGGTCTGCCCGGCTTGGGCGGAGCACCGCCGTGGTCCAGGCCATGGTACGGAGCGAGAGTACATGGGAAGCCATTACCTCCTTCTGCGAAGCAGTAATGCTCGTGAAGGAGGAGGCGGGACGCGTGAGGGAGAGGCAAGCTTTGCGCCCTCACGCCCCTAGTCGCCGCAGGAGACGCCCTGGGCGTCGGGAATTGGCAGCCGATTCCCGGCCACCGTAGGCGCGGGCTTGCGGACGGCGAGCAATGGGTAGCTCGCCGTCCGGTAAGGACCAAGCCCGAGTCGACGGCGCGTTGTGTTCCACGCGCGCCTCAACGAGATGTCAGCACTATTGACGGGGTCCGCTAGGGCCGATGCCAGTTAGGGTTGCGGGATGTTCGAAAGAGTTACCGTGGCTCCGGCACAGGCAACAGAAGGAACACGGGTGGGTTTTAGTCAGTAAAAGTCTGACACGCCCTCCCGCTCCGCCCAGAGCGGGAGAAGTCATTTGATGATTTCCCATCCACAAAAAAAAAGGTAGGTAGGCGCAGGCACTTTAAAAAATAATAAAAATAAAAATAAAAATCTTTTATTTAAAGACTACATCGGCCCGCTTGTGTTAGTGTCTACAGTTAGCTTATAAACTATGTTAGTACTTATAATAATATACGTAGAAAACAAAACAAAAGGTGATAGTATAATAATGAGCACAGATAGTTTCATCAAGCCCCATGTAATACATGAAGCTTGATAAATCTACCCATGGTAGGCCCATCCAGCCTTTCAGCAAAGACCCTCAAGATACTGTTGGTGCTTCCCCCCACTCTGCGTGTCATCGACGCCACCTTCTTTCGCATTATTGCGAAGTAATCGTCAGTGTGCGCATCAGCGAACATACCTGACGCACTACAATAGGGTGGAAGCCTCAACAGCACCCTAAAGGTATTATTATATTGTATTCGCAAGGCATTGTTTGCTTTTTGGGTATGATTAGCCCAAAGGCTGCTGGTGTAAAATGTTTGGCAGTAAGCCTTGAATAAAGTAATTTTTACTGGTACTGAGCAACCAGCAAACCTTCGAGCCACCATATTTCCCCTCACAGCCAATGCCCTGCGCTCCCTTTCCATATCTGTGTCGTCTTTCAGTTCTTCGGTCACAATATGGCCTAGATATTTAAACTGAGTTACTCTCTGTAAAAGTGATCCGCACAGCGTTACCGGAGGGACACATGATGGACTTTTATTTTTACCCCTAAACACCAGCAGCTCACTTTTCTTAGGGTTGTACTTTAGCCCATATTGCTCGGCATACCCCTCACACATAGAAAGCAACTTTCTCATTCCACAGATAGATGGGCTCAACAACACCATGTCATCTGCGTAGCTCAAGTTGTTCAAACTAACTCCATCTATGTGGCATCCGACATGTGTGTTGCTGAGCTCAACCAGTAATTTATTAACATAAATGTTAAAAAGTCTTGGGGAGGTAAGACCTCCCTGTCTAACACCACACCCTAGTTTGTAGGGGTCAGACAGCACATTTGACCATTTAACAAAGTTTCTCTGCTTATCATACCACATAGATAACGTGGACACTAACGAAGCAGGAACACCCGCCTCTCGAAGCTTTCCCCACATGGCATTATAGGAAACCAGGTCGAATGCTTTTGACAGGTCCAAGAAACATGCATAAACTGGTGTTTTTCTATCTGTATAATACTTGACAGTATGCTTCAACGCAAAAATGGCACTCTCAGTCGACAACCCAGCACGAAAACCGAACTGTGAGTCGTGTAGCTGTGTATATTTACCGAGGTGGGCGTCAAGCACACTGTCAAGTACTTTGGCTATAACGGTTGCCAGTGAGATAGGCCTATAGTTACCCTTGTCTGCTATGTCCCCTGTCCTGTCCTTCACAATAGGTATGACTACTGTATCCAGTAGCTCTTGTGGTAAGTGAGAATGACCCAAGCATAGATTGAAGAACATAGTCAGCACTCGCGGCAGATGTATACCAGCGTTTTGCAGATGCTCGATGCTGAGCCCATCGTGACCAGGAGATTTACCCCTTTTCATACATTTAATAATAGATTTTATTTCTTTACATGAAAATCGAAGGGGTGATCCTGAACGACAGTGCTCAGCATCGTTTCTCCCCGACACTGTCCCCAGGGGCGAAGTCACTTTAAAGTGATCTTTGAAGATATTCGCTATCTCAGTGCAGTCATTCCTTCCCTCCACGCTAGCCGAGACACTTGGGGTATTGTTATTTAATTTTTTAGTACCTTTCCAAAATGACGAGAAACTTTTTTTTGAATGTAATGAGGCTAAAATGTCCATTTTAATTTTGTCTTGGTGTTTGGTACACCATTTTAATTTTGATTTAAATATTTTCCGCGCTAATTTCATATCTTCAAAAATAGGCCCTCTACTGGGTTGCCCGTGCCACATCCAAATTTTAAACTTAAATTTTGCCTGGGTGTGAACTTCTTTTACATGCTTGTTCCACCCCTTTATCCCTTTACTTTTTCCTATAATGCCCCTTGCGGTCCTACTACTACTAGCAGCCTCACTTAATATATATACAATTTCGCTATACATTTCATCCAACAGAATTTTATGGTCGGGCTTATCACAATATTTATCCGCACACAGTCTAAAGTTTTCAGGAAAGTCTAAGCTCTTTAATTTATTGTTACACTGCAACAAGTATTTATTTATTTCTATTGGGCATCTTTCACCCCAACGTATATCATTACATAATTTTTTACAAAATGTTTTTACTCTAATTGTATTAATATCACATTCCAATTTCAATGGAAAGTGATCTGACCAAAAAGAGTCATAAATCACCTCAATGTTCACAATTGTTTTGGACGCCGCCTGTGTTACAAGACAGTGGTCTAGCCAACGTTTACACCCATGTGAGTCACTAATAAATGTAAAAGTAGGCGACAACATGCCGAGACAATTGACATCCGCACATAATAATTCTCGCTCGTTACAAAAATCAAGAAGTTCATTATAGAATGACTCACCTGGGTGCGCGTTAAAGTCCCCTAGTACAAACACTGATTCAGTATTATTACTTTGTATTATTGAGTACATTTCACCAAGACATTCCGTAAATTCTAACAAGTTCTCACTACTGTCCGTTGGCATATACATATTTATCACCATAAAAGATCGGTTATTCACCACTACTTTGACTGCACAGATCCTATTATTATTACTTTTCACTACCGACACTTGATCAAAAGCACTTTTCCGCCACAGTGTGGCGACACCACCGTATGGTCTGCCTTTGCAAATACCCGCAGACGTGTCTATTGACGACTTCGCAGTGTAGCTGAATTCTTGATCTATGTTTTCGAGAAACTGTAAATCATGTGGATATAACCAAGTTTCTTGTAGCAAGACTATATCAGCCGTCCTGCACAGTGAGCGCACGCAATTCACCGATCTCTTCACATTTTTACAGTTAAATGTTATTATGTTCATTTTTAAAGCACTATCCATTAAGTCTTGTTTTTTATTTCATTGCTCTGAGAAACAATCTTGTCCTCTTCTCTTCTACTTTTGAAATGTACAAAACGTCGAAATGTGATGCCATCGGGCCACAAGTTGTCATCTAGAAACGTTTCCAGCTTGTTTTTGTTTACAAGTAATTTAAATGCATTATAAGGCCTCTCTTTCTTCATTGTTATTTTCTCCAGTGAAACTACTTCCGATGTTTTATTTTTTATATACAGACAGATATCGTTTTCTGCCGTTTCCTTGTTTACGTTAGAAATAAACAAAGGAATTTTTACTTCAGCTGCTTTAAACTTTTCCGAAAAGTCCGTGGTCGCTTTCCCAGTTTTACCAACAAACCGATTTCTAGTCCTTCTTTTTTGGACTGTTATCCATTCCTCATTCGGTTCGTTTTGCTTTTTCCATTCTCCATTTCTCGCAATGTCCGCCATGGTGGGCTGTTTTGTTTCAACAGTCACTGCATGACACACAGCTGATTCAGGGATCTCCGTGCAAAACTCATTTTCCAAAAGCGTCGAGTTAATCAGTGCAGCCGCACTCGGCTTATCTGTCTCCGTCTGTGCGCAAGAGAGAGAGCGATACTTTGGTGACTCCGTGCGTTCGATGCTCGAATGACTCGCCATCACGTTGACACCGGCCGCCGGCGATAAACCGACAGGCCCACTATCCAACACATACCCTCCTCTTTTTCTTGTGTTAATATTGCACGTTAAAAACGACGCAGCGGGCCTGCCTGACTCCAATTCAAATTTCAGCTCATCCAATTGATTTAATGTTACATATCTGTCCTTTATATCATTAATTTCTGTACGCATAATCAGCAAATCTTTTAATAATTTGGTGACATCGACATGGTCAAACGTAACGGGCGGTAATTTTTGCAAGTCACGCGCCACAAAAATCGGCATAAGGTCCGGTTCAGTTACTTTGAAAACACATATCATATCTTCTAGGTTTCTCTGCTTTTTTCCCTCTCTACGCCTGGATACTTTCTTCTGTTTACCTTTCATAGAATTAAACAGTAAATCTTTAGCACATTCTACCTCCTCCTCACAAAAAGTAGACGCGCAGATCCTAATTAAACTCTCGTTATCTATCACTGAGATCTTATTTTGAATAAATGATAGAAGCTCACTTATTACTATATTACAGTTCACACATTTTAGCGTATTCACAGGTATCGTCGCGGACGCTGCCATATTCGAACCACTCGTGAGCGCGTACGCCAGACGACTGGACAACTTTAGTCGAATAACAATACAAACACAGAGATTAGAATCATATGTTTTGCACAGGTTCTTGACCTTACAATGTTTACCTATTATTATTACGGACTCAGATCTACATCATGTTGAAAAATAAGAAAATGAAAAATAATTTCCTGACTAAAGTATTCATTGGATTTGATTGTTTTTTTGTATACGGGTAAAGAGCATGATTCTCTTTACGTGGTTTAAAGGGATGCCAATCGTCCTGTTCCACCTTGTATAGACTAGACATTTACGTAAATTAATTTATAAACCATATTAGAAAGTAAAATTTGCTTAAAACCTAATTACCTGAAATAATATTCATCTAATGATACTCAAAATCACCAATAAAATTAAGAAAATTATTGTTTGTTTAGGGGGGAAACGCTAAGTTAGCCCGCGAAATTAAAAAATTTTCTTACGATATTTGCAATTTGCAGCTCAGTGTTTGGGTGTATGTTGATTAAAGTATGATTCGCGACCGTATCAAATATGTATTTACAAAATTATACTTTTTAGTATCAGTAACACAATTCCTTAAGTTAGTATAGTCCTTTTTTTTTTTTTGCATGGGAAATCATCAAATGACTTCTCGCGCTCTGGGCGGAGCGGGAGGGCGTGTCAGACTTTAACTGACTAAAACCCACCTGTGTTCCTTCTGTTGCCTGTGCCGGGGCCACGGTAACTCTTTCGAACATCCCGCAACCCCGGCTGGCATCGGTCCTAGCGGACCCCTTCAATGCTGCTGACATCTCTTTGAGGCGCGAATTAAGTTATCGACACTTTTAATAGTTTAAAAAAAACTTTATTTAAATGAACAGCGTTACAGTACTTAAGATAGTAATGATCTATTCTAGTTATGAGACTGTATTTATAATTAATTATTGCTAAGTTAACAATATTCTTATAACTACTTAGTTGCTACTTTGAGTGGAGGTGGATTTGCTGACGAAGCAAATACTGTCAGGGTTGTCACACTTAACTCCTCCCTCCCTAGGAGAGAAATTATCTAAAGGCAACTCTAGTCTAGAGAATTTCGTCTAAGTCTCTTAGATAACAACTCCCTTTTTTGAAACAAAACCTTTATTATAAACACAATTATAATGATGTAAATACTTATGGTCCATACACTGATTTTGTTACTGATTATAATAGTTTCACCATCACTGACACTATCACTGTATTTGGCCTGGTTCAGCAGCTCCTTGATGTCTCTGAAGTCCATCTGCTTGGCTGACGGGGTGACATCTCTGCGTAGCTCGGGCATCTGTACTGGTGGTAATCTGAAGGAAACTAAGCTGGTATTTGTAGGTGTTGTGATTGAGATATCAGCAATCTGTAAGGTGCAATGCTGACTTGGTATTAATATGTATGTGCCTCGTAGATTGTGTCTGCGGGTCTCATCTTCGCAGTGCTCCGTTGCGATAGTTTCCTTTTCCGTGTATATCAACCAGTGGATGCTGGATACAGACTGCAACTTAGTTTCTTCTATCTGTACTTGGTGTTGTTTGCAATTACTGAAGTTATGTTGTGATACACCACACAATTCTGTAAACTATGTCAACGACTTTTTTGCCAAAATAGGTGAAAATTTAGCTAAAAGCATAAAGAGTACACAAGCAAGAGCTACAAAGGGAAACCTAAATAACGGAACGCAATCCATGGTAATGCTCCCAACAGATGAGGAAGAGGTAGCCGGAATATTAATGTCGCTCCGCAATAACTGTGCCGCGGGATGGGATAGGATATCCGGTGACCTCTTGAAAAAGCATGCGGCCGTGATTGTGCCTCCGTTAACGTACATATGTAACCTTGCTCTGTCCACAGGTAGATTTCCTAACGTGTTCAAAAAAGCTATAATTCATCCAATCTACAAGAGTGGGGACAGGAGCCGTGTCGATAACTATAGACCTATATCTGTGCTAACTGTTTTTTCCAAAATACTGGAACGGGTTATGAACAGCAGACTTGTGAGCTACTTGGAAAACAATAATCTTATCGCACCAACGCAATTTGGATTTCGCTCAGGAAAATCCACCTCTGATGCGGTCCATGAGTTAACAGACTATGTGGTCACAAACATGGATAGTGGGGATAAAGTTATGGCCATATTTCTAGATCTTGCTAAGGCTTTCGACACGGTTTCTGTCCCAACTCTTTTATGTAAGATGGAAAGCTTAGGAATCAGAGGACTTCCACTGGACCTCTTTAAAGACTACCTGAGTGAGCGTACCCAGAGAGTAAAGATAGATGAATTCATCAGTGAGGAACAAATAACTAACTACGGCACGCCTCAAGGTAGTGTCCTCGGACCTTCGCTATTCCTCATTTATATCAACGACCTGGGTACGCTCAATATTCCCAATGGCAAAATCATTAGCTTTGCTGATGACACCGCCCTCTTGTTCAGCGCGAGCTCGTGGGAGGATATCTATGAGCGTGCACAACTAGGCTTTAATATGGTATCCAACTGGTTACGCGACAACCTATTGACCCTAAATACAACCAAAACCAACTACATAGCATTCTCAATGAAAAATGATGAATCCTCCCAAACATTACCTAATACTATTGTAGCTCACTCTTGCACAAACCCACTCACCCGTAGTTGTAACTGCATTCCACTCACCAAGGCTGAAAATGTAAAGTACCTGGGAATAACAATCGACAAAAACCTAAGATTTCAAGACCATATAACCACTCTTAGTAACAGATTACGGAAATTAATATATGTGTTCAAAACGCTGAGACATGTAGTCGATAAAAACATTATGAAGTCAGTGTACATACCCTTGCTCAATCTATATTATGCTACTGCATCACCTCTTGGGGTGGAGCTCCAAAAACGACCCTAATAGAAGTAGAAAGAACCCAAAGAGCTATTCTGAAAGTGTCGTCTTTTCGACCGTATCGCTACCCCACTGAACAGTTATATAAAGAAAGTAAAGTCCTCACAGTGCGTCAACTGTTTATATTACATATTCTGCTAAAACAGCACACTCTCTTGGTCTATAATCCAACGCTGTCCAGGGGGAAAAGACGTTATGACCCAGTGGAGCGCCATCATCTACGTTACAAAACTACGAGTATGTTTGCAAGGCGTTTCTTTTGCTATCTAGGTGGCTACTTATACAATAAAATGAATAAGGTGTTACATATCTTTAGTCTCACAAATAATAAATGCAAACAGAGGCTAACTGACTGGCTACTAACATTAAACTATAATGATACTGAAAACATCCATAAAATGACCTAAACACACAATCACACACTCTCTCACACCCACACAATCACACAACCGCACAATCACCCTTACTACACATCTATTAACATTTGTCTCGCATACTAACCTATATCTAAATCATAATACAAAAAACTATAAAATGTCGTACGATTCCTTACTACATTCTGTCAGCGCGCGTAATACATAATTTATAAATGAAAATGTAAAGGGGTGGGATCCTGGTGTCCTGAAACACAGGCCATGAGCCTAGCTTAGGCATCAGTCTCCCACAATATATAAGTATACAGGATGAAATTGAATTCATGGGCATCCTCTTAAGGGTTCATTGTACTCATCATTGTGAACAACTTTTACTATGGGACCAAACCTGAAATCGCGAAAAAAAAATCAGCTGTTCCCTACATTTATGTTCGCATAACTCGTCAAAATGTAGCGAACAGGTGATTTCTTTTTCTCGATTTCAGGTTTGGTCCCATAGTAAAAGTTGTTCATAATGACGAGTAGAACGACCCGTTAAGAGGATGCCCATGAATTCAATTTCATCCTGTATAATTGAATTGTGTATCATTGTCGAAACTTATAAATAATAATTGGAAATAATTTATGTATATTGTGGTGAGAAAAATAAAGTTGATTGATTGATTGATTGATAACATGAGCTGTTGGATACATGTTTCCTCCATGTACTGTACTACGTTGTCATCAGAACAGAGATATGTCAGATCTTCTATTTCTTTACAGCCATCAACTACGGATCTGTATTTCGACTTGTTCACTATTAGGTAAGGATATTGGGGTATAATGATATTAGGTTTTTGGGTTATCTGGTTATAGATTGGAATAGGAATAACTTTATAATAATTGTATGTGTTTTTGTCTATTAGTGGTACTTCTAATATGAATATAATTTTACTATTGTCTATATATCCCTTAATATCTATATTTCCTTCTATTTTTACTAAGTTATCTAATGTTAATGGAAAAATTAAGTTATGATATTTTGTTATGACATTAAGAATACTAAATAATTCTGTGGAATTTACTATGGATGGATGTAATATGTGCATTTTACTGAAGGCAATAGCAGTTTCCAATTCATAGATAATGGAATAAATAGTGCGACAATTATTTAAAACTTGATTCATACTATTCATTGCGGTTATAAGGTTAGAGTACTTGGTTTGATTTTGAATAAGTGTTTGGAATTGTCTTATTTTGAAGTTCAAATGTCTAGTATTAAAGTTAATGTCATCAGAAACATTCAGTAGCTTATCGAAAGACTTCTGCATTAATGATACTTTTCGTTCTATTGAATGTTCTTTATTTCCTAAATTACTAATCTCTAGATTATATTTCCTAGCATCTTCGTTATCCAAATTTCCTGTTATTACCTTAATAAGGGACCCTAATGGGTTTAAAATTCCTCTCCTAGTTCTGCTAGAAGGTAGGATCTGTTTTAGCCTATCTTTTGTCACTTCGATGAATGATCCTATTTGTACTGTCAACCCTAAAAGTTCCCTATGTATCTCGCTATTACTATTACTTATGATTTTCAACTTATTATACTCTTCTACAGGGTGTTTGGTAGAACGTTGAACATACGAAAATGGTGGTTAGTTGGGGTCATCTGCTACCCACTAGGCCCAAATTATTTGACCTTGGCCCCACCGTTTTTTTTTTTACTTTTTCTTAATTTTACAGAAAATTACCAGTTTTTTAACTTTAAATTCGAATATCTTTACTTGCGATGGGTAAAACAGGCAGGATGTTGTTTTGTATTAATGTCTAATAATATCAGCCTCTCATAAAATATTTGTTTGGTACAGATGTTAGTAGGAAAAAAAGTTTAGAGTCTTTAAAGGTGCAAAAAGATGTAAAAATATACTTAGAGCATAACTTTGACTTGCATTAAAAAAAAAACTAAAAGCGATCGAGAACTTAGGATAACATCAAAACATCTCTGCTGTATGAGCTTTCTAACGGTGTGTAATTTACTAAAACAAAAAGTCAGGACTTATTTGACAATTTTATCAAGTAGGAGGTTTTTGACGAAACAGAAAATTAAAATGTTTTGCGAAATTTAAAACTGTAAAGTTGTCAAAAAATGTAGCAATCAATTTAAATGAGAGGAGTACTTAAATTACCTATTCAAAGGGCCTTTTTCTGTTACCAGTCACTGCACAGACTCCTTTGTTGCGAAATTTCTAGGAAAACTAAACCACTTACATTTTGTTACCTGGGGTCGGGAGCACTAAGCAGGTAAACATTTTGTCTCACTCGTGCGCAGTCATAAGGCATGTTTTTTCTCTTTCGCTCCCGGCGGGGCCCGCTGAAGAGGCCAAAACGATGATTTTGAATAATTTGAATCAGTCGAGACTTAACTGCCTCTGCGATCGTTTGTGCCCGTCACTTCTGTTTTCGTTCCGAGTCGTTTTGTTAATTACTTGTTGTGTTATCTGTCTGTTAAGTTTCTTGTTACTGTACTGTTAAGTTTCTTGTTCCTGTGCGCTATTACGTTTTTCTTGGTGAAAAATGGCTACCTTTACCAGTGAAGAATACGCTGACATGCTGTTAGCGTATGGACGCGCCAACACTAATTGCATACTGATGCAGAAGATGTCAACTTTTTGCGAGCATACTGTGGATGGACGAATCTAAGTTCGATAGAGAAGGGATTACCAACTTGCATAATTTGCATCATTGGGCCCCTAAAGATCAAAACCCCCATACGAAGAGACGAAGAGGGTTCCAAAGAAGATTTTCAGTCAATGTCTGGGCCGGAGTGATTGGAAACAGGCTCATAGGGCCTCATTTTTTGCCTGAACATCTTAAGAATTCGGCGTAGAACGCTCGCTACTGCAAATTGACCGGGTACGAAATACGTTCGCGGAATATTGCTATCTCTCTTCTAGCAAAACAAGCTCACACACACAGCTGCGCACGAGTCGGGCGGCCGGCGCGCGGTGCGCAGTTGTGTGAGTGCATGTGTGAGCCGATTTATATTTTAATTTTGTTAGTAAAATTAGGTATGTTCATTATTTGCTTTATTTTTGTCGAATACTTTGGGGAATCGTTAGTGAATGCACAGACTAGTAATGCGTTTTTTGGAAACTTCGTTACCGTGCCGATAGGTAGGTATCTCAACAAATTAGGATAATTACCAGAAACTTTCGGTACAATGTTCCCCAGCCGCCGCCGGGATTCCGATCCCGATTTCCGGCCACCGTAGACAAGAATTCAAAAGACAAAAATTCGGATGGGTAATTTATATTTACGCGATGCCCGTAAATACAGCGTTCTGAGCTAAGAATAATAAAAAAATAAAAAACAAGGATTTTTAACAAACATTTATTGATATATATCTATTCATCTTTAAAAATATGTACCTATTTATAAATCGTAACGTGAAAGTCGTGTAGGGTGACCATATTCATTATTGATTGAACGAATTACAAAAAATACAATTATGGTTGTCAGAGTACACACTGTCAAAGATCCACAATAAATAGGCGGATATGTGTGAAGACTATGTATATGGTGTCTGAAATAGTCTTTGGAAGAACCACACAGATCGAGTGGACCAATCCAGGCAGTGCACACATTTGTCAGTAATCGTGCAGCTCAACTCAAAACATAAATTCTTATGTTCTGAGTTGAACGATTTGACGAACAATACCAAAGATAGGACATTTCAGTAGACCACATAAAATACTCAAACTGTCAGACCATCATTAAAACTTACTGAGAAAAAAAACCTTCGTATTCCTATCAGAATTATTATGTAAGTATTGCTTTAAAATAAATTACACACTAATTTTATATAGGTACTGTCTCTGATAGGCAGATTTCTAGGCACACGGGGATCTATTAATTCAGGTTTAGCATTTTTGTTCTGAGTTGAACGATTTGACGAAGAATACTAAAAAAAGGACCTTTTGATAGGCCACATAAAGTACTCAAACTATCAGACCATCATTAAAACTTGGCAGAAAAACCATCAAATTTCACACCAACTGACTACTCCTAACTATTTTTATCAGATACAAGGATAATTACAAATAATAAGCCGCACATAAGAATTTATGTTCTGGGCTGAAAGATTTGAGGAACAATACCAAAGAAAGGAAATTTTGGTATGCCGCATACAGTATTTAAACTGTCAGACATCATTAAATCTAAATGAGAGAAAAAACCTACGTTGTATCTCGCATTCCCAACAGAATTATTATATTATCCGCTTGAGTGCATGCGCTCGTCAGACAAAAGAAGTAGATTGCAGGCGGCATTAGTCATCGGCCGGCCGACGGGCGGTCCCACCACGTGTTTGTAAACAAAAAAGCGGTAGTGGCTTGAATTCTTAGAAATGAGTAGATACTTGGGGTTTTTTAGAATGGTTATGAACAGAGCTAGTAAAGAGTGTGTATTTCGTAAGAATTTACGATCGACTTGTATTTTTAAATTGGTCGTAAACATGAACAACGAAAATGTTGATTTCAGATTACAAGTAAATGGGTTTAATTTAATAAAACGATCGATGACCTATATGTTTTATGGTTTAAAATGTAAGGTTAACATATTGTCAACACAAATAATAAATAAAACGATATTGCAATAGTACAATAATCATTATTTACAAGCATCCCAAGTTGAGTAAAAATTTTTGTCGGACCAGAAGTTTTGTGCCCAGACAAAATATTTTTTTCTACATAAATCTGATACGTAGATTAAAAATATTGGTACGTGTAGTAAGCTTATTTAATGCTTCAACAGATGTGTAAAAATCGTGGCAGTAGAATTAAACACTGTACTAAAATATGGTTCTGAAGACACATACAAGTTGTAACAAAAAATACCTACCTGTGTTTGTAGTCAAAAAATGTATTACAATTTTGATTAAAAGATATTAAAATATTAATTACATGATCTTTCATTTAATACCCTTTCCAAAGAAGTATTACACATAAATATCCGACATAATCGGAAAAAGTTATAAGCATTTCAAGTTGGTCTTGTGCAAATGTTCTCAAAATGCCGTACAATAAGGCTGCGTATACAGTTGAAAAAAAAATTCGGATCCGGACTGATTAATTTATGAAATCCGTTAATCTATTTTAATACATTTATGTATACAGACAGCAAAATTCATTCTCACTCAGTAGAATAGAATATTACATTTTAAATATTTTTACCCGAGTACGGTAAAAAAAGAGGTATATTCGTTTCTATGTCCCCTAGACTAGTGATCAGATTTTAATAAGTGAGGCCATTAAAAAGGTGGCGACAGCCACTGATTCTAGAAATTGTTTCATTTTAACCGACTTCGAGAAAAGGAGGTTCTCAATTCGACAAGATGTATGTAATATTATTGGAACTGCAATATTTTCGTATTGCAGTTCTAATAATATTTTTTGATAATCTCTAAGGCTTCCTAACATTTTATAGGTATATGTATGTATGTGTATGTTTGTATGTGTATATGTATGGATAGATGGGAAGAAATGCAAAGTCAGAGTTAAAATAAATCAAATAATTTAATTCAAATAAAAATATAAGTGATTCTAGTCGCCCATTCCAAAGGGTAGATTCGTATGGAGAAGAACAGGCAAGAAACTCCATCGTTACTCTTTTAAAATGATTTAGGTACATTTAATATAGGTACATTTATTATATAATCTCTTCTTCTTCCTGCTTGAGTTCACGAACGGTGCCGGTGGAGGAGCAGAGTATCTTCAGCTACTAGAACACACAAAACAAAGTATGAATTAGATTACATAGGTACACTAATTATGGATAACACATTTCTTCTTCCTGCTTGAGTTCACGAACGGTGCCGGTGGAGGAGCAGAGTATCTTCAGCTACTAGAACACACAAAACAAAGTATGAATTAGATTAGGTACACTAATTATGAATAACACACAAAAGTCACTATGTCAAAGAACAAAAAAGAATTGAACAAGAATGGCCAAGACACAATAGAGCTTGTCTACTTGAGGCAATTAGCTTGAACAAGTAGCGCGCTAGCCAATCGCGACGCTCAAATCCCAAAAACAGGATTTGAACATCGAGATTGTCTGTCTACGCGCTACTCGACTCACGCGTAAATCACCTCATGTGGACAAGTACTGTTTCGCAGGCACACAGACACACCCTCACACATACAGACCCTAACACAAACACACCCTCAGACAGACAGATCCTAACACAAACACACTCTCAGACAGACTGACCCTAACACAAACACACCCTCAGACAGACAGACCCTAACACAAACACACCCTCAGACAGACAGAACATTACACAAACACGCCGAGTTCTCATAGGGCGATCGGCAGCAACGATCTCTCGCGCTGGGCCCTGGCCATGATCCGGAGCGAGGAGGAATGGCAGGCGGTCGCCTCCTTCTGCGAAGCAGTGATGCTAGCGAAGGAGGCGGCCGCACGTGTGAGGGAACGGACTTACTCACGCCCCGCCGCCGAGATCCCGATTCCGATTTCCAGCACCGTAGAATTGGAAAAAAAAACACCAAGCTTATATTCGGTCTCTGATAGGCAGATTTCTTGGCAAACGAGGATCTACTAGTTCAGGCAATATGCATTTAAAATAAAACTCTTCTAATTTTATAACTATAGATTTACAGAATTCATCATTTTTTTCAATTTTTTCATATGCCAGTCCTTTTGGCGTCCACACTATAAAAATACAGTATTTGCGGTTTGTTATTTGTAATTGTCCTTGTATCTGATAAAAATAGTTGTGATTTCTTTTTAATTTTATTTTATTTATTTCATCCTCCATACCTTTAGTGCAAAAAGTATTTTTTTTATTTTCAATTGCTTCAGCTGGTGTGAAGTTTGCTGCACTCGCAGGACACTTTATTTCTATGATAGCGTCATCACCTATCAAACCATCTGGGCTTGCTCCAAGGAAAGGACGTTTTTCATCAATGAACAATCCACATGGTTCAATATGAAACCCTAAAAGATTCTCAGCATCTGTTAGTGCTAAAGGTTCATTTTCGTTTCCATATTTTGTAGCTGCATTGCCTTTAAATGTATGGTATAATAATTGTTTTACTATATTCTTGCAAGACGTCGTTTCTCGTAGTTTGCAGACTTGACCAAAGAATGATGCAGTCAGCCTCATTTTTCTTTGCTTTAGCCATTCTTGATTGGCTCCTTGACCTATTGTTTTGTGTTGAATTTCGTGCCTCTGACAGGCACTTTGGTTTAGTTCTGACAATAGTTCATTTTTCTTTTTATTAAAAACGTCAATGTCGATATCAGCTTCCTTTTCTATATTCCCATAATGCTCATCTGCAAGTGCAGCATTTCTTTTTTTTCGTTTTGCGCTTCTATTTGTGTCTGCTTTTCTTTTATTTTTTAGATTCAACGCGCTTTACATACATACTCTGTTTTTTTTGCTAGTGTTTTTACTAAATTACCGGTGTTTTGTTTTGCCGCTGCTGCAAAACAGCGCGTTTCATAGCTACCGCTTAGACAATAGTTTACCCGTTTTCCGCCGATAAATTTTGCGATGATAGAATTAAATTGCTCTGCAATGTTGTTTGTTTGAGCCATTAGTAAACTTTCTACATTTGTTACAATAAGGCCCAGAATAGAAAAAATGTCGTACCACAAGCCACATTTTTTCATTTCAGGGACTAAAGGACATGGCCAATTTTTGTATAGGCGTGTGCATAGTTATCGAATAGAATGTACACCAACGATTCTATGTGTTTTATATTTGTGAATATTGCCACATTACATTGCTATAAAAAAAAACTCAAAGAAAGTGTCATTGCAACAAACTAGACGTAAAAAGTTTCACTGAACCTTGAATCAGATCGCTGACAATAGTGTACAGAATGAGATTTGCTATTAATAAAAACTTAGGCGTTTTACAACAGTTATGAATTATTGTGGTTAAATGGTAGAGTTTTAGAATTATTAGGCATATAAACAAAATAATGACCACCTAAATTAAGAATTTTTAAATTAGAACAATTATGACAAAAAATTACCTAATGTTTTTCTTTCAAATATAATTTCAAATATATAAATCTTTTTATAGTTTAATTAAGTACCAATTAAATCAAAAAACACAAAGTAAAACAAGACTACTAATATAAAATTATTTATTTTGTGAAGAAAATAAATAACAACATTTTGACAGATTATAATGTGTCTTATATTTCTAAGATTACATTGCAGAGTTAGTGTTAAACAGACTGAGGTCAAGCAATCAGCTTATATAAAACAGAACATTTTTATTACACTAATTATACACTATCTGTGTTAAAGAGACCGAGGTCAACCAACCAGCTTGGATAAAACAGAACATTTTTATTACACATATTATCACTATCTGTGTTAAAGAGACCGAGGTCAACCAACCAGCTTGGATAAAACAGAACATTTTTATTACACATATTATACACTAACGGGGATTAAGTGTGTAATTATAATAATTATTGTAATGCTTAAGTAATTACATAAATAACTGCTTTAACCATAACCAGACCACTGACAAAAACAAGCACAAGTTTTTCATAAACATAGGTTTTCAACAAACATTCAATTATCTCTTTTGATGATGTGACCATCGCAAGACACAACCATAAAAGGTTTAATTAAATTGTCATATTTGTGCAAACTATATGTCTTCTTTTGAAACATAATAGTTTGCACTTTTCTGCAAGTATATATAAGTCCCATCAAATATTGCGATAGCAGGCCTATCTCCAGTTATAGACTCATTAGGATCACTCAATAACGCTTGAGGAACTCTCAGGTTTCTGTCTGATATTTCCCTATGAGTGATATGGTTTACACCAATATTATTAGGTACAAAATGCTCACTAAGACACAACCTAACTTTATTCATTATCAGTTCCAATGTTGACCTAGGTATATCAAAAAGAGTTGCTAAGCGTCTATTACTATCGCCTGTTCTTAGTTTGGTTAAATATATAGCCAAAGCACGTTTAGATTGTTTAACATTTAATGAAGGTAAAAGATTATGTAGAATTAAAAACTGAGGTACTGTAAGACCCGTCCAATAATGGCAACAATGGTTCGGCATTTCAGAGACATTTTCAAAGTTCAAAATATTAGCTTTTGACTTCATAATGTCAATTATATCTTCTATCTGGATAGCACTAAATGTAGAATGCGTATCATTTATTTCAGGCAATAAATGCCACTGATTGTTGTACAAATGCGTTTCACACACTCTACAGCTGCGAGGAATATAGAAGCTATGCTCTTGCAATAATAGTCTTTTAAGGAATTTCGGTACTAAATGTAACATTCTGTTCCTGCATGATTGAAATATACAGTGAGTTGATGTGCTGGAAGCTCTCTTAAAATTAGGTAAAAATATAGTATTACTTTCCCTTCGAAGTGGCACACTTTGAACAGGCGGTAACAGTGGTGGCTCTGGTGAGCGAACCATTTGAACATTAGGGGCTGCTACATTGGTGTCCGTTGCCAACTCCTGAATGTCTCGTGATGAGTCAAGCACTGCGTGTCTATTTGCTCGCATCCAACACACATGACAAACGTAGTTATTTCTGGAGAGCTGAAAATAAACTACAGTTACAAAAAATGCAGATACAGCCTATGTTTATGTAATTTTTAGTAGTTTAATGATGTTATAACATATATAGTTTAGGCAAGTTTATGTTAAAAATATACATGAAGATACATATCTATCATAATATATTATTTGAAACCTCATTTTTCATACATAAATACTACTAATATATATTTATAAAAATTAAAAACTAAATATTTACCATATAATTAGTATTTTCTGTTAATAGGTTAGCCAGCAATGGACACTCCATACTGACATTATGGTGCCTTATTTTTCTTACAGATCTTCCACAACCAAGGCAGACCATGTTATGTCCTAGTAGTCTCTCATGTTCACCAGCTTCGGAATTTAATAATAAGAAGCATGGATGACAAATAAATGTATCCGGAGGCAACTGAAAATACATAAGATGCACTCAATAAATTAACATCGCATACCATCATAGGACATAAAAGTAAATCAGATTCAAGTTTATTCTACTCCAACTTCATACCTGGATTTGATCATTGGTTATCGTATGTAGGGTTGGATATGAGATGCCTGTGTATTCTTAGCATGGCTATACCGCAGTTGATTCATCTCATGATTTCCACAAAACAAATCCGAAACGCAATAAAAATCAGAGTCCAGTGTTAGCAGCAAGGTAATCGATTGGTAGAAGGTAACAAGTCCGTAGAGATAAGCAGGGGTCAAAAATATTGGAAAGTAATCTCAAAAACAAAACACAGCTAGAACGTAACGAACAATGTGCAACGAGGTTTGACATTGACAAAAACACACTGTCAAACAAGCAAACGCGTTCCGTTATAAGCGTTATTATTTTTTTGTATGCGTCAAAAATACTTTAAAAAAATATATCTTAAACATGAACATTATATTTTTTAAATGCAACAAATCCAAAAACGTCAGTTTTGTATGAATAAAACGTTCTTAATTAGAGCATTTGTCGTCCATAATTATCACATGCCTACAAGTAGTAAGAATGGTGAGGAACGTATTAATTTTTATGGTGGAAGCTGACAAATGGCGCATTGAATTCATCTTGCATTACTTATTATTTTAAAATAAATACAGACACTTTCTGAGAGGCTAAAAACTACGTATTAATTCATTTTTGTATTTCTTTTTTACAATATATTTACTATGTATGTGTACGTGGAATGTACTTTTTTGGCCATGTCCTTTTCACCACATACTCCTTTGCAATAGTAAGGTTTACACTTTTCATGTTCACCGAACACATGACATGGGCTATTTAATAAATCTTGTTTTAAACTATTAATTTTTTGGTCCATGGTCATATTTGGTAGTTTAGTGTTATAATCGACGGCCCCTTTTATGGCCTTTCGTAATCTCAAAATATTTACATCCAGGGATTTTCTTAATTTTATTGGGACCAAACTTCTTTTCTATTTTCCGTCTTTTTTACTAAGCTTTTTAATTTTGAGCAATAATTTCTTAGCAAATGATTGCTACATTCAATTTTTTTTTTATGGTTGTACAATGTCCGTACGGCAAAGATTCGTTGAGAGCGCTAGTTACGCTACTATCACCATCACCGATTAGCGTCTTGTATCGTAATTGATGCATGTCAATGCTACATTTGAAACCCTCAACAATGCCATCTGCTTCCATTGCCGTCGAGCTTTTTGACCAATTTTTAAAGCACCGATGAGCTTACGGAACAGTGTTTTTTTTGTTGGCACATACGCAACAGTATGCATTTCTGATGCCCAAAAATAAGATTTTTTTGGTTTCAAAACCAATTATACAGGACACTCCAGATAAGGAATTATAATTAGTCCTATAAGATCGCTTAGCCCACGAACCGTCTACTACAACCGTAATATAAGGAATTCCATCAGGATCCACATTACCATTAGCTATAGCAATTTTCTTTTCCTCTACCCCGGCTTGGTGCATACATTCCAAAGCAATGTCTTTAATTTTATCGCCAAATATACTATTTTCTTTTATAAATAGCTTATCAGACATACATGGTATGTCAACATGTGCACAAAATTCACTCAACTGAGCAAATCCATTGCCTGAAGTAACGATCCCATGAACAACATGCTGATTTATTTCACCATCAGATCTATCACTTTTTATAATAAATATGACTCCACACATTTTACAAAAAAAATTAAAAGATGAATGAAATCCACGACGGTTCTCGCTTACAAATTTAAAATCTTTAAGGAACAATTAAAAGGACTGTGATCGATTCCTGACAATTGTTCAAATAAATATTTTATATCGATCATTCTTCGCCCGGTTAATTCTGGAACTTCGATTTCATCGTTATTGGCTTCTTTGACAGTCAGAGATCCACCAGTTGTAGAGCTCGTTGGAGTTAAATTCCTATAACAGGCAAAAGGCGAGAATAAATGCATCACCTAAATGAAATAATCAACATAATGACATGATATTTAGTTAATTGAATGTCTGATAACTAAAGAGAAAAAAAATTACATGCCTATTATTTTTTGAAACTATGGTTCAACGTCTTTGGGTGACAAGAATTAAGATTTCCCGGATTATAAAAAACTGAGTGCGTTCTAAGCGTTATGAATTTGGGGTCATTGAGTCAATACTGCTCTCGTGTCTTATACAATGTGTCTGTACACAGTGTGACGAAAATTAAGGGTGAGGTACAGACCATCAAACTGAACAACTTTCTCCCGGGGACCAACATCGTAATCGCAAAAAAAATATCAGTCGTCTCATACATTTGTTCGAGTAGGTATTGAAGTTTTGTATGGGATGACTGATTTTTTTTTCACGATTACGATGTTGGTCCCCGGGAAAAAGTTGTTCAGTTTGATGGTCTTTACCTCCCCTTTAAGTTTTACTATTCCGAAACCAGACACCCTGTATACACTCGCGAGCAACCAAATCGACTCAACGTACAAGTGCGCACTTGCAGACGTTTTCTTCAGAGAATACTGAACCGTTAAAAAAAAAAACATTATACCGTTAGAAAGCCTAAAATCAGTTTCAATTTGGTACTATTCCCTTTAAATCCCCTGTAAGGTATTGATAGAGCAGACTAGCTCAAATTGAGTTGAGCAGCAACTTTTCACTGACTAAGTCCCTGTTTGTAGGGTGTTGTATCCACAATTTCACAAAAAAAAAAAAAAATATTTGCGAAGAAGAGTACAAAATTTGATAAGCGACGAATAAGGTAAAACGGTTACGTGAGATTTTTATAAAGGTAGTTTGTGCATGAACTCGTAGGTACCGTAGTGAGCATATTTTCTTTTGCGTCCAATTAAATTAATTATTAAATTGAGTCGATTTGGTTGCTCGCGAGTGTAGAAGGTACAAGCAACTGGGTAGATACATACCTGCTAAGCGACTGACTGATCTTCGACTGACTTGAACCAATTTCAACGTTCACGGTCTGATTCGACTCAGGATTATTAACTGCTTCAAAGTTTAGCGGTGCATGTATTTCGGCCGTTGTCGTGATTTGTATACCACCTGGACCACTCGACGAAGTTCTGGGTAGTTAAATAGAGTATTTAGTTATTATAAATATATATAATTATCATCTTGTTATTACGCTACATTATTAAATGTAAAATAATGTTATAGGTTCATACCTACTGTGTAACTCCTGATCATTCGTATTATTCTCGATGAGTATTCCTTCATAATGCCGAGGTGGCACGGAAGTATCCCGTGAACTGAAAAAAAAAATTACGACCAGAATCACCAAGCAAAATAAAAAATTGTCCTGATCGATTTCTGTTACCACGGCCAATCTCAACGGATACTATACATATAGTCAACCGCGCGGGCAGGACATTATTACAGTGCACAAGTGTGTGTCCAAACACAGGTGCACGCCCTATGCGCTTACTCTCAAAATCACGTTATGCGTAAACATGTAAAAAAGTTCTAACAGTTATTTATGTTTTTACTTATTTTAAAGCAAGCATGATTGTAATGTAATTATAATTAAATACAAAAAATATTTTAAGATGGAGAAATGTTTATATGATACCTATATGTATTTACATAGTTAAAATAAAATTATTCTCTAAAGACCCCCTAAACCCCTGATATCTCTTTGCGAAGCCTGAATATAGAATCAGTAACAGAATGAATTCTAATAATTTTTACACCATGTTATATTTCTTCCCAAAAATATTTATAAAAGATCACAAGTTGGACACCACCGACACTAAGTAAAACACAGGTCACGGCAAGTCATAGCGGGCATTAGGTGCCAGCGCACAGCTGGGTGCGGAACCAAAACAACCTCTTAGTCTCCCGGATAGCCTGGTGACCACGTATTTGTGTGGACAACCAGGTAACATAACAAGCGTAAAATTTTGTGATTTTTCATGATACAGTTATGAAATTTTATTTGAAATAGATTCTTTGCATAAAAATACTAAATACGTGTTTCGGGTTTCGCATATACTAAAACTAATGTTGTATATCTAGTCTATATTATCTACATGCTCGTATAACTACTCGATTGATTACTCACCATAAAGGACGCTTATTTTCTTTATTGACTATCGCGCGTTTCCGTCTGGAAACTGATGGCCATAGCAGTTTTTTATTTGATCGCCGTGGTTCTGTAAATATACGCAGTTTATAATGAAGTCGATTTACCAGTTCTTCTCAAGTTGTACCCGAAAAGCACCTGTCGATTTTAAAATATTAGCCTGTTATCAAGTTAATATAGGACCTGCCTCCCCAGGGTAAGGATTCCCAAAGTCCAACAACATTTTGTGTAACAGGAATTTAAAAAAAAAATCCTATCATAAGGCCGCAGTTATCCAGACAAATCCGTCAGTATGGTCACCCTACCTCAGGTGAGCCGGACAAACCTCACAGTATAGTACGCCGCAAATAAGTTGACCATTTGCTATGGTTACACGCAGCCCCCCACTTCGATTGAGACCCGAAAATCGGTTACTGCGCATTCACGGTCGATCGTCATGATGGTTCAACTTGTGCGACCAGGATTCTACCCGATTTTCGGGTCTAAATCGAAGAGGGGGCTTCGCGTAACCATAGCAAATGGTTCAACTTATTTGCCGCGTACTATTATCGTTTGTCCGGATATATATATTTTTAGCAATCAGAAGCGGAAATGTTTAAAAAAAAAACAACGCACCTCGCGAAATCACAAGTACTTATAATCGATTTATTCTTACTGTTAATTTTACACAAGGAACTAAATTATAACCACTGAAACAAATATAAATCACCACTGACGACAACTAATAGAAATAACATCTAATTATCAAGTTTTGACAATCAAATATAAAAACAATAGAAATAAATAAAATACAAGTCTTACTGCCCTTTGAGCGATGTTGCCGCCACGAGTGACACCCGACGAAAGAAAAAGTAACGGCTCGCGCGCTCCTTTTATACTAGCTTAGAAATCGTCACAATATTCTTCCTAACACGGCCTCTCCTGATACCAAGTCGCCCTCGACTTGGATGTTTTGGGATTCGTCTTCAACGGGATGATTTTGCTGCATCACAGCTCCTACTTCTGCATCCAGATCAGGCATGGAAAGTCCCACTGCCACAGGTTCGTTGCTTTCAGATTGATCAAAGCCGCTGTCAGCATTATCAGTTTCGTCATCTGAAAGGGTATACGATGATTATCGTATGAGGAACTGGTTACAAAAATTCAAAATAATAACTCAATGTAACAAGAATATAAGATGGTCGGCGTCCCAGCCATCCTACATTATTGCTGAATACTTTACCACAGCGACTAACGCTGTCTAAGCGACAAACGCCAACGTTGGGCGACACACGCCTTTGGGAACACACCCACATGTTGGGCGACACACGCCTTTGGGGACACACCCACATGTTGGGCGACACACGCCTTTGGGGACACACCCACATGTTGGGCGACACACGCCTTTGGGGACACACCCACATGTTGGGCGACACACGCCTTTGGGGACACACCCACATGTTGGGCGACACACGCCTTTGAGGGGGAACACATCCACATACTGGGCGACACACGCCTTTGAGGGGGAACATATCCACATATTGGGCGACGCACGCCTTCGGGGGAACACATCCCAGCACTGATCGACTTCTGAAACCAAGCATGTTAGCAGAAATCGTGAATATAGGTACTCACTCTCAAAAAAGACGGCACACGTCTCGGGACACCATTCGCCTTTCCATGGTACCATGTATTGCGAGGCCGCTTGGGTAGTTTTTCCTCGGCCCCCGCTGAGCAGTTTAAGTTCATACCGACCGTTAGGTAGAATTTTGGTTACCCTGTACGGCCCTCGCATTCCAGGGTCTAATTTCCCTGTTGATTGCGAGTACTTTATCACGAATGCAAGATCGTCGACCTTGTATTCACGTGGCGGACGTCTGGACCGGTTGACCGAGGCGTCCTGCTTGTCTTGATTTTCTTTCAAAAGTTCGCTGGCACGGCTTCGACATACCTCCCGCAAAGCTTCTCTGTTAGTGTCTGGAGTGTCTGCGGCTAGGTCTCGCACTAGCGAGCGTATGGCTGGAGTAGAGGCGTCAGTGCCGATCATTAAATTGATCGCTGACGTTTGAGTGGTCTTCTGCTTGCTGATATTCAGCACTAATTGCAGTTTCCAAAGCGTAGTTGACCAAGATACGTTCTTGTGTCCTACTTCAATACGAAGCATGTTGAGTACGGTTCTTATGTAGCGCTCTACTTGACCGTTCGAGCTGTGCATTTCAGGGGTGATGTAATGCAGTTCAGAGCCAAGTTCAGATATCCACTGAACAAAGTCAGTTGATTCGAACATTCTACCCCTGTCAGTGACCAGCATTTTAGGAACGCCGAATAGAGAAATGGCTTGGGACATCACTCGTTTTAATTCTCCGGTATCCTGGCGGTAAATTGGATACAGGAGACAAAATTTTGTAAAGGCGTCGACCAATACTAAGACGAATTTGTAGCCTTCCGATTCAGGTAATGGTCCCAGGGCATCGACGTGTATGGTATCGAACGGCGTGTTAGGTTTTGGCCAAGATGAAATATTCTGTAGTGGAGCTCGAGGAACTCTTTTTTTTGAAATACAGACCAAACAATGCGAAATGTATTTAGAAACAAATTGACGGAGCCCGGGAAACCAAAAATGTTTTAGAATAAGGTACAAAGTTTTATCGGAACCAATATGCTCGTGCTCGTCGTGAAAGATCCGTAGTAGGCTCAGTCGATGGCCCTTGGGTATAAAGCAGAGGAAACGTGGCTCCTCACCGACTGGCGTGTATTTGTAATACAACAGATCATTTCTTACGGAGTAACGATTAGGATCGAGCTGTCCCTCCGAGAGTTTTTGTATTAAATCTCTCGTCTCATGATCTGCAGCTTGTGCTATTTGTGCCCAGTTACGAGGTTTCGATATTTGATTAACCGAGACAACCGGGTTCCGGCTGAGATAGTCAGCATGTGGCAGCATAACTCCTTTTCGATATTCAATGGAAAAGTGGAAATCTTGTAGATAGATCCACCAACGGGCGACACGAGGGAGCAGATCTTTCTTGCGCTCGGTGGATTTGAGAGCATTGCAGTCTGTGATGACCTTGAACTGCAGGCCCACCAAATAATGGCGAAAATGCTGCAAAGCCTTCACGACCGCTAACGTCTCCAACTCATAGCTATGGTATTTGCTCTCTGCTCCCTGCGTAACTTTACTAAAGTATGCCACCACATGCTTTCCACCATCAGCGTGCGTTTGCAAGAGTACAGCTCCGTAGCCAGCAGAACTGGCGTCTGTATGAACTTCGGTGGGGAGTTCAGGCTTAAATATTGTAAGAACAGGCTCGCTAGTTAAGCATCGTATCAAATCTTGGCGGACCTGTTCCTGCTCCTCACCCCAACGAAACTCAACCCCCTTTCTAGTTAAATGGGCGATGCACGCGGTCTTTGTTGCGTACCCTTTAATATACTTGCGGAAATAACCAGCGAGTCCCAGTAATTGACGAACTTGTCTGACATTTCCGGGCACCGGTGAATTTTTTAAAGCCTCTATTTTACGCGGGCTCGGCCGCACCTGACCAAAGCTTACTACCCTACCTAAGTACTCGACTTCCGTTGTTAAGAAAGAGCATTTCTTTAGGTTTATTGAAAATCCGGCTTTAGTGAGTGTTTGTAAAACACTTCTGAGTAAGGAGATACCGTCCTCTATAGTATTGCTCAAAAGGAGAACATCATCGATGTAGACTAAAGCGTTTCCGGCGTCAATAAATTCGCGAAGGGTTTGGTTGATAATGCGCTGGTAAACGATTGGAGAGTTCGTCAAACCATATGGCATTTTTAAATATTCATAGTGCCCTTCTGGCGTGACGAACCCTGTCACGTGTATAGAGCCTTCTTTAATTCTTATTTGGTGGAACCCCGTTGCCATGTCTAAACTAGTGAAGAAGGTGTAACGTCCTAACCGATCAATGTGGTCATCTATTAAAGGCAGAGGATATCTTTCTTTCTCGGTAATGCGGTTAAGTGCTCTATAATCGACACACATTCGGTCGGTCCCGTCTTTCTTCTTCACGAGAATTATGGGACTGGCGTATTCTGATCGTGATTCTCTGATGATACCCTTGTCTAGCAGATCTTTAATTATCTCGCGTAATTTAAGTTTCTCATTATAAGCTAGTTTGTACGGTCGATATACGATAGGGGAAGTACTAGTGAGCTTAATTTCCATTTCGCCGGTTGTGACAGTACTGGTCGCGGTACCAGAGATAAGAAAGTCCGAGAAACTGAACGACAGACATCAAAGAATCACGCAGAGCACCTTGTAACGAGGTGTTAACTAACGTTTGATCAAAGTTTTGAACTTCGTTAACTTGGACGTATCACCAGTTCGGATGATGTACTGTATATCTTTCGTACGTACGTATGTGATGCCGTCACGGTTAAGCACGTCAGTTCCAATTACGATTGAAGTATTCATGCATGAATTCGGTACTACAACTAAGTCTGCCTCTATGGAAATATCGCTAAGCTCGATGGTTACCGTCACAAAAGACGAAGCTATAATTTCCCGTTCGCTTATACCCTTTAAGATACAGTGTGTTGGTTTCACTTGGCAAGAAAGGTACTTTAAAACGTCGGAAGAAATCAGCGATATGTTTTGAGCTCCACTATCTATGAGTACATCCATAGGAATGCCTTGAACTACGGCAGTCACGACGTCTCTTTTGTCACTAGCGTGATCTGTGCACAAATTAACGCTCCGCTGATTTCTAGGCTCCGATCGATTCTTTGCAAAGCACGTTTCTTCAGTGTGCCCCATTTTCTTGCAAAACGAACACTGTGTTCCGGACTTGGCAGTAATATTGCCAGTAGTTGAATTTTGTGTGCTGGACTTGGCAACAGGAGCACCAGTTGGTTCTGTACGCGGCTTTTTAGGACAGTTACGACCTAAATGTCCGCGCTGACTGCAAATGTAGCATTTAATTCCGCGATCGGAGGTTGAGTTCGGAGGCGTGTGCTTCTTAGTCAACCCACCACGAAACTCAGGCTTAGCACGATTTGCTTTTACATAAATGGAAAGGAACGAGACTAAGTCTTCGGTTGCCAAGTTTGCATTTGCCGCGGCTGCCCTTATTTGTGGGTTATCGATACCGCGTATAACTATAAGAGTTCGCAATTCATCAGTGAGGCCCTTAACGATTCGTAAACGCAATAAGGTACGCCGGGCGTACTCGGAGTATGTGGCGAATTTGTCGGATGTCGTGTTCATCGTTTCAAATAGAATGTTGGCGTAATCTAACTTCCGAGGGCAAAGGGGCTTAAATTCTAGCTTAAAGTTTGACCAAGTGCGGTCATTGGTGACCCACTCATTTAGCCAAACTTTAGCATCGCCCTTGAGACAGGAAGCTACTCGCGATAAGCACTCGTAATCGCCCCAACCATTCGCGGTTACTGCACGGTCTACTTCGTCACACCACACATCGATGTCGTTTATGTTTGGATCGAAGTTAGAAACATAGTAACTATGTGACCTTATAGGCTGCAAAGAGCTAATGGCTTCCGCAAGCATGGTTACGGTCGACGGGGTGTCTGAACCGCGAGTGATTGGTTCATTTGTAGGAGTGGTTGTTGAAAGGCCCTCGGAAACATTTGCACGAACTCGTTGCGGAACATCGCTCAAGTCTACAGGGCTATGAAAACACGAAGTGATTTCACGAACCGGGTCTTCAGGACCAGCTACAGTATGATTATTTCTTTGTGATGCTTCCAAATTATTAGACGTGGAAATCACATTTGTATTGGTGCGTTCGATAGCACTAAGCCTCGTAATGATATTACCCAAGGTGTTTTGTAACGAGCTATCATCATTAGGCGCAATAGTTTGGTACCTAGAGCGCGAGGGGATTCTGCGCGAGTGTGTCAATGTTGATCTGGACCTAGAACGGCGACGAGCATCACGGCGACGATAATACGAGCTATCCTTTGAATTACTACGTTCACGACGGCGGCTCTGCCGTGATCTATAACGTGAGCTACGCACTGTTTCACTACTAGTGGACCTACCTCGCGGAACGTCTCGTGAACGGTGATGGGAATGACGGTGGTCATGTCTTCTAGGCATATCGTATCACGGTGTTTAAAATTTTAAAACACACAGAATAACAAAAATGACACTAAAATAAACGAGTAAACTTGAAGGTAGAAAGATAATTATAATTTTGTTCCTTGAATGTTTATGCTTTAGTGGGCTTTTAAGTTCTTTATCCCACTTCTGATTTTAGCAATCAGAAGCGGAAATGTTTAAAAAAAAACAACGCACCTCGCGAAATCACAAGTACTTATAATCGATTTATTCTTACTGTTAATTTTACACAAGGAACTAAATTATAACCACTGAAACAAATATAAATCACCACTGACGACAACTAATAGAAATAACATCTAATTATCAAGTTTTGACAATCAAATATAAAAACAATAGAAAGAAATAAAATACAAGTCTTACTGCCCTTTGAGCGATGTTGCCGCCACGAGTGACACCCGACGAAAGAAAAAGTAACGGCTCGCGCGCTCCTTTTATACTAGCTTAGAAATCGTCACAATATTCTTCCTAACAATATATAAAAAATAAATGTAGGTAAATAATCCGTCAAAATATAGTCGAATATTACGAAATAATATCAATTTTAATAAATTTATTTCTAAAAAGCTATATAATTATGTTCTAACATTGAAACTTCGCATAATTACTTCTTAGGCATAATTCTTTTCAACAAAAAAATATGAGCGTCAAACTCAATGAACTGTATAAGAGAAGTTTAGTCAAAATATACAAATAAATAGTAGGAAGAAACCTTTTTAGCTACCTACTAATTATTTACATAGTACATCCACCTGGTTAGGTAACATGAAATACGTAAGTTTGGTTGGGTTGTACTTACTGTGAGATACATCCCAACGTTCGGAGTTGGAGTCCATGTCGGTTCAGGGTTGTGGCGGCATCGCCACAATGGAACGCGTCACACTGACGTCACGCAAAATCCTGCATCGCGCAAACAGAGTTTACCGCGCGACTAGCATATATACAACATCCCGACATCAACCGTCGGGCAGTAGCCCACCAGACACAACACCCGTCTGGTCGGAGGATCCTCCCTTTCTATGGAGGATGAGTGAACTTTACACCCTATTCCTCATGCCTCTATAGGGTCACCAAAACTAACAAAGTTCGTAAGAATAAACGTAACTCGATACCAAATCAAAAGGCAAATCTAAATCCAAGTTCATAGCATGGGTCAATAGTGTCAGAAATATCACAATACAATTTAAAAATAATTACGCACGCACAGCACAATAAAGTAAACGTCTAACACTGGCAATAACACAAACACTCCCCGCGACCAAGCTGCGCTGGTGTGAGTGCCTGTGGGAGCGATACCACGCACACACTGACATTTGCTTGGCGCGATAGCGCTACTTCTATTGGAAATTTGGGATAAATTTGGATGTGTTCCGTAATACCAAAAATTATGAATGAAAACTTAATGTATTTCCAATGTTTTTTGGATAATTTGTAACTTGATAATATATGCTATGTTCCTACGGAAACAATATTAGGAATATTGTTGTTTATAATACAGAAAAAAACAAATGAAAACATGCCAATTTACGCTGTAAAAATTCGCGAAATGCAATTCGTTTAAACTTCGTTCTAGGTAAGTTTTTTTAAAAAAAAAAAACGTAGGAACCTAGATAAATATTGTCTAAATCCGAATATCATCATAATATTGTTTAATTATGCTCAACCAGCAAATGATTTTGGTATTACGTTTGTATGGATAATTCATCCGTCGCAGGGCTCTTAATGGGAGCAATTATTTAGAGTTTTTGATCAACGATCTACCACCATTGCTACAAGAAGCATTTGATGAAGACAGGCCTATCGTGTTCCAGCATGATGGCTGCCCAGCTCACTGGAGTCTGAGCGTACGTGAGCTACTAAACAATTGTTTCCCCAATCCGTGGATTGGCAGAGGCGGACCAACCCCATGGCCTCCGCGATCACCCGACCTCACTCCGCTCGACTTTTACGTGTGAGGAAGAGCCAAAGAACTTGTCTACTTCACGGAAGTAGAAACGCGTGAAGAATTAATCAACAGAATTAATGCTGCATTCCAAGTGATGAGGGGAGAGATGCTGCTGCGGACGACAACCGTTGAAATAAGACGCAGATGTCGCGCGTGCATTGAAAATGGAGGGCGTCAATTTGAGCAATTACTTAATTGAATAAATTCATTTAAATGTAATTTAATTGTTTTATTACCCACTGACATTTAGGTAACAGAAAAAGGCCCTTTGAATGGGTAATTTAAGTAATCCCCTCATTTAAATTGATTGCTACATTTTTTGACAACTTTACAGTTTTAAATTTCGCAAAACATTTTAATTTTCTGTTTCGTCAAAAACCTCCTACTTGATAAAATTGTCAAATAAGTCCTGAATTTTTGTTTTAATAAATGTAAATTACACCGTTAGAAAGCTCATACAGCAGAGATATTTTGATGTAATCCTAAGTTCTCGATCGCTTATAGTTTTTTTTTAATGCAAGTCAAAGTTATGCTCTAAGTATTTTTTTACATCTTTTTGCACCTTTAAAGACTAAACTTTTTTTCCTACTAACATCTGTACCAAACAATAATTTTATGAGTCTGCTATTATTAGACATTAATACAAAACAACATCCTGCCTGTTTTACCCATCGCAAGTAAAGATATTCGAATTTAAAGTTAAAAAACTGGTAATTTTCTGTAAAATTAAGAAAAAGTAAAAAAAAAAAAAAACAGTGGGGCCAAGGTCAAATAATTTGGGCCAAGTGGGTAGCAGATGACCCCAACTAACTACCATTTTCGTATGTTCAACGTTCTACCAAACACCCTGTATTTCGATAATTGTGGAATGAAATCTTTCCACTATTGCCATTGAATTAGGGTTGTTGGGTGTCCATATGTGTTGTTTAATTTTATAAAACAATTCAATTCAATTTTTTTTTTAATTTTATATAATTTCCTTAAGAAATTCGTTGTTAAACTCGGTACCTGCGTCACTACTTATTTTTTTAGGTATACCGTACATGCTAAAGTATTTGATTAGGGCTCTCATTACCTCGGGTGTGCTTTTATTGGGAATCTGTATTGCTTGACCCAGTTTACTAAATGAGTCCACTATAGTTAAATATTGATTTTTCTCTATATATAACAGATCTATAAAAACTTCCTGGAATGGACTGTCTGTGGTTTGAGTTAATTGTATAAATGGTTTTAAAGGTTTCCTGTCGTACTTCATTTTCTTACATTCCTCTCAAGCATTAATAATGGCTGCAACTGTTTCTTTCATATTGCTCCAGCAATATGTTCTTCTTAACTTCATTAGTGTTTCTGTAATACCTCTATGACAAGTCTTTCCTTGATGATATTTGGTTACTAAATCACACAAGGTCACTTTCGTCCGTAACATTCACAACTCTTTCAGTACATTCGACAAGGTTTTGAGTTCCCTTTTTGTAAAGTGACGTAGCTACGTTAATAAATACTTTTCTATGGCAATGATCCTCAAAGTAAATGAAGTATTTATTTTTGTAATCTATATATTCTTTAAGAAAATTTTTTACTAAGTTTTCGCTGTTACTAGGAGGTAGGTGGACTTCAATAATTTTTTGTTTAGCGTTAGAAATATCTTTTACGCTGATATCATCCCTGTGCCATGTGAAAACATGAATTTGCCTAGCTTTGGTATCTATCGCCTCATTAAGGATAGGAATACCTTCATGTTCCCTATTAGATATTGAATTTGCTGTGGCAACGTCGCTTTCTGAATCAGATAATTCTATCGTCTCTATTTCTAAGGTAAGGTAGATGGTCGAACGGTTAACATACGTGTGAATTTGCTCTTTGATTAAATACAAATAATAGCTAAATCTGGACTTATCCTACAATTATAATTGTTCCAAGTTATATAGTATTCCATCAACAAGTGTTATTCATACTCAGAATTATCAAAAAGTGTGTAAATAGAACGATTTGTGGTGTGAACTGTTAAAAAAAAAAATTAAATCACGGCTGGTCAACCGGTGAGTGCATGATAAGACTTTTTACGCACAGTACAAGCTACTCTCGCGGTTACGCTGCGCACATAAGTTGCATTTTGGCGTGCACCCGCGCTCAGTGACTCATGCGAGTGCTCACACCAAAGATTATTTATCGAAGACGGCGCAACGTTCCCTGCCTACTTTACACTGTCTCTGGGAGGATAATCAATACTTTTTTATAAGTCTGATTTTTTTTTTCTCTCTAAATTACCATTATGGCCAGTGAAGCGGAGCGATCTAAAATCTTTACCAACGACTCGACCCCTTCCCGTAATGTGTCGGCGAATAGAGGAAATAAGAGGCAGGCCAGTGGACCTCCATCTCCTCCATCTCCGCCTTCACCTTTATACAAAAAAGAAGATATTCGGTCTATTATCCAAGAGATAATTAAGGCAGAATTCAGCGATATGTTGACACAATTCAACGAAAATTTGGTCAGGACTATGAACAATGAACTGGAAACTGTTAAGTCGGAAATGAAGGAGATGATAAAATCTATGCAATTCATGAACACACAATTTGTAGACTTTGAGAGTAATCAGAAGGCATCAATCGCAACTATAAAGAGGCTGGAATTAGAAAACACGGAACTGAAGACAACTATGGCGAATCTTAGTGTGCGAATTAATAATTTAGAGCAGCAATCTCGATCGAGTAATCTTGAGGTACAGTGCATGCCTGAAACTAAAAACGAGAATGTGTACAATATTGTCACCCAACTCTGGAAAGCTGTCAACTGTGAGATTCAAGAAAAAGACATACTGAATTGTACGCGAGTTGCTAAAACCAACCCATCAAGTACACGTCCTAAATCCATAGTAGTTCAGTTAGCATCTCCTAGGCTGCGCGATCAACTTTTAGCGTCCGTTATTAAATATAACCAAAACAACCCGCAGAATAAACTTAATTGTGGACATCTTGGATTTGCCAGCAAGAAAGCACCTGTATATGTCGTTGAACACCTGTCACCCAGCAACAAAACTCTTCACGCTGCGGCTCGGGTCAAGGCTAAGGAACTGAACTACAAGTACGTTTGGGTCAGAAATGGCAAAATATTTGTGAGAAAGGTAGACGGAGCAGAATACATATTTATCAAAAACATGGAAAGTATAAGTAAAATTAAGTAATTGGTCTCATATTAATGCCATGTCGTAGTACCTATCTTTACTTTAAAATTCACAAATTTAACAATCTATTACCAAAATTGTCGAGGTCTGAGAACTAAAACTAACACATTTTATGTAAACCTTTGTTGTATGAAATATGATGTATTCATTTTAACCGAAACCTGGTTAAATAGTAGTGTACTCAGTAGTGAACTATTTGATGATAGATATGTTGTTTACAGAAGAGATAGGGAGACAACAGGCTTCCATCCTAATAAAGATGGAGGCGGAGTTCTGATTGCTGTCTCAACCAAAATCAGTTCAAAGTGCATTGATAAATGGCACAGTAAATGTGAAGATCTTTGGGTTACCATCGATATTTCTACTGGACATAAATCACGACAGTTGGCTCTCTGCGCAGTCTACCTACCTCCACCTGTATGTCTGTCAACAATTGACCACTTTATAGTGCACTGTAATAACGTGTTTGAAACAGCAAATATCCCAATTTGTATAATAGGGGATTTTAACTTGGGCAAAATTAATTGGGCTCCGGATGCGGTTAACAGTTCACTACCTAACACTTGTTTAAGGTTTTTAGAATTTATGAACGTTAGTGGACTTTCGCAGTACAATTTCGTACAGAACTGTTCTGCGCGTACTTTGGATCTAGTTCTGTCAACCATATCTACGTGCACTGTGAGTGAAAGTAGTTGCTCTTTAACTCCCGTTGATAAATTACATCCTCCGCTTGAGCTTATTGTGTCATTATTGAAAGAATACAATCTCCCATACAATAGTCTCAACAGTCGAAAAAACTTTTATAAGGCAAATTATGAACATATTAAAACATATATTAACGAACATGATTGGAATCAACAATTTGCTAATAGTAATGACGCAGATAGTATGTTAAAGGTGTTCTATGAGGTATTAAATAGTGCAATAGATAAATTTGTCCCAAATTGTAAGCCAATGACTTGTCGTTACCCTCCATGGTTTAATAAAGCAATTATAAGAACACTCAAGGAGAAGAATAAGTTAAGATTACTTTTTAATTTTATCATTTTTTTTAAATTTCTTAATGTGTTTTAAATCTGTTTCTTAATTAATTGCAATGGACTTCATTTTTTTGTTGTTTTTTGATGCTGTTATTAATGCAAATTACCAAAAAAATCTTGAATAGCTTTAGATTGTAAGTACCTTTTTTGGCTTTATAACATTGATTATAGATAACCTTTATTGGTGCATGTTGTGTTAGCCTGTAAGTAATTGTTGCACTTAAAAACGTACTATTATGCAAGTATAATTATAAATATTTGGTGTAAACAATTGTTGGCTAACCTAAATAAATAAATAAATTTCTGGTTCTTTAACACTAAGTTTTACGATTTCATCCGTCATATTTTTTAAATGCTGCTGTAATCTCGCTTCCTTTTCATCTACGTTAACTACCATCCATCAGTGGCGTTCCTTTCACTAAAGCCTAAAAGCCAGGCTTTCATTCCAACTTGAGCCTATCAATAAAAAAACTACACCTGCCTGTAAACTTGTAAAACCACCAACTTAACCATTCATGTCGAATTGATAAGAATAAATAACATTCAAATCATCGCCGCGTAGCAGCGCAGTGGCCGCGCGCTCAACCTATGAACTACTACGATACATTGTTGCCAGCTTTACGCGCTCAAAGAATAATATTTAAATTCCGTGCCGCTTTCGTCATGCACCGTTGCCAAACTATCTCCGACGCTGTAGCAGCCGCAGTTGCGATCTCGCTCTAACGCTTAACGTTGAGTAGGATGCGAGATCGCGTAATGAATGAAAACGTCAAGTCTGTAGTACGTTGATACGTTGTATAGCTTTCTCGCTCACACGTACTGTGGCTTCGTGGCACGTACTGTGACTGCGGCAATGAGGCTTCTAGACTCCAAAGAAATTGGCAGCCCGCACCAAACTTTGTGACCGCCCCGAAACTAGGCTCATTGCATTGCGCAGAACACAAAATCAGGGTATTAGCGGGACGCACAAGAGCTTGGGGGCAGGGCCACACCCCGCGCGCCCGCACCGCTCACCCGCGACGCGCGCTGGCACCCACGCCTTAGTGTGAGTGCTACGTCCGTACACGAATCACGCACTTGTTGAGCTCCGAGAGTACTGTCGCGTTCAGAATTCGTTCGATCGTTTCGTTAATTTGTTGTTATAGTTTTTAGTTATTGTTACTTGTTGTTATTGTTACTCGTTGTTATTTGTATATAAACATGCCTACTGGACGTTGTAATGTTTTACGACGCCAGGCTCGTAAAATGGTCTACGATGTTTATAAATTTATGAAGAAAGAATCTGAAGAAGGCCTTAAATACGATTTGAAGGCAGTACATAAACGGACTGCAGCCGCTACAGGAGTATCAGAAAGAACTGTACGACGTATTATATCGGTTGCTAATGAACCAAGTTCCGATTTATTAGCAGTTTTTCGTACACCCGGAAAGAAGAGGCAAGGGGTAAAAAAGGTAACCGGAATCGACAATTTTGACCAAGGTGTCATCAAAAGATGTATCCACAATTTTCATGTAACACAGAAAGAGTTGCCGACAATTGCTCAACTTTTAAAAAAATTAAAAGAAGATATAAATTTTGAAGGATCCGCAACGAGTTTGAGGAGAATTATGAATGAAATAGGATTTAAATGGAAAAAAACTGAAGACAATCGCAAATTATTAATTGAAAATACAAATATTCGCTGTAAACGAATTGAATATTTGCGTGCAATAACGAAATATCGCGCAGAAGGAAGACCGATAGTTTACACTGACGAATCGTATGTCGATTCATCGCATACCACTTCGAAGGCATGGAGTGATAGTAGCACTAAAGGTTTAAAAAAAAAAGATATCAAAAGGTCAACGTGTCGTCATTGTACATGCTGGATCCAAATCAGGATTTGTACCCAACGGCCTTTTAATGTTTAAGGCAGGTACGAAAACCGGAGATTACCATGATAATATGAATTATAATAATTATGAAAAATGGATACGCACACAACTTTTGCCGAATCTCCCACCGAGATCGGTTATGGTGATAGATAATGCACCCTATCATAACAAATTAGAGGATGCAGCGCCGACGTCAAATAGCAAAACGGCAGAAATGGTGGCATGGCTTACGGCAAAAAATATCCCTTGCAGTTCTGACATGCTGAAACCAGAACTGTATAAATTAATTTCTATACACAAAGAAAAATTTAAAAAATTTAATATTGATAAAATTTTAGAAGAACACAATCACACAATATTACGGCTTCCACCTTACCATCCCGACTTGAACCCCATAGAAATGGCTTGGGCATCCATAAAAGGTTACGTGGCGAAAAAAAATGTCACAATTATTATAACTGATATTATGAAACTAGTGGAAGAAAAAGTAAATAGCATGGGTGAACAGGAGTGGACTGCACTATGCGACAAAGTTATAAATATTGAAGAAGAATATAAGAAAAGTGATGTCATCATAGATGACCTAACTGAAAAAATAATAATTCACGTGAGCGATAATGAATCAGATGAAGATGATTCGGATATTTTTTGTGAAGAGAGTGATTCGGATGCGGAACCATCCACTAGTAAGGGAGATGTTTTTATGGAAGGTGTGGCCCCATTGTGAATATAGTTTTTATTTATATTAATGTTTTTTATTTACATTTATCCTATTATTACCTAACCTATATGTTTTACAAATAACACATACATTATATATTAAATTAAATAAAATAACCTATGAAATAAACACGAACTTTATAATCACCAAATAAAAATAAATTGACATAATAAAATAAGTATTAAAAATGTTAGAAAACGAAAATTGTTTGGTTGATTACGTATTGTCCACTCGACTGTACCATGCGCAAGTTCGGACTCGCGACTATATTCAAGGCGGTCACAAAGTTTGGCGAGGGCTGTACTCATTTGGCAGATTGTTCTAGCTTTTAAGCCGGCTTTTGACTTTTTTATGAATGGAATGAATCGTGTGCGTGGAGGGTGGAGGGAGACGCTGCACAAAGCGTGAATTTCTTTAAAATAATGCAATTTCAAATTAGTTGAAATTTGTTTTGAGCGGTTACTGGCGTATTGTTTTGCTTTGAATTTTTTTTTCATTTTCTGTGAATTTAAGTGTCCTGATTAGTTTTTGCTGTGATTAGCTTTATTTTGAAGTGAATAAAAAGTTCCTTATCATTAAAATGAATTCGGAAACGCATGCAATTGTTCCTTGTGAAGGATTAAAGTGTGTGCAATCGTTACGTGGAAAGGTAATCATAATAATCATAATCATCATAATCATAATCATAAGTTTATTTGTGAAACATAGGTATACAATAGGTCATACATATAAAATAGTACGCTATGTTTTGTCTTAAGACATACAAATATTGTAGCATGCAAAGAAAATATACTAAAATAAAAAAATAAAACATTTTCATTAATAAAAAGAAACATTCATATAAAATTACAGATGTCAAAATTTTAAATGCAGCATTAATAATTAAAACTCTTTGTCGTTTAAAAACTCGTCTATTGTATAGTAGCATTTGTCAAGAAGAAGTTTCTGCAGTGCTATTTTAAATTTTGACAATGGCATTGTTTTCATGGAATTAGGAATTTTATTATATATTCTAGGAGCAATTCCGAAAAAACTTTTGTACATCAAAGCAGTCTTACATTTTATGTTACATAATTGATTTTTGTACTGAGCACGCAATTGAGTTTTCTTGACTGCTGATAGTTTAATAAATAAATGCGGGTTTCTTTTTACAAAAATACTTTAAGTTTTACAGACAAATATAACCTCGTTACTTCACCTAAACCTACCCCTGATTTGAATATTTCTCAGAAATCTAAATCACATAATAGGTATTTCAGTCGATCAGCGTACAGTTCTCCTTGGGTTATAGGCTGCTCTCATTTCAACAAATTATTCTGTTGGTGTTGCATATTTTTCTCAAAAGAAAAGAACATTTGGAATACATCAGGTTACGATGATTTAAATAACTTCGCTGGTGCCGTGAAAAGACATCAGAATTCTCAAAAGCACATGAATGCTGTTATTTCATTTTGTAGTTTTGGTAAAACACGAATCGAAACTTCTTTGTCTCGTCAGTTATGTGACGAAATTTCTAAATACAATAGGCGTGTCGATCACAATCGCGCTGTTTTTCAAAGGTTAGTTGATGTTGTGTGTCATTTAGCACAACAAGAACTTCCTTTCCGAGGTCACGATGAGTCTAAAACAATGAGGCAATTTTTTAGAGCTTG
Source organism: Fissipunctia ypsillon (assembly GCA_947568875.1). Classification (NCBI taxonomy): domain Eukaryota; kingdom Metazoa; phylum Arthropoda; class Insecta; order Lepidoptera; family Noctuidae; genus Fissipunctia; species Fissipunctia ypsillon. The sequence continues at coordinate 16,226,202 of OX387668.1, forward strand.
TATCTTTGCTTACTAAATATGACCTTGTCTTAGAGAAACATATGCAACAACAAGATGGCAACAAACCGGGGCCTAGTTACTTATCGAATAAAATTCAAAATGATATTATTCATTCCATATCCGACATAATTAAATCTCGCATTGAACTCGAGATTAATAAGACAAAATTTGTTTCTATTATTGTTGATGAAACTCCCGATGTTAGCAACAGAGAGCAATTGTGCGTTATACTTAGGTATTATTATGGCAACGACATACATGACCGTTTCTTGGGATACGTTAATGTATCTGAAAGCCGTACCTCGGAAACTTTATCTAAAATAATTTTAGATACTCTTAATAAATACAATTGCATCGGAAAATTAGTAGCACAAAGCTACGACGGTGCAAGCGTAATGTCAGGCATAAGAAATGGAGTCCAACAAAAAATCAAGGATGTTTGTCCTCAAGCTATTTTTGTTTGGTGTAATACTCATATTTTAAACTTAGTGCTTTCCAAATCATGTGGTAGGATTGATGAAGTCGGTTCGTTTTTTTCTGGCCTTCAGACAATGATTAATTTTTTCAGTAACAGTACGAAACGTGCTGCTTTTTACGATAGCCATTGTAGCAAACGGTTGCCTCACCTTTCTGCAACTCGTTGGTCATATTTATCGCGTATTGTAAATACGGTTTTTGAACAAAAACTTAATCTTATCAATCTGTTTACTGAAATGATTGACAACAGGACGCAGGAATGGGATGCTGATAGTAGGTACCACGCAGACAATTTTTGTAATATGCTAACCTCTTTTAATTTTAATTTTTTTCTGTCCCTGTTTCACACAATATTTGAAAAGACCGACGGCCTGTACAACATAATTCAAAAATCACAAGTCGATGTTGGTTACTCTAGTAATAAAATAAAGGAGTTACAGTTATGGTTGCATGTACAATTACTTCCTAAATTCAACGAAATTTATGAAGATGCATTGTTAAATAATTCAGTTCCGCGTTTAAGACGTAACGTCACTTGCGCTCGGACAGAATATAAACGGGTCTATGTCCAAGTAATTGATAACATTTCTACCGAAATTAATGATAGATATTCAGAAATATTTAAATTACAGTTTTTCCAATTGCAAAATTAACAAACTATTTGATAATTATAATAAAGTTTTTCCGACAGCGGCATTAGATTCATTATTAAGCATTTATGCAAACTATTTTGATAGGGAAACTTTAAAGAGCCAGTTGATAAGTTTGTATTCATCACCTGAATTAAAGGAGCGCAATATTTTCACTTTAATTGATTTCATACATGAAAATTGCCTTCAGGATGCCTTTCCAGAACTTTTAAAGTTAGCTCATTTAATTGTGACCATTCCTGCCACAAGTTGTTCCGCGGAACGCGCTTTTTCATCTTTAAAACGTATTCACACATATTTAAGAAATACTCAAGGACAAGAGCGGCTTTCCGAATTATCGATAATTGCAATAGAAAAACAGCTGTTGGTAGAATTAATACGTTCACCAACTTTTTACGCTGATGTAATGAAATCATTTTTACAGAAAGATAGACGTTTTGATTTAGAATACAGAAAGTAATTTTTATATTTTGTAAGGACCACATAATTAATTGTAGAAATCAAAGCAGGCACCAGGAAAATGCTCTCTAACGAATTGACAACAAACAACCGGCTTTTATCAAAGCCACTGAAGGTATGTCATTGCTGATATGTGTCTGTAAATCTATCTAGTAATACCATGCCTTCCGTGTGCTTTGATTTTTGTCATCTGTCTGTGGTAAAGAAGCGAAGAATGAAGATTTATGGCTGTTGACATTGTGAGTAATTATAAATATTAACAACATCGTAAACAATGTTTAGTTAGAAATCACAAATAATTGTGATATGTAATTAACACGTAGTGTTTTTTTATATGTATAGGTTTTCTTTTTTTTTTTTTGTGGATGGGAAATCATATGTATAGGCTTGCCCTAATTTTTACACCTAGGCACGCCACTGCCATCGATTCCGAGTCATCTTTTGTTATATTAGTTTTAATGCGCGACAAGGCATCTGCATTTGTATTTTGTTTACCTTTCTTATAATGTATATCGAAATTATAGTCTTCTAAACGTAGACGCCATCGAGTTAGCTTACTGTTAGGTTCTTTTAATGAGTTCAGCCATGCCAAAGGCCTATGGTCAGTATATATTATAAACTTCCTACCATATAAGTAGGGCCTGAAATGTTTTACTGCCCATACTATGGCCAATAACTCCTTTTCTATCGTACTATATCTAGATTCTGTGTCGCTTAGTTTTCTACTGGCAAATACAATCGGTTTGTCTGATCCTATAGTACCTTGAGAAAGTACTGCACCTACCACAAAGTTTGAAGCGTCGGTTGTAAGAACAAACGGTTTTGTGAAATCAGGGAATTGCAGCAAAGGTGCATGTGTTAGCAACTCTTTGCACATTTCAAAACTTTTTTGTATTCGTCATTTATCACGATCCTTTTTCTTGGTGTGGTTATCTTAGAAAAATCTTTGATGAACTTCCTATAATAACCTATTAACCCTAAAAAAACTTTTAATTTCTGTGACTGTTTTGGGCAATGGGTATTTCAGAATAGCCTCTATTTTGTCATTGTTAGGCTTAAGGCCATCCTTAGTTACTGTATGTCCCAGGTACATTACTTCCTTTCTTAAAAACTCGGATTTATCGAGCTGGACTTTTAAGTTAGTTTTTCGAAAACGCTCGAAAATAGCTCGTCATCAAGGTACACAAGGCAATGCAAGCCTTGCAAACCTCTGAGGACGTTATCCATTGCATGTTGAAACGTGGCAGGTGCTGTTTTCAAACCGAACGGCATTCTGTTGAATTCGTATAAGCCGAATGGTGTTGAAAACGCAGTTTTTTGTCTGTCCTCTTCCTGGATCTGTAATTGATGATAGCCAGAGGCAAGATCTAATGTGGAAAAGTACATGCTCTTTCCTAGCTTATCAAAAAGATCATTGATGTTTGGCAAAGGGCACTTATCGTCCACAGTTATCTCATTCAATCGTCGATAGTCTATTACCATCCTCCACTTTTGTTGTCCGGAGGCATCTAACTTCTTTGGAACAAGGTGGACCGGTGCACTCCAGGGAGAATTTGATTCTCGGATTACATCGTCCGTTAGCATTTTATCTACTTGGCGCCTAATCTCGTCTGTCTGAGCGGGCGGCAACCTATAGGCTTTTACGTTAATGGGATCCTCGTTTACAGTTCTAATTTTATGTTTCACTTCATTAGTGAAAGACAACGGTATGTCTTCGCAATAAAAAATGTTCTTATATTCCTCACAAATATTCTTAATCATCGTTCTTTCTTCTTCATTCATATGTTGTAACCTTAATTTTTTTAAGTTATTTGATAATAACTCATCAACCCTGTCTGTGTTGTTTAAATGATTAACTAAAATCTCGCGGTGATTATAAGGTTCTACCTGAAAGGGACTAGAGACGTTGAGGGTCATTTCTATGTCCTTACAGTTCTGAATGACCGTATACGCATAACCATTTACACAGTTAACTAACGCACAGGGCATTCGAATTCCTTTAGTTAATTCTTTAAAATCTAAAATAGCCTCGCCATTATTTAAGTTTACAGGAAGTTTTACCCTTAACTCACTACGCGGCGGTAATATATAAGTATCTTTTAGCGCTGAAGAAGAAACAAAAGGTATGTCGGTATTCCTCATACATAAAGTTAATGTTTGGTAATCAATTTTTGCACCTAATTGTTTTAGTAAATTACTGCCTAATAACCCGTCATAGTTATTGTCGACATCGTAAACGTAAAACTTCAGAATTTTTAAATATTTTGGGCAAGGGAGTTAAGACAACTTCTGTATGCATGCTAACACCATGAGTACTGACTACCTCAAAAGGTTCCTTATTACAATGTGGTGTTCTGAAGAATCACTTGTTAGGACTTTGGGTTTAGAGTAAAACCACCGAATAATCAGTAAGTACACAACAACTCAAATGGAACGTCTTATCGCCATTGGGGGTAGGGCAGGACTGCCTGAGGCGCTACTATTTGAGTCGTGTGCTACATTTAATAGTATTATTTTTAAAATAATGGTAAGCGACACGCCGACATATAAATGATCTAGAACTGCCAGAGTCTAACATAAAAACTGTATTACCTAGCTCTGGAATTACAATGTAAGGCAAAGAACAATAATTAGTACAATTTAAAACTATTTTTTTTCTCTGTTTGAGGCTCTCAGGTGAAAATTCTCAACTCGTTCCGTCTCATATGATGTGCTCGGTTGTGTTTCGTAATTAAATATATTTTCTTCATTATTATCGTGTGTCATAAATGAATCATTATTCGTATAATTTACGCGTCTAGAGTTTGCAGTTCGCATGGTAACATCGGTGTTTGAACCCGAGTTTGCCGGTGTTGCATTATGCACCGATGACACTCGCGGCGCGGCCTGCTGACTCAGCCACGGCGTTGACCTGCTTTGTTGTTGCGACTGATTTTGAGCCATATTTTGATTCCTAAATGAGTTTCTAGATTGAATTAGATTATTCGGAGAGTTTAACATATGAATGACTACTATATCAATTACTATTAAATTATTGACATTTTTTTTAAAATTAATGATTATTATTATTACTAATATATTAATTAAATACTAATTTATTGACTATGTACTATTATAATGTTGGAAAAGTCTTTAATTATTGTATGCCCAAAGGCGGGTCATAGATGTACTTCACGTTATAAACTATAACACCTTATTTTTACCTATGTACCACAATAAATAATTTGAATTTGTTTGAATGGTATTTTCTCTTGAATTATTTTGTACTGGTGTACCAGGTTGTTTCTGTGGATTTGGCGAATGTTGAGAATTACCATTGTTGTTGAAAACTTTTCCGGGCGGTTTTGAACTATTTTTGTTTCTATTATTTTTAGATTCGTAAACCGTCTGAAAGTTTTATTCTTCTAACACCATTTTCAAGGCATCTTCTAGTGTCGTCACATTTCTCAATCGTACCAATCTAACTAAATAGGGCGGTAAATTATAGAGAAAAACATTTGTACGAGCCAATAATGCTTATACAGCAAAAGTGCGTTTAGTCGTCTAAGCGTACCTAATTAATATTAACATAAATGCAGTCGTAACTAAAATTCCGAGACACACGAATGTGCGGGTCGAACAATAATAACATTACATAACATTAAGTGCGGCTCAGATAATTAAACAAAGTTATCTTTAAACTGTTCCATAGATAAACTTTTAAACTTAACAGTGGTTTGGTGTGAACTAACTAACTACCTACTACAACTACCGGGGTATCCGTCAACGACGAGAAAACCCCAACAACATTCAATCACGAGTTAGTATATGTAGATGTGCTGTTTGGCTTGACGTAAATTCGCATCGTCTACTGTTTCAATTATTTTTGCAATCAAGATACTACGCAAGTTTTGAATTTTATGACAGAAATCTAAATAACTTTCATTAGAATTTATTTCCATAGACTCTAACTCCAATACTAAACAGTCTTCGGTTCTAGGGTCACCGAAATGTTGTGCCAATAATGTTTTCAACTCTAACCAAGTACGAATATTATCCCGTTCCCCCACTAGGTTCGCAGCTTCCCCTGTTAATCTACTAGTAAGAACGTGGAATTCATTCTGAACTTCCCTCCTCTCCCCCCCTTGAAATGTATTTAACTATAATATATTCACATTTCTTTATAAAAAGTGGGAGCTGTCTGGAATCGCCGCTAAACTAAATCGCCGCTAAACTAAATCGCCGCTAAACTAAATCGCCGCTAAACTAAATCGCCGCTAAACTAAATCGCCGCTAAACTAAATCGCCGCTAAACTAAATCGCCGCTAAACTAAATCGCCGCTAAACTAAATCGCCGCTAAACTAAATCGCCGCTAAACTAAATCGCCGCTAAACTAAATCGCCGCTAAACTAAATCGCCGCTAAACTAAACTCTGGAATAATTGTTGCCGTTGTTGACGGAACCTGCGCGACTTGATCCGTTTTGAAAGGATAAAAACGCAGAGCAAGAGAATGAACAGAAAGAGGGAACACTAAATACCTAACTAAAGTTAATCTACGCTAGTTATATCGTGATTAAATGAAATAATGTTACTGCGGTATTGCTCAACCTCAATAACACAACACATACAATTAAAACAAAGAGGAAAACGATAAAGGAAAACAGAAAGGTTAGTGAAAAAGTTTAACTCACAGTCCTGTAGTTACTCCCATCTCCTCCTCGTGACTACTATCAGATACTGCGCCAGATCTCTGTTACTGTAAAAACAGACGTCCAGCTACGCTCGTAGAGTTGTATACGTTGCACACTGACTACAGAGATCCTACCGGCTGCGCCAATTAAGTTATCGACACTTTTAATAGTTTAAAAAAAACTTTATTTAAATGAACAGCGTTACAGTACTTAAGATAGTAATGATCTAATCTAGTTATGAGACTGTATTTATAATTAATTATTGCTAAGTTAACAATATTCTTATAACTACTTAGTTGCTACTTTGAGTGGAGGTGGATTTGCTGACGAAGCAAATACTGTCAGGGTTGTCTTACTTAACTCGCGCGTGGAACACAACGCGTCATCGACTCGGGCCTGGTCCTTACCGGATGGCGAGCTACCCATTGCTCGCCGTCTGCAAGCCCGCGCCTACGGTGGCCGGGAATCGGCTGCCAATTCCCGACGCTCAGGGCGTCTCCTGCGGTGACTAGGGGCGTGAGGGCGCAAAGCTTGCCTCTCCCTCACGCGTCCCGCCTCCTCATTCGCGAACATTACTGCTTCGCAGAAGGAGGTAATGGCTTCCCATGTACTCTCGCTCCGTACCATGGCCTGGACCAGGGCCGGACGCGAAAGATCGCCGCCGCCGATCGCTTCCGCGAGGACACGGCGGTGCTCCGCCCAAGCCGGGCAGACCTCCACCGTATGCTCCACCGTATCCTCCAGGCGATCCACACAGTGGTGACACCCGGGCGTTTCCTCCCGCCTTATCCGGAACAGGTACCTCCGGAAGCACCCGTGTCCGGTGAGGACCTGCGTCAGGCGGAAGGTGAGGACGCCGTGGCGCCTCTCCAGCCACTCCTCAAAGAAGGGACTTATCGCCGCAATTGTGGCGTGCCCAGCGCTGGGTTGCGACAATCGCACTCTCCATGCTGCCATGAGATCCTGCCGGAGCTCTGTCCGCCGTGCCGCGATTTTTCGCGGCAGCGGAGTTACGCCCCGGCGTTTTGCCTCCTCGCGCCACTCCCACATGTGCACGAGGACTTTTGCCTCCAGATCCCATGGCGGTAATCCGGCAAGGAGGTTCGCCGCCTCCCCGGAGATCGTGCGGTATCCCCGGGCTAACCGGATGGCCATGACCCTCTGGGACGCGATCAACCGACGGACCGGTCGCCGCCTCACGGAACGCGCCCACACCGGAGCTCCGTAAAGGGCCATGGACCGCACGACCCCCGCGTAGAGCCTCCGGCAGGAGGCGTTTGGACCCCCCAGATTGGGCAGGAGCCGCCTCAAGGCAGCCCCGGCCCGCTCCAGTCTGGGAGCCAAACGTTGGAAATGCTCCACGAATTTCCACCGGCTGTCGAGGACGAGTCCCAGGTACTTCATCGTCGACACGACGCCGATGGGAACCCCTCCTACCGTTATTTGGGAACCCGACGGTGGCGCGTTCCGAGGACTATAAAAACACATGGCCTCGGACTTGTGCAAGGCCACCTCGAGTCCCAATTGCCGGGTCCTCTCTACGATTGTCGCAACCCCGCGTGTCGCTAATTCGGCCGCCGCCTGATGCGACCTCCCCTGCGCCAAGACCAGCGTGTCGTCAGCATAGCAAACTATGCTGACGCCATTAGGGAGGTCGGCGCGCAGCACCCAGTCGTACCCGATGTCTCACAGATGCGGCCCCAGGACCGATCCCTGTGGGACACCGCACGACATCTCTCGCCAGTTCCACTCTCCCCGGTGACCGGGGTAGATGACGGCCCTGTCCGTCAGGTAGGCCTCGACCACGCGACAGAGGTAGGTCGGCACTCGGTGATACCGGAGTGCCTCCCTGATGCAACTCCAGGGCAGGGTGTTGAAGGCATTGGCGATGTCTAGAGACACCGGCCAAGACGACCCCACCCCGGGCCACAGCATCCCCCGTCGTGAGGGCTTGTACGCGCATGATGGCGTCCACCGTAGAGCGCCCCTTGCGGAAACCAAACTGACTCTCCGCCAAATTCGGCCCCACCCTCACCAGCCGCCCGATGAGGCGGTCTGCAATGACTCTTTCAAAGTGCTTGCCCACCTCGTCGAGCAGCACGATGGGCCGGTAAGCGGACGGATAGTCCGCAGGGCGCCCCGGCTTCTTAATGAGGACCAGTTTCCCCGTCTTCCATCGAAGCGGGAACTGGCCCCTCTCCAAGCATGCGCTTAGGAGCCCCCTTAGTCGAGGCCCGAGAGCCTCTAAGGCCAGGATCCAGGCTTTTCCAGGTAAGCCGTCGGGTCCTGGGGCGGTATTCCTGGCATTCAGCCTGCGCACTGCCACTCTCAGCTCTACCTCGGTCACCTCCGGAGCATCTTCGTCGTCGTCGGCTATGTGGTCCTCATCGGGCACCGCAGGAGGCGGAGCCATGTGCGGGAGAGTATGTTCCCCTCGCGAAGGGAACAAAGCGCTCACCACGTCCTCCACGATCTGGGGCCGGAGACTCTGCATGAGCGGGGGAGCCCATGGGCGGAGTTTGCCCGCACCATTTTGTAGGGGCGTCCCCACGGGTCTCTGTTCAGAGTCCCCAGCGACTCCTCGCGGGCCAGTTCCTTGACCTGCAGGATCTCCGCTCGGAGGGCGCTCTTCGCCGCTCTGTACCCCTCGTACAGCTCCGCCTGAATGGCTTCCTTATCTGGAGGGCGGATACGGAGCCTGCGGTGCCTGGTGTACCGGCGTCGCGCAGCAACGCACGCGTCGCACAGAGACGTCAACTCCGGCGACCACCAGCACACCTGGAGCCGGGCGCGTCCGGGCCGGACCCGGGGCATTGCCACGTCACATACTTCGGACATGGCCTCCCGGAACCACCACGCCTCGTCATTGATGTCAGCAGGCCTGTCCGGTGGTGACACCCAGGCCTGCACGATCAAGGCTTCCAGGAGGAGCTCCCGGTCCAGCTGCTTCAGCGCCCACCGCGGACCACTCGGGACCTGTCGGACCGGCGCGCTCGAGGTCTGGGCGGAGACGTCAAACCGGATGTACCGGTGATCGGAGTAGGTCTCCACCCCCTCCATGACGCGCCAGTCGAGGACACGCGGCGACAGAGCGAGGCTGGCGAACGAAATGTCCACCACTGACTCACCCCGCATCCGCACACACGTGGGGACAGAACCCCGGTTTAGGACGACCAGGCCCGTCTCCAGAGCCCAGTCCTCCACCATCCTGCCCCGTGTGTCCGTATGCCGGGAACCCCAAGCCACATTCTTGGCATTGAAGTCCCCGAAGACGAGCACAGGGAGGGAACGGAACCCGACGACGACGTGTCTCAACTCCGCAAGGGAGTTGTGGAACTCGGCGAGAGTTCGGTTCGGGGAGTAGTATACCCCTACCACGACAATCTCCCCGAACCAAGCTGCCATGCAATCCCGTCCCCTCTTGACAGCCTCGAGGGACGGGGTACTGGCGGCGGCCGACGAAATTAGGGTCACTGAGCCGCTTAGGTCCTCCACCCAGTCATCCCTGGGCGGGACAAAGTACGGCTCAGCGACCACGGCGATGTTAATCGACCACTGCGCCATGCTCTGGAGCAACAGATCCTGAGCGGAGGCGCAGTGGTCGATGTTCGCCTGGAGGAGGCGTAATGGGGCCATTATTGGCACTCCATATCAGCCTCCTCCCGAACCCCCGGCTTAGCCGGCTTGCCAGCTGCCGCACACGCGAAGCAGTGCGGCGCGGCTTTGCACGAGCCGGCCTTGTGACCGGGCTGACCACAGCAGAAGCAGTGGCTGCTACGATCCACCTCCGAGGTGCATTTAGCTCCCACGTGGTTGCCCACGTGGCAGCGGAAGCACCTCAGAAGTCTGGGTTCCAACAGTTTCACCTGCGTGGAAACCCAGCCCACCTTGAGCCTTTGGCCCTCCCCGGTTATTTTTCGGGCCACCGTAACGGTTCGCATCCCCGTGAAGTCAGGACGGATGGTGCCTACCCTAACCTGCTCGGCAGAGCACCCTCCAGTCCTAATGACGGCAGCCACCACCTCTGCCTCCGTCATTGAGTCGTTCAAACCCAGTATGCGCATATCAGCGCACTTGGTGGGTCTGGACACTCGGGCCTCGTCCGCATTTAGGGACGCCCTAAGCCTTTTGGACAGAGCGTCAGCTGTAGGGCCGCTGGCCGCACCGAGGACCTCCAGCATCTGGGCCTCAGTCGCAATGACCTTTACTCGGACGCCATCTGCGATACCGAGCTCGTCGAGGTTCACCGCCGCCCTCGCCAAGGCGAGGGCGGCGGTGAACCTCGACGAGACTACTCGCGACTTGCTTGCCAAGGCAAGCAAGTCGCGATAGGACACACCCTTCTTCTCCGCTTCCGGCTGTAGTATGATCACTACAGCTGCGGACCTCGGGGCACGGAGCCTAGCCGCGACGCTTCGCTCCTTGCGCCGCTGCCGCCTCTCCTTCTTTTTGGCCGCCTTTGCTGCCTTACCCGCCTTCCTCTTCTCCCCGGCTACTTGCCATTCGGCGTCAGCCGGAGGGTAATTAGGAGGTGGGGCGGTCGTTTCGCCGCAGGGGCTGGGGCCCTCGCAGGTTCCGGCACGGCCCCGCCTTTCACCTGCCCCAATGACCCCGGCTTGGCCGTGGCAGTCGCGGCGGTGGCATACGATGCCGCCTTCCGCTGGTTCGAGGCCGCCTGGCTCGCCGCCAGCGGGGGGCGTAAGACTATGGCCTCTAGGGCGGAAAACCGGCTCCGGAAGGCAGCCAGTTCCCGCCGGACCAGGGCCAGCACCCGGTCCTCAGCAGGCACGGGCCCGATCTGCCCATGCCGCGCCTCCCCCTGTGGCACCTCCCGGGGGCCGGCTTCTCGAAGCTTAGCTAGGTCCGCTCGGAGCTCCGCGTTCTCCTTTCGGAGAAGCTCCATGGCGGCTGTCAAACGGGTGACCTCCGCCCGCATTTCGGACATTGCGTCCGACGGGGGCCCGAGGTGACTGGCCTCCGCTGCCGTCATAATGGTGGCCGTGGCTGCGGATATGGCCTTGTCTTTAGAGGACTGAGTCCTCTTCAAGGCCACACTTTTGATAGCGGCTGCCACGACCTCTGCGAACCTGACCGTTCGCTCCGAATTCGAGCCGCCAGTGGCGTCCGGCTCACCACCTGACGACTCCGACCCGGCCGAGACCGGCCCTAACTGCGACTCTGGCTCGGCCGGGCCGGCTCGGCTCGGCTTGCTGGCCTCCTTCGTGGTGAGCCCTCTGCCCACACCACTTTCATGGGCCCCACCTCGCCGGCTAATCTTCTTATGGGCCGAGCTCACCCATCCATCCGAGGAAGACTCCTGGCCATCCCCCGGTTTGGGGCGTTTCTTCAAGAACTCTAGGTTCTTCTTTGCCGCCCCCACCACTTCGCGCTCTTGGCTCTTACATGAGCCCTTCGCGCCAGATGCGGCGTCGGACTCCGACCCCGCATCACTCCCCTCCTCTTCACTATCATTTTTGTTTGTTTTGTTTATTAAATCCATATTTGTTCCCACGAGTAAAAAACTTTGTATCTTCTCAAAAACCTGTGGTTCGCACTAGAGACTATCTTAGCTACCCATTAGTCTAGCTATCAACCTCCCTCACGGTGCGCCGCTGCATGGAGGTTTGGGGTGATTTTTTATAGAGGTTTTCTTCCTCGCGGCCCCGGCGGTTAAGCCAAGACCCTTGCCCCCGTCAAAAGTCAGATACATGACCTTGACAATCTTCGGGGCTACGAGAATAACGGTGGCAGAAAGAGAAGGCCTCTTCCTGCCTGCCCGGCGGCAGAGTTAGAGCACACCGAGCCCGCTCTTACTCCGCCGCTGTGCGTCTCTGCTTAGAGCGCAGAGAGACACACGTTGGAGCGTACTTCTGACAGGATATTGGCATACGGGCAACAAGACCCCTTAGGCACACAGTACCTAATGGGGAGTCATTGCCCGTACCCCAGGGTGCAACGTCCCGGTGACTGGCCTTCCGCCCGGACGCATCCATAAGGGAATTCCAGCCCACAGGCACACGGTGGGGAGGTTTCCTGTCCAAGCACCCCAAGTTAGTATTGTCCTGAAATGTTAAGATTTCATGAAATAGTTATTCAATAGAATTACTTGGTCTGATGTAGGGTATGTAATATCGGATGATTTTCGATTCCGGAACTGAGTTCTGATACTACTGGTTCGATTCCGTAATTCCGGAACCGGTTCCGGAATTAGAAAAAAGTATAGGAAACAAAAAAAAAAACAATAAATAGGCATTTAAGTGTTTTGTTAAATCAAATATTTATTAAAAAACTAAATAAATCGACAAAACTCTTGACTGAGATCAATTAAACAGCCTTTTATTAGGTTAAATATAACAAAAAATAATCAACTTTTCAATAATATACATTATAGCAAAATCAACGTGTGCTAGCTATTTGCAATTGCAATGTAGCATAATAAATAACTATCTAATAAAATTATGATGTATATAAGATTCAACAACTCACAATGAACAAAATCAACAAGTTCTCCTCTTCTGAGATCATGAAAATAGGTTTAAAGAACAAAACTTAAAAACAATTAAAAAACTCTAAACTTATGTTGTCGTATTTTTTGGAAATTGAGATCTTTAAATCAACTTATACTAAAAAGAAATATAAAATAAATACTAAATAAGACAAGAATCACTTTTTTTAAAAAAGATCGCTCTTCTTGATAATGTGTTCTCAAGAGTATCAGAGCATCTAACATTTTATCTGAGAGCGAGCTTCGTAAGCGGTTACAAAAGTACCCGGCACACGAAAATACTCTTTCACTCTCAACACTTGTAGGAAGAAGACCTAAAATATAATTGTATGCCTGTGTCAAATAAATTGTATTTATTTGACACAGGCATACAATTATATTTTACATACTGGTTGGCGAAATGGCGAACGAAACGAACGAAACGCAAGCGTCGATGGCGGCGATTTGAATTTAAACTTCGCGCGCGGTACGGTACATTTCGCAAGAAAGTACAAATATGCAAATTTTATTATTGTGGTAACTTATCTTACAAATAATTATATGAGTATCGGATTGCGATATTTACTTCAGTTCCGGAATTGTAATATTGTAAAAAATCATCCAAAATTCCGGAGTTACGAAATCTCGGAATTCCGGGATCCATGCCCTAGTCTGATGAGAGTTGTATTGATGACTTCAATGATTATAATTCTGGAAACATATATTTGTTACGGTCGCGAATCATATTTTAATCAACATACAACCTAATACTGACCCGTAAATTGCAAAAACGTAAGAAAATTTGTATTTCGCGAGTCACTTTGGCGCTTTCGCCTTAATTAATTGAGGATTTTGAGAGTCGTTAGTTAAATGTAATTCGTTATGTGTAAATGTATCTATGATATAAATACAGGATAAGTTTAAAAGGAGTGCGGATATTTCAGGAGGTAATCAGGTGCATGAAACTGGACAGCTTTCCCCAAGGAACATAGGTCGAAATCTTAAAATTGAAAATTGACTTTCATACAAACTTGAGTCACGTGACCAGTCACTTTGTATGAAAAGTCGATTTTCAATTTTAAGATGTCGACCTATGTTCCTCGGGGAAAGTTGTCCAGTTTTATGCACCTGATTACCTCCTGAAATATCCGCACTCCTTTTAAACTTATCCTGTATAAGGATAAAGAATAAAGATATTAAGCAATTTTGTATGGTTTTTAACGAATTTCACTTTCCAATATTGCATACATTTAATGCGCATAAATGTCTAGTCTATAATATATTCATGTTAAGCTTGATATTCAAACCAACTCAAAAGACCATTTCAGACACCAACCTACATGGTCTTCGTAAGATTATGTCTGGACTTTAAAAGAGACTGTGACCTCTGAGTTTGTTTCGGCCTTTCTTCTCAGAGTAGTCAGATAGGAAACGCCGGCCTCATCTAGTTTAAAAAAAAAAAAAAAATGTTTGACGTGTAAAAGTGTTTGTATAAACCTACTTACAGAAATAAAATCATTTATCATTTATATTAGCTAAAAACGAAAAAATTGTTTTTTTTTAAGATTTAAAAAAAAGGTGCACGTTTGATATTAGCGTGGAGTACCTTTGTCAAAAAATCCAAAATAATTCATATATTAATAACCTAATAGGATATTAGGCGCAACTGTGCGATAATGTAAAGATTGATAATGTCCTCAACGCTGATAAGAAAAACACGTCATTTGGAATTCCACAAGGAAGTATTTTGGGTCCTACGTTGTTCATAATTTACATTAACGACCTCTGTAATCTCCAGTTAAAACAGGGCATAGTCGTATCATACGCTGATGACACTGCCCTCCTTTTTTCCGCTGATTCGGAATTAGAAGTTTACAACCTTGCGCAACACGGTTTTAATAATGTTATTGAGTGGCTTCAGCAGAATTCACTAACACTAAATGCGGATAAAACCAATTATATTAAGTTTTCTATGCGGAAACAAACTCCAAATCAAACTAGTTCATCATTGCATGCCCATTACTGCACAATCCCCTCTGAAAATCGGTGTATGTGTACTAACATAAGAAGATTAAATAACATTAGATACCTGGGTGTTATAATAGACGAAACTCTTTCGTTCAAACAACACATAGAAGTTGTAAATAATAGAATACGTAAGTTAATATTTCTCTTTAAAAAGCTGCGTTATATTGCAGACCCATTAATAATAAAGCGAGTTTACTTTGCTCTTTGCCAATCGATTTTAACTTACTGTATTACCTCTTGGGGTGGTGCAGGTAAAACATTGTTGTTAACCATTGAGAGAGCTCAGAGAGCGATTCTCAAGGTGTCTTCTTTTCACCCTTTTCTTTTTCCTACTAACCTCTTGTATAAACACTGTGAAGTATTAACAGTTCGCCAGTTATTCATAATGCACATCGTACTAAAGCAACACGCCGCCCTTCCCTACAGCACTGAATTAACTAACAAAAGACGAAAAGATATAGTTTGCGCTCAAAAAATAAGAACTAAGCATGCTTTTACGTCAAAATTTTACTTCTTCCTAGGTCCGCTCCTCTATAATAGACTAAATTCAATCGCAGACATCTATTCCCTGAGCTATAATAATTGTAAAAAAAAAATTAAGAATGCCCTTCAACAGATGTCGTACGAAGATACAGAGAAATTGTTAGTCGTACTAAAGTAAGTAGTATTAAGGTAGTTAGTATTTAGTTTATCGTAGTTTCTTTAAAAGTATTGTTTGTTATAGTGTTACCTCCTACTAGACAGTTTTATTGTTTTTATGATTGATTTATTTTAAACAATGTCAGCTCTTTTCGCCTGAAACACAGGATTTCCTAGTTCAGGCACATGAGATGTAAGATGTTTATTATATAATCTGGGACTTTGTATTTATTACGTATTTTTGTAAATTTTTGAATAAAAGAATTTTATTTTATTTATTTATATTTATAATGGAGATATCATCATTTATTATGCCGACTCCATACAAATTTTCTCGAAAAAAATTCTGGGCTCGCTGTTTACGATTATAAACCTGAAAGTTTATTATAGAAGGCATATAATAGGTATTCTCACTCGTTTCCAAACAAAAAAAGGGCCACTTAAAAAAATTTGAATGTCTATGAAATGCGAATTTCAGCCCACTGTGCGTGAGATGGGTCGAGGGCAAAAACAAATATGGACAAAATGGGCATAAACTTGGCATATTGGGCATAAATGAGTTTACGCCCAAATTAATGCCCGATCACTGGGCACATAAACTAATAACTTTGTTTTGTAAAGAAACTTAATGTCAGGATTTTGTAAATTAAAATTTTAGTCAAATAATCAGTCATAAAATCAGTCTTGCTAAAAAAAATCACAGTTGAAAATTCGAATAGGTAATTATATCCGAAACGGCTGGATTGATTTTGCCGGGATTTTCACTGGCAGATAGCTGATGTTACCGGAAGTAACTTAGGCTATTTTTATTTAAGAAAAATAATTAGGGTTCCGCGCAAAAAAATTAAAACCCATGAAATTGTGAACAAAAAGTCGGATTTGAAAAATTCTTTTTGCATTTGGTAGCCCAATTCTCGAGGATAGTTATAGACTATATAATATCACGCTACGACCCTTAGGAGACAAGCAAAAAGGAAAAAGTCTGAAAGAACACTAAGCGAAAACGAAGTAATAGCGCGGGCGGGCGATTCAACGCGACGACGGGTCAAGGGACGAGGGAGTTTTATAAATATGTGGCTGTTATTGTAGTATATTGTGTATCTTACGACTTCCACGCGAATGAAGTCGCGGGGCACAGCTAGTAGCAAATATAATTTTAACTCTCGTAAAATTGAAAATGAAGTGAAGTCTTGTAATTGGCTTTGATAGGTACTACAATACTCATAAGTAAGTAATATATGTTCATAAGCTGTAAGACTTCCGAATAAAATAAAATAAATGTATCTGAATTTTCACAATCATCGTGGCCCCTAATTATAATTTTGGCTTGATTTTGATGTCTATTACGTAAACATTCGGTAATGAAATCGCTCAATACAATGTAGACAGCTTCAGTCGTCATCATCTTCACTAAAGTGTATATTAGATGCAAAAAATTCTAGGTTCAACAAATTCTAGGTTTCGGTGTGTTGAAGTGGACGTTGATGGGCGGGAATCAAAATCATCAGGCGTATTGAATTGAATCGAGTTAGATTCATCTTGACTATCATAATCATCGCTTAAAAAATCGTCGATTTCCGTATTAAAATCGTTAAAAAATTGTCTAAGGGGCCTCTGCGAGTTGGCTTCGGCCCCTCGTACGCCTTCCAAAAGTCCGGGACCCCAGGGTCCCGAGAGATATATAAAAATAAAAATAATAATAATAATAATATATTTATTCAAGTTATAAAGTAGAACAGAAAATACAATTATGCTTAAATCTATGTCAAGTTCACTAATGTTATTTGCCTGAACTAGGACATCCTGTGTTTCAGGCGAGAGGAGGTAAAAATATTGAGATATAATCACTGTAATTTTACAAAATAAAATAGTCATCTAATAGGTACGTAAGTAATGTGTAAAATCTTACTTTCTAAAATCTTATCATACTAACTTATCGAACTAATTAAAAATAAATAGTACGCTAAACACTCTTTATTTCAATACTACTAACAACTTCTCTGTATCTTCATAGGACAAACTTTGAAGAGCTACCTTGAGAGTTTTTTTGCAATTTGCATAATTTAGGGCATAGATGTTTGCTTTTGCATTTAGTCTGTTATACAGTAATGGTCCAAGGAAAACATGAAATTTGGCTGTGAAAGCATGTCTTGTACTATTTGTGGGGCAAACAATATCTTTCCGTCTCTTTTTAGTAAATTCAGTGCTGTAGCGAAGGGCTGCGTGTTGTTTTAGTACAATGCTCATTATGAATAATTGTCGAACTGTTAGTACTTCACAAGACTTATAGAGCAGGTTAGTGGGAAAGAGGAACGGGCGGCAAGTAGACACCTTGAGAATCGCTCTTTGTGCTCTTTCGATGGGTAGTAATAAAGTTTTACATGCTCCACCACATGAGGTAATGCAGTACGTCAAAATTGACTGACATAGAGCAAAGTAAACTTGCCTAATTATTATTGGGTCTGCAATATATCGTAGCTTTTTGAATACGTATATCAGCTTACGAATTCTACTATTTAGAGCATCCATATGGTGTTTGAACGTTAGGGTTTCATCAATTATAACACCCAAGTATTTAATTTTATTCGACTTATTAATATAGGGACACATAAACGGGCAATCTGCAGGTACTGTACAGCAATGAGCATACAACGTTAAAGGAATACTAGAAGTTGGTTTGCGCATCGAAAACGTTATATAATTTGCCTTGTCTGCATTTAGAGTTAGTGAGTTAAGCTGAAGCCATTTATTTACAACACTAAAGCCGTCTTGCGCGAGCTTGTAGACATCATGTTCCGATTCAGCCGAAAAAAGAAGGGCAGTGTCATCAGCATAAGATATTATTGTGCCATGCTTTAGCTTTAGATTACAAAGGTCATTTATGTATATCAGAAACAAAGTGGGCCCTAAAATACTTCCTTGGGGAACACCAAATGACGTATTTTTTTGGTCTGCGCTGAGAACACTGCCAATCTTCACGCACTGAGTACGGCCTTCTAAGTAACTTTTGAAGAGTTTCAGCTGAATGCCTCTTATGCCCACTGTCTCAAGCTTGCGCAACAGAATAGGAATGGAAACTGTGTCAAAAGCCTTGGCGAGGTCCAGGAAAATTCCTATTGTATGGTTACCCTTGTCAAGTTCTTGCGCCAGATAGTCAGTCAGATGATGAACGGCATCGGCAGTTGAAAGTTTAGGTCTAAATCCAAATTGTCGTTCCGACAAAATTGATTTGTCCTCCAGATATTTGAACAACCTTTTGTTTATTATTTTTTCCAATATTTTAGACATAGAAGGCAGTAGAGAAATAGGTCGGTAATTTGTTACTTGCTCTCTACTGCCTGATTTATATATAGGGACAACAACTGCTTTTTTGAGGCACTCCGGAAAAATACCCAAAGATAAACACATGCGAAAAATATAAGCCAGGGGTGGTACTAAAATTTTCCTGAACTGTTTAATAATTTTATTTGATATGTTATCCCAACCAACTGCACAGTCTTCTTTCAAAGTCATGATTATACTTTCTATCTCAGTCTCGTCAGTATCTAGCAGAGCAAATGATGTTAAAGTGGAATTCCCTGTAATAGGAGTGCCCGTTAGATAAAGTGATTGACTCCGATTTTTTTCTGCCAGACACTTTCCAACGTTAACAAAGAAATTATTTGCTATGTTAGCAGATGTCAGCTGTGTCGAGTGCGCTTGTAATAAACCTGAAGATGACTCATTTTGTTTCGCCGAATATGTTATATTCTTAATACATTTCCAGATCTTTTTACTACTTGTTCCAGCTTTTTCTAATGCAGATTTATCGTAGTTGCTTTTAACTCTTTTGAGTAGATCATTACAAAAATTACGATATCTTTTGTATGACAGTTGAAGCATAGCATTATCTGGATGAGATTTAACTTTCATGTGCAGTTTATCTCTATGCTTCATACAGCGGATAAGACCTGTCGTGATCCAGGGTTTTACGTTGCAATTTTTGCTGCTTAACTGCGATATAACCGTATTTTTCTGAATTGCATGTCGCACATTTTCTATTACATACAACATACAAAACTGCGGGTCAGCGGAATTATAGACTGGATCAAAATTGATGACACGCAAATCTTCCTCAAGTTTATTTATATTCAATTTAGAAATTGTGCGAGTGTTTTGCTTAGGTATGTTACAATCTAGAGTTAGTAGGGCAGCATCGTGATCAGTTATTGTCGAGTTAACAACACGTTAACAACGTTAACAATGGACAATTGGATATTTTTAGATGGATCATTATTTTCCGTTTTTCTATTGTATGCCAAAGATGTGATTTGAGCTGCTCTTTCTGTAGTAAGGCGATTTCGTTTAACACTGTATATGAAACCATGGATGCTAAACGAGCGCTCAGTAGCCGCAGATGTGCAAGGTGCAGTCAGGATACGAAGTGCCACTTTACTTAACGGCGAGGAGCCACAAATTCCTCTCCACCACAATACGGCATTTACCTTCTCTGTAGCTTTCCATGTGAATTCTTTTCCCCATATACCATCTCTCGCTCTATATTAAGCAAGATCAACCTGACAATCTATCAGGTTGACACAAAAGTAATGAGACAATAAGTTTACGTTTTATAGTTTTTTATTATTATTACAATACAAAATGCTTAGTCAATGATGTAATCACCATTAGCATCTGAGACTTTTTGCCAACGATCCGGCAAAGTTTGGATGCCTTTCGCCCAGAACTCTGATGGCTGTGCCTCGAAAACGTTGTTCTACTCCGCCTCTACATCCGAGAAATCATTACACTGTTTCAAATATTGTTTCAGGGCTCTAATGAAATGATAGTCTGATGGGGCGAGGTCTGGGGAATAAGGTGGGTGGGGTATCGTCTCCTAACCCAAGTTCTCTAACTGTTGGCGAACGACTGATGCGACGTGAGGTCGAGCGTTATGTGTAGTGAAACTACATTGACTCGTCTTCGTCGTTTTTTCTTGATAGCAGTAGATAGTTTGGAGAGCTGGGTTGAATATTTGTCAGCGTTTATAGTTTCATTGTGTAATAGTTCATAAAACAGCATACCTTGCGCGTCCCAGAAACAGCAAAGCAGAACTTTTAAGCGGTTCTTTTGACTCGGCTTCGGTTGAGTTGGTGGCGTTTCTTCTCGAAACAGACAAAAAACACGACGTGTATCGTTCTCGTAATGAATCCATGATTTATCTCCAGTAACCAGATTACACAAAAACTCTTTACGTCGGGGTCGCAGCAAAAATGATTGACAGATAGCGACACGGACTGCACGACTGGCGTCTGTAAGGATGTGCGGTACCCACCGAGCCAAAACTTTTCGATACCCAAGCTCATGCAGATGGTATTCCACGGCGTGGTGACTGCACACTGTGGCCTAACAAGTACTCGTATAAGTATAGGTAGTGATCGAACCTGTCGCTCGTCCATTTTTCTTCAAACTGACTAAACCGATGTTTTTGTTTTTGGGGAATGGCATCTCGCAGTTCAACCTATAGGAGGTTGTCGACTGCTTAACCGGGCTTTCCTGTGGATGCCTTAATAAATTAAGGCCTCCAGCCAGGCTTAAAACTAAGACTAAAAACTAAGCGACTACACGCTAAGGGCACCCCCTGTGGGGTACGGACCTCGGCTTAGGGCGTCGCTGGGAGAGGACAGCAATGGGACATGCTGGATCGGATTATTTGGGGGCAAATTTAGAATTACGGGCTCAGCTGCGCGGGCTGGCTCGAGCAAGGGTCGGGGTGGGTATGGACGGGGGCGTCGCGGTGGCCCTCGGCGGCGAGGGCGGAAGCACGGCGGTCTCGATTTGAGTTTCCGGATCGTGCTGGTGGCGGGATTACTCTCCTGGAGGAGAGTTATGGCGTCATCCGGGACGGTTAGGGCGTGCCTAGGACGGCGGATGCGACTTATGCGCGACGGTGCGTAGCGGGCGGCCGCCGCAATCAGGGGATTCGGGTGTTTGGAGGCAGATTCGAAGAAACGCTTGGCGAGGCGTTTCATGAACTGCTGGACGGTTGGGATTTTTAGATCAACGTGAAGAGACTCGTTGCGTACATAATAGGGTGCCCCCGTGACCTTTCTGAGGAAACGGTTCTGTAGGGTCTGCATCCTATGGAGCAAGTGTGGCTTAGCGTGCGCGAATACAACACAAGCATACGTCATGATGGGACGGATGACTGCGGTGTAGATGCGCAGCTTGCACTTAAGAGATAGTTTGCTACGCGCGGTCAGGATGAAGTGAAGCCTGCCGAGAGCGCAAGCGGCACGCGAACGAGCCGTCTTGATGTGCTCTCTAAAGGTCAGGTGTTGATCTAAGATCACGCCAAGGTATTTGGCTTGCTTCTCCCAAGGGATCGGCTTGCCATACATGGTGATCGGGCTAGTGACTAAACCGATCGCGAGGGTGGCTTTATATACCCCCACATCACAAGTGCCTAGAATGTTCTACAACATTCTAAACATTATCGAAAACAATTAACTTGAAAAAGGAAATGTATAGAGTTTTTTAGACTGTCTTAGTACTGTTGTGCCAACCTGATAAATTCAAAAAAATCGCCAGGTTTTTAATAAAACTATTATAGCTAGTTGTATGTAGTTAAGCATACTCTTAACCTATTATATCAATTTCTTAAGGTTTATTGCAATGTATTAGCTATAGTTCAATGGAGGGGCTTGTGGCTAAGTAATAACAGCCGCACGGGTCGATCCATCAGGTTAAGCTACGCTTGCCGGGGTTGGTTCGTGGATGGGTGACCATCTTTACATACCGAGACTCCTCCGTGCCTCGGAAAGCACGTTAAGCCGTTGGTCCCGGCTGTCATTCGTGGATCTTTGACAGTCGTTACGGGTCGTCAGAAGCCCGAAAGTCTGACAACCAGTCTTACCAAGGGGTATCGTATTACCCAGTAACTGGGTTGTGGAGGTCAGATAGGCAGTCGCTCCATGTAAAATACTGGTATTCAGCTGCATCCGGTTAGACTGGAAGCCGACCCCAACATAGTTGGGAAAAGGCTAGGCAGATGATGATTAGCTATAGTTCAATATGTTTTTGTGAATTAACTTTTTGTGTACACTCAAAGATTGCTATTTGAATGAAAAAATTTATAAAACTTCTGTTAAAGTTTTTGCCCAGGCAAAAAGCATTTATCCGGCGTTTACGGGCATTTATCTGGCGTTTATTCAATGCGCCCAATATGCCAGGGCCTTAACTCATCTCGTCACCGGTTTCGAAGAAATCTATACCTACTAACAAATGCGAAAGTAACTTTGTTACTTCTACCGCTGAGCAATTGTGATGAAAAATATGGAGATAGTTTGAAGCCTGGGGAAGGACATGGTGGAAGCCAGTTTATTATGCCACAACATCAAGAACGACATGTCTGGGGTTTTCCCAAATCGAGCAACGGAAGATTAAGCGTTTGTGAAACGGAGGTTGGAAATACCTAAATACCTTAAAGGTAAACATGCATGATACGCGATGCAACACAAAGGCACCGCGTGTCACGCGAGCGGTGCCTTTGTGTCTCGCCTGTTTGCAGGAGCCTTTATTTTGATAAATAATAATAAATCTTTATTTAGCCAAAAACATACAGATTTTCAAAGACTTTGACAAGTGGACTGTGTCATATTACTGTATGGTAGTATAAGTGGGTGTATTTAGGTTGTTGTGTGTGTGCTTGCGTGGGGTGTGAGTATGTGGTGTGTATGTGTGTATAGGTTGGGGTGTGTGTAGGTGTGTGTGTGTGTGGGTATGTTACACAAGATATGTAAGTAAAGACTCCGTATATGAGTAATCCTTAAGGGCTTGTACTACCTCAAATGACTTAGCTTGATCCTCCGTTATGTCGAAAATACTGCAGCATTAATTTAGGAATAAATACATGGTAAAGTTGAGGATTAATGTTAAGTACTATGTTAGGCAAAAACACGATTCCATAAAATTTTCTCGATAGAAAAAAATCCAAAGTTACCTCCAAACCGAACAATAAACCGCTGGTATTCAAAAAATACTTCAAATTAGATCATGAAACTTTGCATACTTACTGAACTAACTATAAAGCAGGTCTTATGTTTTTTATTTATTTATTTATTTAAACTTTTCACACTTAAAAAAAGTACAAAGGCGGACTTAATGCCTTAGGCATTCTCTACCAGTCAACCAAGGGTGGTGAAGAGATTAGATGGCAGGTGCTCTGTTAGGAATGGGACAATTTGTACATAAATAAGTTATAAACTTATAATACACATACATACATATTTACTATAATATATACCTATATTATATATATTTATTATTTATTTAATACTTCATGCACAGAAATGTACAGAGGCGAATATATATGAGGAGGATGTATATATATTATATACAAATTCAAGAGAGAGAGGTTTTGAGATGACTCTACGCTATTATTATTATTTTCAGTTCTTTATGTTTCTTCTCATTTAAGAGAGGTTAAGAAACCTTACACACGGGTCGGGACCAAGTATGTAAGGCGAAATTTAGATAGAAAAGGTGGATGACAGTGTTGAAGAAGTCAGGAACTTTCGGGTGATGCGACAGGTGTTAAGGATGGTGGCTTTTTGGAGCATGTAAAGTGTGTAAGTAGGCATCTGTAGGGTGTTAAGGCTTTGTGTAAGAGATTTTGGTATTACGCCTGTAGATGAAAGAACAATGGGGACAATATGAACGGTTTGCGCTTTCCATTGGGTTTTAATTTCTATGGCGAGATCTTGATACTTACTGAGCTTTTCGGAAATGGTGGTTTGAATATTGTGTGAGTTAGGTATTGCTATATCTATCAGATAAACTGTTTTATTGGTTTTGTCATGAACGGTAATGTCGGGTCTATTGTAATGAATAGTTTTATCTGTTATTATCGTTCGGTCCCAGTAAATTTTCTGATCTTTACTTTCTAATATTATTTCTGGTTTATATTTATAATATGGTATCATTTCACTAACTAGTTTATATTTATATGCTATCTGTTGGTGTATAATTGCAGCGACTTGATCATGGCGGTGTTTATAATCAGTTTGTGCAAGTGATTTACACGCTCCTGTTATATGTTGTATGGTTTCAGAGGCAGTGTTGCAATGTCTGCACAAGTCAGTCTGCTGATGTTGGTCCTTTATGATGTACTTTCTGTAATTACGAGTAGCTACTATTTGATCCTGTATGGCCAGCATAAAACCCTCGGTCTCGGGAAACAATTCGCCTCGTTTGAGCCATTCGTTCGACTTAACTTTGTCGACGTGTGGCTGGCTCAGGAAGGCTCGGTGGCTCGGCGGGCCGGCACCAGCCGGGGGTTGCGGAAGGATCGTAAGTTCCCGCGACCCTCGGCGTAGGTGTGAGATGGAACACCGGGGTGGTTTTTAGTCAGTAAGAGTCTGACAGACCCCTCCGCCCGCCCCAGGGCGGAGGACATCCATGAGGATTTTCCACCCCGAAACAAAAAAAAAAAAAAAAAGGAAGGCTCGGTGTCTTCCGTGTAGGGCTTTTGCAGACCATGCTGCAATTTTTTCTTGTGTACTTATAATGTGTTCATTTATTTGCGTGTTCCTGTTTTGTAGGTTTAGTGGTGTAAGTTTTTTATCTGTTTCCGTTACCTGTTTGTGTAGTGATGAATGTTTTGATTTGTTATGGAAGTACGCTCTGAGTGAAAGTATCTGTTTGTTGTGTAAATTGTGTATGTCTATTAATCCTCTTCCTCCTTCTTGGCGTGGCAGTGTAAGACGTTGTATGCATGATTTTGGATGGTGTTTTCTATGTTTGGTGAGAACTGTATTGACAGTGCGCTGTAGTTTTTTGATATCAGTCTTTGACCATCGTATAATTCCGAAAGAGTATGTGAGAATAGGTATTGCAAATGTGTTGATAGCTTTAATTGTGTTTCTAGAGTTTAGGTTGCTTTTTAAAATAAGGTTGAGGCGGTGTGAGAATTTTTTGAGCAGTTCTTGTTTTGACATCTTTTGTTGTATCTGTCTGGACTGCTTAAAACCTAGATATTTGTATGTACTCTGTTCATCCATTGGATCGATCGATTCACCTGATGCGAGTGTGTAACTATTATTTTGAATTTTTCCTTTTAAAATTGATAAAATTTTGCACTTATCTACTCCAAATGACATGCAAATATCGTCAGAAAATTGTTGTGTTGTGTCAGCTAGTTGGAAAAGCCCTTTATTGTCAGCTGCGTATAACTTTATGTCATCCATGTACATGAGGTGTGTAAGGGTGTATTGTGTGTCATTGTTAGCCAGGGTGAATCCTGCGTCTGTTTTATCAAGCAAGTGTGAGAGTGGATTGAGTGCCATGCAAAACCACAGAGGACTTAGAGCGTCTCCTTGAAAAATTCCACGTTTTATACAGATTGGTTCTGTAGCTACAGTCGAGGAGGATGAATTAATTTTAAGAACAGTTTGCCAATTCTGCATGGTAGTTTCTAAGAATTGTTTCAGTATTGGGTGAATTTTATACAAATTTAGAACGTGTAATAACCAGCTGTGTGGAACTGAATCGAAAGCCTTTTGGTAATCAATAAACATTGTGTGAATATCATTCCTGCTTTTAACAGCGCTGTTCATAGTAATTGCGTCAATGGTAAGTTGCTCTTTACAACCTTGGCTATTCTTACGACAACCCTTCTGTTGTTCTGCTAGAATGTTATTTTTAGTTAAATGCTCGTATACTACTTCACCTACGCAGGCTGTTAAGATTTTGTACAAGGTTTGTAAACAAGTAATTGGTCGGTATTTCGCTGGGTTTTTAGTGTCATTCATATCTTTAGGTATCATATAAGTTACTCCGTGTGTTATGTATGTTGGAAGTAAATTTGGTGATTGGATGAATGTATTTAAATAGTTATGTAAGAATGGATGTATGTTAGAGAATTTCTTATACCAGTAGTTGTGAATGTGGTCAGTGCCAGGCGATTTCCAGCTGTGTGTGCGTTTGATGACGTCTATAAATGTATCTATAGGTATAAACTCAAATTCCATTTCTGGGATTTCTCGTGTTGCTTCATTGACCCAGTCTGCGCGATTATTGTGGTATACTGGATTTTCCCAGATGTTGGCCCAGAATTCCCTTAGTGTTTCGGATGAAGGTGTCTCTAGGGTTTGGTTAGTGGTATCTCTGTTATTAGCTGCAAGGTTCCTATAAAATATTTTTTCATTGTTAGTAAATTTTGTGTTCTGTACTTTGCGATTCGTGCATGTTATGTATCTTTTAAGTCTACTGGATGCTGCGCTTAATTTTTGTTTTAAGGTGTCCAAAAAGTGTTCTATTTGTGTATTTGAGTTTTCGTATTGTGCGTGTAGTTGGTATTTTTTCTTTATTTCTTCTACTGCCGCTATTAATTTTTGACTTCTACTACCATTAATGAAATGTGTTAGCCTACCTATGTTTGCTCTTAGATTTTTAATTTTCTTTTCTAATCTGACTTGCCATTTTGGCTTTCGCTGTTTATATGTGTGACGGTCATTTTGTGTAGAGTCTGATGATAATATTCTAGCTCCGTTGCATGTAGCTGCCGTCCATGCTGCACAGTATATTATGGTCTGCAGTTTGATGAATTCGGTGTCGACATTTACGTGCTTCGGGAGAATGACAGTATTTATGTATGTAACTATGGCAGAAAACTTTCTGGATGTCTTCTGCTTGGGGATGTATGGCCTGTTAGTGGGGAATGTTTCAATAAAATTATGTTGAGCTTGTTGAAATGTGGCTTCAATTTCTATGTTGATTTCTGGGGCAGCATCAAAGTTAGTTTGTGTAGGTTGAAATTGACCAATATCTATGTTGTTCAAGAAATTGTCTTCATTTGTATTTACGAATGTCTGAGATACGATGTCAGTATCTGTGCTGTTGTTTAGGAATATATGAGTTGTCAGTGTATTTGTAGGCGTGTCAGTGAAGTAAATATTTGTATCAGGTTGTTCCAAGTCTTTCTGCGTTTGTGTATTCAAGTAATCGTTATTTATGTATTGAATATTTTGTGTATTGGTGTTACTTTCCCTTAATTCTGCAGCTACCTGGTTTTTAATTTCTTCTAATCTATTGGGGTTTACATAATTGTTATTTAAAATAGCTCTCACTTGATCGGATAATCTTTGCTCTGTTATATGTGATAGTTGCGGATATATATTTATAAATTCCTGTTGTAAATATTTTCTATAGGCTGTTTTATCTGTTTCTAATTTTGTGGCAGTATAATATATTTTAATTATTGTTTCATTATATTCGTTCGTCCATTTCATACGATGGCCGGTTTGTGTATAAGATTGTGTAGAGTGTTGCTGTATTTGAGTGTGTACCATCTGTAGTTCGGCTCTGACTTCCTCATAAATGTGATCTATTGTTTCCTGTGGTAGTAATTTCTTTTGAACTATGGCTCGACGCTGGTCACCTATTCTTTGTCGGCTTACTTGCATAGCCGGATATTTTTCTAGAAACTTTGTGTGGAGCGATGGAAGGTATGCATTTTTGTCTGTTTCCATACTAGTAAGAAGAAGATAAGTGCGTAGGATGAATTTATTCATTTCAATGCTCCATTTCCTACGAGTTGTTGCAGTTCCAGCGGTGGGTACAGTATCGACGACAAAATTTGTCTCCTGTACAACATCCGCTGACTGTATACTGATTGATGAAGATGATGGCGTCGGAGTGACGCGAAAAGATTGAGATGATGACGGAATTGATGGAAAAAGAGATGAGAGAGATGACGAAGAGAATTGTGATGTTTCGTCATTTATCTGAGGCTGATTCGCCTGAAGTTGTTTTTTTGTTTTTGATCGAGTATTCATGTAGTTCCCACGAGTAGCTAGGGACTTAAAAAGTCGACTACAGCAGAGCCCTGCATTCACTGTAGTAAGGGTGATTAAAACTGGAGGCCCCCTATTATCCAGAGTTGGCACACTAACGACTAGTGCTCTCCCCTAGCCATGAAGCCCTCGGCATGTGCGACCTTGGCTTGGATTGTATCTCTCTTGGTCTGGCTCCTCACCCTAGATCTGTCTCGGCAAAGTAAGCTCTACCGGCACAGACCTAGGGCTTATTGGAGCGCGCAAGCCCCACCACGACGTCAACGTAGAGATACGGCGGTGGGGTTATTATTATTATTATTTTTTAATTACCATTATTTACACCGTAAAAAGCAATTACCTAAACTATCGGCGCTTCCTCCCGCTCAGCACCGCACTCAGTCTCGCTCTCACTCAGTCCGCGCGCAGTATCGTGTGAGCGAGATAAAGAGTGAATTTTAGCTGAGGTAGTATAGGCTCTTAAGGAGCAACCACTCTGTTACTTTACATTTTAGTACATGTGAGTTGAGTTTTATAATATTGAGGTGTTTGTTTATATTTTTATAAATATGAGTACTTAGAATATAATATTGATGTTTAGAGAAAGAAGTCTTGTGTTGGATGGTTGGTGGAAGGTACGTACGTTTGTTTGTTATAGGAGGTGGAAGGGCTGCGTGCTTTCTAAGGGCGGTTTTAACTCTTCAATTCCCATGTCCAAGTGAGTAAAAAAAAATATTATCTCTTTAAATAAAACAGTTCGGATACATTTCGATAAGACAAAAAAATATATAAAAAATATTTAACCTACCCCCATTTTTTTTTATGGGGGTGTACAGGTGACACTGGGCATTGTACAGTTAAGACTCTGAAGGACAGGCGTTTTTTCTTTCGGTAGGAAAAAGACTTCAGTTTTTATGATAATATTTATTTATATATTATAAAAAATATAACACTTATTTATTGTGAAAGTTGTACCAGCACTTTACATGCAAACCAATATTACACTTGGCACACATTTTTCTAGTGCGTTGGTCCGCACTTCCTGCACTCCTCACCTCGGTAGGCACTCTTATCTGCACAGGAACGACACAAACAGAATTGCGGGTCGGAGGTTTGCCATATTTTTGCAGGTAGATAGTTGCCACATTTCGACGGAAATCGCAGTAGGTCCAGTTGTTTTCTGAACTTCTTTTGATTAGCCATGCATTTTGGCAACTTGCATCTAAGCCAAAAGCAAAGAGAGGGAACCACCACTTTTTGCCGCGAAGAGCTACCCTCATGGAGTCATTGTGGAGGAGGTTATTGTGCGTGTCACTTTTTACTTCCCAGAACATTCGCACGTATTGGCGTCAAATATCCCGTAAGTAGCAGTATTGCAATGTACACTCTTATTTCATCACTAGTCAATTTAGTGTGTGATTTCTCTGTAGAGCGTACAAATTGCTCATATCAGTGATGAACTTTACTATGTCGTCGCTATAGAGCAATTCGAAACATTCGATGGCAGTCATCTCCTCCTGAGAGTTACAAAAAACTTCTTCAGCACAGTCTCCTTTACCGCAAGTAGTAAAAGAAGTACTGCTGACATTACTGTACCATTTTTTATAGTATTTTCTTTTTCCTTTTTTTCTTCGGTGCAGGTACTTCCATTTCTTCCCCTTCTTCTTCCAGGTTATCTAAACAATTGTCTCCAGAGATGGAAGGTCTATTTTGTATTCTTACTTGAGATCGAAGCATGCGACTAGAAAGATGAAGAATATTAGCTTCATTTTCATCTCCACTGTCTTCGTCCGTTACCACACCATCATCAGGAGGAAATAAAATAATATCGCCTGGGTCCTCCCCGGTCTCCAACTCCTCGGCAATTTCATCTAACGTCAACCTGTAATACGTAAACAAGCTCTAAAAAAACATCACCACATAGCGATAAGCCCTAATGTAAACAACACTCTTTTTATTACTTAGAATGAAATCACAATAGTAGAGTTATTTATTATATTGCCCAGTGTCACCCACAGGTGCCACGGCATATTTCCAAAGTTGTAGCAATGATGCTATAAGTTATTTTTATTGTAAAATACATTTTTATTACGGCTTATACATTTATTTATTATATGTAATAAGAAAAAAAAATCAATACTTACAGTCTAGGCATTTTTATTTCACTTTATATCGCAAGAAATCACACAAACTCAGACTGCTCAAGTTAGGCGCTAAACAAATGAATGAATTTGACAAATGACGTTTGGTTAGTGTTGTCAGAAAAAAATAATAAATAGTGTTACTAATTGGCTTTGCCACAATAGTGGTAGAATTTAAAAATAAAATTTCCGTGTGGTAGAAAATAATATCAAACTTATGTCACCTACAAGTGACACTGGGAATTGAAGAGTTAAGCACAAAAAGCTGACGAGCCGTAAGTACTTTACATTCAGAGAATAGTTCAGATGTTGGATATCTGTAGGGCTTTTTCGTTATGACTTTCAGTATGGCTCTCTGCGCTCTCTCCACCCTTAGGAAGCTAGTTTTTGTGGCACCGCCCCATGCAACTATGCAATAGCCAAACACTGATTGGCATAGTGCGAGGTAGACCATCTTTAGGATGTTTATGTTGGCGGATACCCTGAGAGACTTAAATACATGTGTAAGACGTAACATTCTGGTAGTGACGGCGTCAATTTGTTTGTCCCATCTCAGTCCGTCATCTATCTGTATTCCGAGGTATTTAACGCTTTCAGATCTTTCAAGTGTAGGACAGGTGCAGTTGGTGGGCGGACTCGAGCAGGAATGAACAGTAATAGTAAAAGAAGGTGGTGGTTTACAGTTCTTCCGTATCGCAAAGGGGACAAACGTTGTTTTTTGTAGGTTTAATGTAAGTAGGTTCGAATTTAGCCACATCATAACCTTAGCCATGGCCATCTCCGCATTTGTTTTCACAATGTCCCAGGTGGGTCCTTCTATGAGAATTGCAGTGTCGTCTGCGTATGCATAAATTCTACAATTTGGCAGACTCAGTCTGCAGAGGTCATTTACGTAGATCTGAAATAATGTCGGGGAAAGGATTCCCCCCCTGGGGAACACCATAGGATATGAGAAACTCATCGCTCAAGTGAGTATCAATTTTAATACATTACTTACGGTTTTTTAAGTAATCTTTAAAAAATTCTAGAGGCTTTCCACGCACACCAACATGTTCCAGCTTCTTTATGAGTTTGGGAACAGACACTGTGTCAAAAGCCTTTGAAAGGTCTACGAATATACCTAGGCATTTCGTTTTTTTTATCTAGATTTGAAACAACTTGCTGCGTGAAATCCAGAACTGCATCCTCTGTAGAAAGATTTGTCCGAAATCCGTATTGATTATTAGCAATGAGTTGGTGTTTGTCAAGAAATTTTCGAAGAGAATTGTTGAGAATTTTTTCAAGAACTTTAGAGAGAGCAGGTAGGACTGATATCGGTCTGTAGTTATTGACACAGTTTCTGTTCCCTCCCTTGTGTACTGGGTGGACGACAGCTTTTTTAAAAGCCTCCGGAAAGACACCTTCTTGTAGACAACGATTAAAAAGGTAAGTTATTGGAGTAACTAGTACATGTCGACAGTTTTTCAGTATTAGCGAGGATATGCCGTCCCAGCTGACTACAGAGTCAGAGCGTAACTGTAGTATTAAAGACTCAACATCAGCTTCGTCTACGTCCAGAATGGTAAGAGAGTTTACTGGTGAGCCATGGCCGTCAGTAAGTGAGGATGAGAGATGGCCTTCGGTCGATGATGATGTGGTATCAATCCTTTTATTCGTAGCCAAGTTTTTGCCAGTGTTGACAAAGAATTGGCCTACCTCATTAATTGCGGATTTTGGATTGTCTCGTATTGTGAGTAGCTCCAGTGGGCTAGGTTTTGTTTTAAGTGTATTAGTAATTAGATTAATTCGGATTGATTCGGGGTTGGATTAATTCGGGTCGTCAGAAGCCTGAAAGTCTGACAACCAGTCTTACCAAGGGGTATCGTATTACCCAGTAATTGGGTTGTGGAGGTCAGATAGGCAGTCGCTCCATGTAAAATACTGGTATTCAGCTGCATCCGGTTAGACTGGAAGCCGACCCCAATATAGTTGGGAAAAGGCTAGGCAGATGATGAGTAATTAGATTAATTGTTTTCCATAAGGCTTTGAGATTGTTTTAGCATATTCAAGGTGACCGGTTTCATAATACTTTTTTAGTTTTCTTAGTAAGTTATTGCAGAAATTACGATAGCGCCTGTAAGTAGTTTTTAAAATAATATTATCAGGTGATTTTTTAGATTTGATGTGCATTTTATCTCTATTTTTAATACATTTTAAAAGACCAGGGGTTACCCAGGGTTTAATGATTCTCTTTTGTCTAGGAAGTTTGACTTGTTTTGAGTGATTTGAAATGACTGACTTGATTATACTTATGAATTTATCCATTGCAGCATTGATGTTTTCTTTCTCGTATATTACTGTGAAATCCATATTTTCTAACTCTTCTAGAAGAGCTCTCTAGCTTTGTGGTTTAAGATAGTCGTTGTACGTAGTTTTTTGAAGGGTTTTCTGTTTTCATACTTAATAGAAGCGGTTTGTGATCAGTAACGTGTGTCTCTAAAACTAGAGTAGTAGCGATTATATTAGATTTTAGAAATATGTGATCCAAACAGTTCTCATCTCGAGTGGGGAATAAATGTGTTGGTATAAGACCATGAGATGCATGCGAGATATTCTAGCGTTCGCTCATTCATGTTGATTTGTTTTATATCGATGTTGAGGTCACCTACAAGAGCGATATTAGGGCATTTAGATTTAATATTGTCGTATACATTTATTAAACTTGTTGTGAAATTTTCAAAATTTTCCTTTGATTTGAATGAGGGAATGAGGGGGAGCGATAGATCGCCACCACAGATAGTTTGTTTTCAAAATGACACACTAGACAGTTTCCGCCCGTAAAAACTGGTTCCCATACTGTATTTTGCAAGCTTGATTTGGTGTAAATAATTATTCCGTCATTCTGGTTACAGTTTGTGTTCGTGTAGTGTGCCTCAAAACCGTCCAGTACTGGTATATTGTTGATTTTCGTCGCTGGAACGCTTCAAGTCCGCTAGCTAGCTGGTCCGCTAACTTTATTCTAAAAATTACTTATAATTGGTTAACACGTTTATTTCCCCGCAAATAACAAGCAGGTGTTAGTGCAGTTTTTCTTTTATGTATTTTTGCTGTTCTCTTGGAGTATAATCAGTAAAATAACAATAAAACGGTAAACGAAAAATCCTTTAAAAAGTGCTGTATCACAGTGGTTAAACCGCGAGTGCACGGTATTCACACCGTTATGTAAACTGCGTAACCGTCAAAATCCTATGAACGAGTACTTACCGTGATACCTACTGTTCAGTGCTACCAACTTTACGATCGTCGCAACTGACGTTTGCGTTCCAGGGATCAAGTTACTTCGGATCGATAGCTTTGTATACAGTGTGACCAGAATACTTTCTCTGTATCTCGGTTGAGGCAGGAGGGCGTTTGAAGAATTACGAGTATAATTACTGTGCAGGATGGAATGCTGCAACGATTCAGAGGTAATGACAGGTGACAACATCCTCAAATGCTCCCTTTGTGGGGGAAAATACCACACAGAGTGCCTAAATCTAGCGTCGAACCAGGTTGTTGCCACTCGTTCGACTGTCGTAGTGATCAGACGTGTCCAACTTTTTCTCTCGCTAATTTAAATAACTTGCCAAATTGTTTCTAGCAAAAGTGTTTCTTCTAGTTATTGTGGTAAAACTCAAAACTCAGTAATCTACCTCAACATCTATTGCACGAAGTAAGCTACAGGTAAACAGGAGATCCGATAATTGTTGGCCTGCTCACTCACAGCCAACCGTGCGACAGTGATTGGTCATCGCAGCGATAAGGATTTAGGATGAATGTACAACGATCACCGCCTAGCGGTTTTGCCGTAAGCGGTAGCGGAAGCAGTTCGTCGCCCGATTTGCGTGCACTTCAAAGAGAGGATCAATACGTAACGAGCAGATATAAAAGGAAGCTACCTGAATTGGAGTTGGGATGACTCCCTGATGGGAGGAAATAACGGAATTTCGGTCTGAGATTATGAAATTCCTGAAGGACCTCAGCCAAAAACAAAATGAAAATTCGAACAAGCTATATCAAGAACTAACCGAAGTCAAAAACGAGTTAAAAACTTTAAAATGCACAACAGAAAACTTGAACTCTGAACAAAATAAAATGAAACTTGAATTAGAAAACCTGAAAACTGAAAATTTCAAGTTTCAAGACCAAATAAAAGGGCTCAAAAATGACTTGACCAACCTTAAAGCTCAACAAAACTCCACGCTTACAAATCCGTCGCCTCTCGAAGTTGAGGTCATGGCCTTAGAATTCCAAGACCGAGTGCAGCGGCAACAGAACATTATAATTATCGGAATACCCGAACTTAACAACGAAAACTCGGAATTAAGACGTGAGCATGACAATACACAACTACTTACCTTGATGAGAACGTTTGATAAGGATTGTCCCGCTCCAATAAAATGTATGCGCCTTGGCAAATATAACTCTGGGAAAAACAGGCATCTGAAAGTATGTTTCGAAAAAAAAGACACTTGTTTGCATATTCTACGGAACAAGTCGAAACTACTTAATGATAGTGTTCGCGTATACTCGGACCAAACACCTATGCAAATGAAGCTTCTGAAAGATCTTCGTGATGAATTATCGCGTCGTAAGGAAAATGGTGAGCTGGACTTGATAATTAAGTATGTTAAGGGAACGCCGAAAATTACTAAGATTACGTCAAAAAACTAACATTGAGTCATACCCTCCAGCTGATTAATATCATTAGCTCAGGATTAGAAAACATTACCTATCAGCATGTAGATACGTACCAGGCTATACACACATCTGCCTCGTCGTTGAGACTATTTTATGCCAATGTTCGAAGCCTAGTTAAAACGGGTAAACTTGATGAATTAAAATGCATACTTAAATCGTTTAACCAATCAATACACATTATTTTACTTACCGAGACGTGGATAAAAAGCAAAACAGAGGCAGGACTACTCGAAATACCGAATTATACACATATTTACAATATTCGAACAGATGGTGTGGGCGGTGGTGTATCCATGTATGTACACAAAAATATCAAGTTCAACATTAAAGAAGACCGCTTCGTACATGGTAATAATTTTTTATTTATCCAGCTGGAAAAACTGTCATTGACCGTTGGGGTAATTTACAAACCACCTAATACGAACGCAAAACAATTCCATCAAACGTACTCGACTCTGTTAGAAAAAATGAGACAAAAACAATTGTATTTGGTGACTTTAATATAGATTTATTGCGTAATGAACGTAAAACAACAGACTACAGGAACATGGTACAAGAATCAGGCTACTCTATAATCAACAATACTCAAGATTAGTATGCCACTCGGCAAACAGTAAATTCAAAAAGCATAATCGATCATGTGTGTACAAATATTTCCGATTCCAGCATACACATGGCATTAATTGAATCAACTTTATCTGACCACAAGCAAATATACGTAGGTGTACAGAAG
Source organism: Fissipunctia ypsillon (assembly GCA_947568875.1). Taxonomy (NCBI): domain Eukaryota; kingdom Metazoa; phylum Arthropoda; class Insecta; order Lepidoptera; family Noctuidae; genus Fissipunctia; species Fissipunctia ypsillon. Next base: position 16,262,013 of record OX387668.1, read on the forward strand.
TATAAGCAATCACTTACGCAGAAGAAACAATATCAAGCAATCGACTACAGCGAACTTGTTAACAATATACAAAAGGGAAATCTACCACTGGAAGACCATAGCTACGACACACTTGAAACATACATCAAAAAGCAAATTGAAGATGCCAAAATTTCAAAAACTAAAATACTTAATTTACCCCAGAAAGATTGGATTAATAAAACTATAATTAACAATATTACCGAAAAAAATCAACTATGGCACAATTACCTAAAAGATCCTAGGAGTGAACAACTAATATCAAAGCTAACAGCTGCAAAGGAAAAAGTGAATAAGACAATAGGCAAAGAAAAGAAGAAATATTATTATGATGCTTTTGATAAATGCAAAAACAACCCTAAGAAGATGTGGAAATTAATAAATACCCTCGCTAAAAATAAAATTGAATGCGACTGTGCTCCCCCAAAGTTAGTTGTAAATAATACTGTCATATCCAATGGTACAGAAATCTGTAACAGTTTTAATAATTACTTTGCGACTATCGGTTCTATATTAGCCCATAAAATACAATCAAACCAACCTAACACTATACACACAAAAACTGTACACAAAGCTAACAACATCCAAGGCCCTAATCTAATGGAACTGAACCCGTGTTCAAAAGACGAAATCAAAAGAATTATAGATAACTTAGATAAAATCACGTTGTTGTTCGTCTGAGGGTACACACGTGCGAAACGAGTGCTGACATTTTAATTTCTATTTTGCGTAAAAAACAAATAAATGGTAGAGTGACATATACTGTGACGTGCATTTTTTAAACTATCTAAGTGACTGTGAAATCAGAACTAAAAACTAACAAGTGGTAATCAAGTAATTCACAAAAACAAACCTCAAACTTTAAAATAACGAACTATAAAGAAAAAACACAGTGTGTCGTAGTTGGAAAGGATCGCGTTCTGTGTCGACCTGTGTCTCACCGTGTCACCGCGGCAAGCGACCGTAGCGGTAAGCACCGCCCACCAACACAGTGTCGCAGTGTGGAAGCTGCTGGAAAGTATCGCGTTCTGTGCCGAACTGTGCCGATTCTATCTACGATCTACAACTGAGCGGCGCGCGCCGTACCTATTTAAAATGTCAAAACACTCTGACTTACAATTATTTTCTCTAGAAACTGACAACGTAACCACTAGAAAATTGCGAAGATCACGATCACAAATGAACTTAACGCTTTCAACTAGTCAAGATCTATTGAATTCTACCATACCATTCGACTATCTTGAGTATCTAGAGTGATACTCAAAACCACGATCAGTCGTATTCCCTCGACCTAAGGCGAGAAATAAATGAAATAAGTCAAATTAAATAGCGCTGACATTGAAATTGAAAATCTCAACTATGAAAACACTAAGTTAAAACAGATCATACAAGAACAACAGCGACAAATAGAACTGCTGCAAAAAGTTACATATGCTACCCCCCATCGCAATAATATTTCATCGCCTATCTCGAGACGAATATTAAGCATGAGAGTAAATACTCCTCGTCATTCTCCTCTACGGCTACCTACAAGTACTTGCACAAGTAGCCCCAGCAAAGGTACATCGCAGCAAGACAAAATCGAATGCAATACGGACAATCAAGGGGAAAACGGATGTTGTTACGTTGAAAATAAAATATGTGAGAAACCACAACGTGCTATGAGGGTGGAAAGCCCACCAGTTATTACACAGAGTACAGAGCAGGCCATGGGATCGAGGACTGAACATAATCTAATTTCGGAAGACACGTGTTTTAATAAAATGTGCATAATTAGTGCTAATAATGTAAATAATATATTAAGAATAGCTGAAAACACTTTTCCGAACGCCAAACTCTGTCACTATTGTATGCCCAATGCGGGTACAGCGGAGCTCCTTGCATCATTGGACAAGAAATTAGTTGATTATACTATAAAGGACTGTTGTATAGTCCTCCTTGGCGAAAAAGACTTTTTAGAATCCAATAATTATGAAAAATTGGTTAATCAAATAAGATGTAAAATCGAAAATATAATGCATACTAATGTTATTCTATGCTCTCCTAATTTTAAACTTAATTGGAATGTTAACTTATTTAATGCTAGAGTAGAAGCCTTCAATAGGCTTGTGTACCAAAGTAATCAGACTTTTGAATATGCATATTTGTTTGATACCAACAAACATCTAGATTATAATAATAACATGTTTTGTAAACATACAGGCAAAGTCAACAATAGGGCTATTGTAAGTATTTTTCAGAACTTGAATCGTTACATACACACTAAGTTCTCCTTTAACTCAGATTATGAAAATAACTGTTTAAGTTTAGTTGATAAGCACGAAAGCAGTACAGTCAACCAGTCGCAGCCTGGTACCATTCCTTACTACTTTAAAAAAAAGATAATGTTGGATACAGATACATTTTTTCGTGGATAAGCATGCAACAATTGTAACAAATCTAAACGAGCCAGGAGATAGTTCATTGTGTAATTGTTTAAACATCTTTCATCAAAATATGTGTGGCCTGTGAATAATAAGAAAGATGAGTTGGAAATATATTTAGATAGTTTGAGTAACCCTTCGAATTACTTGTGTATTAGCGAGCATTTTCTTAACAACGAACTAGTTCATTTGTTAAATCTTGCAAAGTATAAAGTTGCATCATATAATACTAGGGTCAATAAGCTGAGAGGTGGTACTATTATCCTAGCAGAATCGGATAGGGAATACGAAGAGCTGCCCATTGCCAAAAAATTATATAAAATGGACAGTTTTGAAATATGCTGTGTCAAAGATGTTTCAACTGGCCTGTCTGTGTTGCTGTTATCGTACGCCTTATGATAAAAACTTAGACACTTTTATGGTGAGGCTTGAAAAATTACTGGAACATTTGTTTAACAAGAACTGTGTTATTTGCGGTGATTTTAATATTGACTTATCAACTGACAATAAAAAAAGAAATTACTTATTAAATCTATTGACATGTTACAACTTTAGACCGCTAATTAGTTCGACTACATTTATTCGAAATGACTCACGATCTTGTATAGACAATATCTTCACCAATTTGTCAGATGAATGTGTGATAAGTTGCGACGTTGACCATAACGGCTTGGCAGATGAACATGCAGGACTACTCTGCAATACAGCATTCAGGAACAAACTGAGTAGGAATGTAAAAACCAGTAGTGTTCAAATTAACAAACGGACTTTCAATGCAAATACAAGAAGAAACTTTAGAAATTTGCTACTAAATCACGACTGGAGTGATTTCGGAATTAACTCATTCTTAAAACAATTCGAAGAAATGTTCACACGCTGTTATAGGAAAAGGAAACTGCAGGTACATTTAACGCGTAACACGCAGCTGCGCTGGGTCACTAAGGGTGTAAAGGTTTCTAGCAAAATGAAACGATTTCTATTTGCTGGCAAAGGAAATAGGCAAAACGACTCTATAGTGGACTATAGGCAAAAATACATCGCTCTATACAGAAAAGTAATAAATATGGCCAAAAAGTTATCAGTACAAGCTGAATTAGCAAACTCACCAAACATCTCAAAAGATGTTTGGAAAGTTGTAAACAAACATAGAAATAAGGGTGTCAAAAACAATAAAAAACTAATTTTGAAATCAAATAATACGATTACGTCAGAACCATCAAGTATTGTGAATATCCTTGCCCAACAGTTCCAACTAAATTCATCAACTATCACATGCACAGAGGCTGCCATGGATATTCTACGTAAAAGTACAAAAAGAGTAACGAATGACCTTGTCATAGACCCTGTCACGCCCCTTGAAATAGTCAAAATAGTGAAAAAAATGGACGACAAAAAATCTTGTGGCTATGATGATATAAATATATCTGTAATAAAAGACAACATTGATGTACTAGCGGAACCTTTAAGCATTTTTTGTAACAAGTGTTTCGATGAAGGAATTTTTCCAGATCAACTGAAGATAGCCAAAATAATACCTGTACACAAAAAAGGTTCTAAAACAGACCCAAAGATGTACAGACCAATCTCATTACTACCTATTCACTCCAAAATCCTTGAGAAGCTAATTAAAATTAGATTACTCAGACATTTCAACCAAAATGGAGTGTTAAGTCGAAGACAATTTGGTTACCAGAAAAACGTCGGGACACAAGACGCAATATCGACTCTAATTAAGGACGTAGTGAGCAGATTGGATGACAAACAGAAAGTAGCTGGGCTTTTCTTAGATTTAAGTTCAGCATTTGACACCGTGGACCATAAACTACTGCTTCAAAAACTTGAGCACTACGGGGTCAGGGGTAAAGCTTTGGCACTTTTCACGTCATATTTAAAAACCAGAAAGATGTTTGTGGAGATAGAGGCAGTGGTGTCACATACAAATTCTTCAGGCAAAAATTGTCCAACTGAAGAAACATACAGGTCCCAATTGTCTCCTGTGAACACTGGCGTACCACAAGGCTCCATACTGGGTCCGATATTTTTTATCGCGTTTGTAAATGACCTTATACAACACATGATGGAAAAAGCTACGGGATCTATCCAGCTTGTGGTATTTGCCGATGATACCAATGCCGTTGTTTCGGCTGACAATATATACGTTCTTAATTCCATAGTCAATCAAACCTTAGACATTTTCCACAGCTGGTTTGCTGTTAACGGTCTTAAAGTTAATGCCAGTAAAACTAATGTAATGCTATTTCGTACCACTTCCAATAACAAAGATAGTATTAACTGTGTCATAAATGGAGAAACAGTAAGCATGGTCCAGGTAGTTAAGTTTCTGGGAGTTTATATCGATTGCCAGTTAAACTGGAAGCAAGAGCTAGCTCACCTGGAAAAAGCAATCAGCTCTGCCTGTTACGTACTACGAAGTCTGAGAAACGAGGTAACCATAAAACATTTGAAAATGGTCTATTACGCATTAGTGGAATCAAAACTGAGATACAGCATACTTTTCTGGGGAGGAAGTTGTGACTACAATACTCAGAGAGCTTTTGTAATTCAGAAAAGAGCAGTCAGGACCATAGTTAGAATCCAACAGCAAGAATCATGCAAGCCTCATTTTATTGACTTAAATATATTGACAGTCCCAAGCTTGTACATTATGGTCCTACTTAGTCACTTATCAAAGTACATCTTTGAATATGAGACTGAAGATGAAAGGCAAAAAAGGGAAAATACAAGAAGAAAAGATCTCCAGTTGAAACAAGTGCCTCACCTGAACATTGCAAAGCATAGTGCCTACCACAAGTCAATAAAAATGTTTAATAAACTGCCGGCAGAAATAAAAAGTTTAGCATATAAAAGTGAGTTTCAGAGTAAGCTTAAACTGTTCTTGTTAAGCAAGTGTCTATATTCTGCTGATGAATTATAATTTAATAAGAATGGACATTTTATTGTGTTTTATGAATTGACATTGGACATTGATTTTATAGCTTTTATATCTTTATTTGTTTTTGTTGTTTTATATTTTTTTATTTTATTCTTATTATTATTTTTGTGATATAATTTAATTAGTATAATTGTGATGATTTAAATATGGATCGACATTTAATTTGGTTACTAATTTTGATGATCTAGCTAGATATGGTTTGCATGTATGATTTTTACTATACAGTGTGAGTCTTTATAATGTGCACATATCGAAATGAGGGAATCTATGCTTAATTTTATCGACGGAAAAAATGTTAAAAAAAATCTAAATATTTATTTATATTTTTTATGGATTTTTAAAAAAAATTGTTTGCTTTTGTGACCCCAGTGTATACAAAACTGTGTAACTTTTAAACTAAACGATTTATCACGATGAAACAAACTCTATAATGTTTGGAAGTAATTAGGTGTCGTCATAAAATAAAAATTATGGAAAAAAAATAGCCACATTTAAAAATAAACATTTTTGTTTGGCAAAAATCTGATTTTTTTTCATTAATTTTTACAAAAATTGTAAAATTTCTCAATAACATGCCCCCATCACCTTCTTTTTTTATAACTTTAAGTTATTCTTCATTGTATTAGGAACCTAAAGGTAAAAATTGCATGTTTTTAACTCAACCCCAACATTTTTTATCAACTGTCAAAGAAAGGCCCAACGCATAGCTATTGTTTAGCAGGTAGATAAACTTTCTTTTGAATGTGCGCAGGTCGGGGAGGTAGGTCCAGCCAAAGGAACTTGAATTATGACAGATGTCAGACTGGCAGTCGCTCCGAATTATTCGCCGCTGCTACATGTGTTTCGGTACTTTCGTTCGCTGGACTTTCATAACTTTCGTTCGCTGCTACATGATGCCGCGTTTAAGTGAATTTTCCCCGGCACACATCGCCGACATACATTTTTATTATGGAGTGGGACAAGGAAGTGCCAGAGCTGCGCGCGCGGCTTACATAGCTGCGTATCCTAACAGGCAACCAGTGCCATCTGCCCGAAACTTCCAGGAAGTTCACAGAAGGTTGTCGATCACTGGACTTGGATCAAGTAGAGATCGTCGCGAGCCACCTCAAGTAATTATTGATGCGGCTACTGAACAAGCAGTATTGAGTGATTTGTTTGCTGATCCATCCATAAGTACTAGACGACTGGCTCTTCGTCACGGAATATCCCAAAAATCAGTGTGGCGTATTTTAAAGAAAGAAGGATTGCATCCTTATCACTATCAAAGGGTGCAACATCTACATGAAGACGTAGACTGGCGTCCAAGGTGTGTGATGTCCACATGGATTCAAAGAAAAACCAGAGCAAACCCAAACTTTCCAAGAAAAATACTATGGATGGACGAAGCGACATTCACTAGAGACGGTATTACTAACTGTCGAAATTTACACAGATGGTGCCGCGCAGGTGAAAACCCGAAACTGAAACGGTCATCTACTTTCCAAGTAAGATTTTCGATAAATGTTTGGGCTGGTCTTATCGATAACATGTTGATTGGACCAGTCATATTGCCGAGAACGTTGACTGGTGAAAGATTTTTAAGTCTATTGAGAGATGATATGCCTCAGTTATTGGAAGATGTCCCACTGGCTGTGCGTCAAAGGATGTTTCTTCAGATGGACGGATGTCCTGCCCATTACGCTACAAATGTAAGAAGATTTTTAAACGAAAATTATCATGACAAATGGATCGGCCGGCAAGGACCTGTAGGGTGGCCTGCGCGTTCACCCGATTTGACGCCCCTTGATTATTTCCTATGGGGGACCATGAAGCAACGCGTCTACAGTACCCCCATCAACAGTGAGGCCGATTTGCGTGACCGCATAATAAACTGTGCGAATGATATTCGCAATGATCCCGAAATGATAAGGAGAGCGACACACCAAATTCTAATTCGCGCGGCTTTGTGTTTACAACAACGAGGTGGACATTTTGAGAACCTGATGCATTAAATTTTGTATTTAATAATAAATGGGTTTCAATTGAACTCTTTTGCATTAATTATCATCCCAAACAAACCACCCTTATGAGAACAATACGATTCCGCGTTCGGAGTGCCATCTTTGAAACGACCCGCGCGCATTCACAACAAAGTTAACAAAAAAAAGTTTATCTACCTGCTAAACAATGTGCGTAGCTATGCGTTGGGCCTTTCTTTGACATTTGATAAAAAATGTTGGGGTTGAGTTAAAAACATGCAATTTTTACCGTTAGGTTCCTAATACAATGAAGAATAACTTAAAGTTATAAAAAAAGAAGGTGACGGGGGCATGTTATTGAGAAATTTTACAATTTTTGTAAAAATTAATGAAAAAAAATCAGATTTTTGCCAAAAAAAAATGTTTATATTTGATTATGGCTATTTTTTTTCCATAATTTTTATTTTATGACGACACCTAATTACTTCCAAACATTATGGAGTTTGTTTCATCGTGATAAATCGTTTAGTTTAAAAGTTACACAGTTTTGTATACACTGGGGTCACAAAAGCAAACAATTTTTTTTAAAAATCCATAAAAAATATTAATAAATATTTAGATTTTTTTTAACATTTTTTCCGTCGATAAAATTAAGCATAGACTCCCTCATTTCGATATGTGCAGATTATAAAGACTCACACTGTATATTTAGTTATAGAAATTCAGACACAATGTAAAAATTGTTATTGAATAAATGAATAAAAAAAATAAAAATACCACTTTTGGCATAGTTGGTATAACCACCAAGGCTATAAAGTGTATCGGAACCCAAATCACAAATAATCTTACAAGTTGTATTAATTACTGTCTAAACAAAGGTGTTTTCCCAGATAGCCTTAAGTTAGCCAAGGTGACCCCCATTTATAAAGCGGGAACTAAAATTGATCCCGGCAACTACCGGCCTATTTCCGTATTGCCTGTAATTTCAAAATTTTTCGAAAAGGTATTATATACACGCTTATTTGATTACTTGAACAAAATAGACATTCTATATGAACATCAGTACGGATTTAGACCACATTCTAATACTCTCACAGCAACAATCGATTTAGTAACTAAAATTAAAAACAATATTGACAAAAAGCAACTAGTCCTAGGTATCTTCGTTGATCTTAAAAAAGCATTCGATACAATAAGTCATTCTATACTATTAGAAAAGCTAAAAAGCATTGGAATCACTGACCAAGCTTACAAAATATTCGAGTCTTATCTTGCAAACAGACATCAGATAGTAAAAATTGGTAATTATGAAAGTGCATCTGCTGAAATGGTATGCGGAGTTCCGCAGGGATCAGTTTTAGGACCACTGCTTTTCTTAATTTATATAAATAGTATAAGTAATGCTGGGTTATCGGGACATATTTCACTGTACGCAGAAGACACGTGTCTTTTTTATTTTGGCAACTCCATGCTTAGTATTATTGCTGAAGCACAGCAAGACCTTAATATCCTAAATACGTGGCTTAAGCAAAACTTACTGACTATTAATGTTAGCAAAACTGCATACATAATATTTTCTTCTAAGGACAAAAAGATCCCTGATTTCCCTCCTCTTACGGTAGATGGCCAACAGCTGTTAAGATCAAACCGTGAGAAATACCTGGGCCTGATCTTGGACAGTAGACTGACATTCAGACCACATATTGATTACGTTAGAAGTAGATTGATTCCGTTGACTGGAGCTTTGCGAAATATTGCTAAATGTGTGCCATTTCAATTACGCTACACAATCTATAATACACTAGTCAAACCGCATCTAGAATATTTAATCCAATTATGGGGGCAGACCGCTATTACACATCTTCATGACCTACAAGTAACACAAAACAAAGCAATCAAAGTTCTTTTTAATTACAATTACTTAACATCTACGAAAGAAATTTACGCTAAAACTAAACTATGTAACCTTCAACAATTATATACTTACCACACGTCACACGTGCATACTAATAAAGAAAATTTTAACAAACAAAACACACTCACAAATCACCTTCAAACACAGAACTCACCAATACTACATTAGGAATAGGGATAGTATAGAACTGCCTTCAGTTAGGACTTTGTACGGGAGAAGAACTATTCAGTTTGAGGGAGTGCAGCTTTATAATAAGTTACCGAAAGAAATAAGAGATTCTTCATCAGTGAACATTTTTAAGAATAGGTTAAAGTTGTATTTGGCTAACCAACAATAATTCATCATTACTCACTGTATGTACTCGACAGGTCGAACGACAATTAGATATGTTTATTACTTAAGATACATATTTTTTTTAGTTTCTCATATTACATATTATATAGGCAGGCCTGTTGGTCTAGTGGTTAGTGACCCTGACTGCAAAGCCGGAGGTCGTGGGTTCGATTCCCACCCAGGACAAACTTTGTGTGATGAGCATATTGTTTGTTCTGTGTCTGGGTGTAATTTATCTATAATATGTATGTATTTATAAATTATATAAGTATGTATATCAGTTGTCTGGTTACCATAACACAAGCTCTGCTTAGCTTGGGATCAGATGGCCGTGTGTGAGTTGTCCCAAGATATTTATTATTTATTTATTTATATTTAAGTGAACTATGTATGTTCTTTTGAGAAATAAATTTCTTTAAACCGAATAGCGAGTATAGGGCTTCCTGGAAATGCCCATCTTGCTGTAACGTGACTAGGCGTGGCAGGTCCAATTTAAACACACCCGTGCGCAATTACACCGAGCTCCCTGCCTGTGATCACTCCATGGATATGTCATGTGATAATCTGGACCATATTCCACTCAGCTTATCGGCCAGCGTGGATAACAAAATACCAGTCGCAGAGAAACCATCGACATCTATGTCCTGTAATGACTGCATCTTTCACTCAAAGTCTCCAAGTAACACTAAGTCAATGGCGAGATGACATGAGTAAGGATATGCTGCGGTTGCGCGATGATATTGCATCCACGTTGACAGATATTCGGAACGAGATGCAAACATTGCGCTCTGAGCAGATCTTTATAAAACAGCGAGTATCTGATATCCGTAATGACGTCATAATGCTGCAAACTTCATCGCAGAGTCAATCAACGGAACACGATATCTTGAAGAAGCGTGTTGAGGAGCTGAATTGTCAACCTGCGCCGGGTATATCTGAGTTATTAATTAGCAACCTGGAAACTAAAATAGACATACTAGAGCAACAGGCTAGACAATGTAATGTAGAAATATGCAACCTCCCTGAAAAGCGTAATGAAAATTTGTCTGCAATTATTGAAGCTGTAGGAACTGCCCTTAAGTCGCCGATCTCATTGAATAATATTGTTTCGGTGCACAGGGTGCCCCATGCGCATCAGCAAAATACAAGACCTAAAAATATAATCCTTAAATTAACTTCTCGCCTACATAGGGATAACTTGCTCAGCGCCTTTCGTAGGGCTGGCTCGCTGAAGACCAACCAAATTGGTATTGCTGGCACGCCCAATAAAATCTATTTAAATGAGCACTTGACTTTGAGGAGGAAGCAATTGTTTCGCAAAACCCGTGATATCGCAAAAAACATAATCATAAATATGTGTGGATCAATAATGGTACCATATTGGTGCGTGAGCGCGAAGGTGCCAGCGCATTCGCAATACGTGGTGAAAACGATGTCGATAAAATTAAAACAACTTCAGCTGAATAATTGTTTCCTTCTTTTGGGCTGGTTCTGCCAAATATCTATTCTTATTAATTTATATTGTATGTCTATGAAAAAATATTACTTAATTTTTCTTCTGCATGCTGTACTATTAAATTATATATATCTTCATGATTTAATTTTAATAATGTATAATTTTTGACTGTAATTGTAGTAGTTTATAATTTAATTCTAATTTTAACTATAATTATTATATTGGACTCAATTTTAGCTTCTATGTTACATTTTAACCCATTGTGTTTGTGCAAAATAATTTTTATTGTCTTTTGTGAGTGCGACCAAAGACAGTCGGATTTCCTCGATCAAATTGTAAAGATTTTGGACTTTCACGATTTAGACGTACATGAATCTATTCTAGTTAGTAGTTTGACGATATTTAGGCATAAACTTTCGCACATAATACTTATTGTTATACACGAACATATTGTAAAGAGCTCGAGTAATGGATAATAGTGACAACATATCTGTTTACTACCAGAACTGCCGAGGCATAAAAACTAAACTACAATCCTTGTCTGTTAATATCTTATTGTCCTCTTCTGATGTAATAGTCTTAACAGAGACTTGGCTTGTGCCTGATATAGCTAGCGCTGAGTTTATAGATCCTCGATATGATGTTTATCGCTGTGATCGCGATCGCGGTGCTACAGGAAGGCGAGATGGTGGCGGTGTATTAATTGCAGTATTGCGGGAACTAAGGTCTTGTCTATTTGATAATTGTCGTCGCAACAACCTCGCTTGCATTGAGCATATCATGGTCGGGTTACCGAGCAAAAGTGATAGCTCGAAAATACACGTTATTAATGCAGCATATATCCCACCGTGGGCTCCGTCTGATTTCTATAGCTCATATTTTGACACACTCCAAGATTCCCTGAATGAACCTAATATCTTATCTATTATTATAGTTGGAGACTACAATCTTCCAGATATTTCGTGGAAAGAGGCCCAAGCTGGGGGCACGCTGAAGTGTGCTGGTATGATTTGCATTGGATCGTCCCCAATATGCTCGCAGCTGCAACACCTTATGTCGGCGATAGATGCCTACCAATATAATAGCATACCAAATAATACTGGAAAAATCTTGGATCTGTTCATATCTAATACCTTCAGCTCTGTAAGTTCCCCGCTAGAGCCCCTATTGCCCATGGATCCTTACCATCCTCCATTTGTTGCAGTGTCCCCTATAAGTGTAAATACGCAAACCTTAAAAAGGAAGCCCATGATGAAATATGACTTCTGTAAGGCCAAGTATGACGCTATTAATAAACGGATTGATGAGGTTGAATGGTCAACTTTGCTGGGTCATCGTCCATCGGAGGAAGCTGTAGAGACTTTTAATGGGATATTGCACGATATAATTGATTCGAATATCCCCCGGGTCAAGTCACGGGCACTTGGCTTTCCTGTTTGGTTTTCCCCCCATCTTATTAAGACCTACAAAAAGAAGCAACGCCTTTGGATCAAGTGGAAGAAATTTGGGAACATTAAAGATTATAACATGTATTCGGAGTGTCGGACATTGTTTAAAGAGACGTGTAAGAGCTGTTACTTCGCTTACATCAAGTCTGTTGAGGACAATATTGCGACTAATATAAAATATTTTTGGACATATATCGCTAATCGTAAAAACAAATCGGGTGTGCCTTCTACGATGCAGCACCAAAGCCTAAAGTCTAGTGCTCCTGAGGAGATTTGCGATATGTTCTCAGATTTCTTCTTGTCAGTTTTCGAACCCGCATCTCCCTCACTGTCGACATGGACCCCACCAGCACACTGTGACATCAAAGCCAGTTTAGTTGACAGCCTGCATATCGAGGAATCTAAAATACTCTCAGAGTTGAAGCAACTTGATCCCTCCAAAGGAGCTGGCCCCGATGGGTATCCAGCTGTGTTTTTCAAGGCCACTGCTGGCAGTATCTGTAAACCACTATTTGTAATTTATAATGAAAGACTTAACTGAACAAAATTCTAATCTAAAAATATTACTGACGGACCAAAGTCTACGTATAAACTACTTGGAACAACAGACTCGTTCAAACAACCTCGAAATTCAGTGCCTGCCCGAATTCAAACAGGAAAACCTTTACACCATCGTTAAGCAGCTGGGATCTGTGGTGGGATGCAAACTGAATGACAGTGACATTCTTCATAGTACTCGCGTTGCCAAACAGCAAGCCGCTAATACCCGTCCCCGATCCATCGTTGTCCAGCTCGCCTCCCCGAAAATTCGTGATACCCTCCTGGCGTCAGTTATAAATCATAACAAAGTTAAGAAGGTTAACTCAGAGAAACTTAATATTACGAATCTGGGTATTGCTGGCGATAAAATGCCGGTCTTCGTGCTTGAACATCTATCACCTGTTAATAAAGCGCTGCATGCAGCCACTAGACAAAAGGCAAAGGACAAGGGATATAAATTTGTCTGGGTGAGAAATAGCAGGATTTTTGTTAGGAAAACTACCGAAGACGAACATATTTTGATAAAGAATTTAGATTCCCTAAATAAGTTAGTTTAGTTTTAAAAGAGGCTCCTTTCCTCTCTTATCTACAAAATGCATGCTCCTGTGAAATATGTAATGTCCATAATTCGATAACTTAAATATATTCTATCAGAACTACAGAGGATTGCGAACAAAAACGCATATGATTTTCCGCAATGTTTGTATTAATAACTATGATGTTATAATTTTTTCGGAGACTTGGCTTAACAATTCTATCCAGAGCAGTGAGCTATTCGATGACAGATATACGGTCCATAGGAGAGATAGAGAAACCAGTCAACTAGCTGGTAAAGAGGGTGGGGGAGTTTTAATAGCTGTCAAAAAGAAATTCAATCCTAAACGTGCTGAACACTTTGAGAGTGAATGCGAGGACCTCTGGGTTACTTTGGACCTTTCTCCCAATAAATGTTTTCGTCGAATAGCTTTCTGCGCTGTGTACTTGCCGCCGCCAGTAGGCCTCTCTCACTTGGAAAATTTCTTAGATAATTGTAACGCTGTTTTTGAGCAGCTTAATGAATCATGTACATGTATCATAGGTGACTTTAATTTAGGGTGCATAGACTGGAATCCTGGCAGTAACCTGAATAAATGCCTCAAATTGCCTAATACCTGTGAAGCTTTGTTGGATTTTACATATGTAAATAAGCTCAACCAAAGTAATAATGTATATAATGCCTCCTCTCGTATACTTGATCTGGTGTTAACTGATCATCCACTGTGTAATGTAACTCAAAGTATTGGCTCCTTATGTAATATCGATCAATATCATCCACCCCTAGAAAAAATATTTGTCTTAAAAAAGAAGCCAAACTTCCATATAACAAATGAGTTACGTAACTTCCGTAAAGCAAGCTATATACCGATTAAAAAATATCTAAAAGAACAGGACTGGGAGGAATTATTTGAGGGATATCATGACGTTAATGATATGGTACAGGCTTTTTAGGACATCATCAATGGTACTATTCAAAGATTTATTCCTATCAAAATACCCAAAAATAGTAAGTATCCCCCGTGGTTTAACAAATCTCTAATTAAAATATTAAACACAAAAACACAAAAAACAAGATTAGGAAACGTTACAATACTTACTGAAATCCATTGGACAAAATTGAGTTGAAAATAATCAGTAAACGCTGTGATGCACTTGCTGCGATTTGCTATAATAATTATTTAAAAAATCTTGAACACACTAACCAATAACCCAAAATCATTTTGGACCTATGTTAAAACTAAGCGGGGTGGATCCAGCTCGTATCCTTTATGTATGACGGATGGCACAGCTGCATCATCAAATGGTACTGAGATATGTGAGTTCTTTGCTTCTTACTTTTCTTCTGTGTACAGCCCTGCTAAAAACGATTGCCGTACCAATATAGCAACAAATATTAGTAATATTCAAGAAAGTAGCATATCTTTAAACAACCCAGTTATTGACAGTGAAGCCTTATACAAAAAGCTAAAAAAATTAGACTGCAGCAAAGGTGCTGGTCCAGATGGCGTGCCACCAATATTCATAGTTGAGTATGCAAATGAGCTGGCCACGCCTATGTTGCTTATTTTTAACAAATCCTTGTCTAGTGGAGTCTTCCCTTCAAAATGGAAGGAAGCAAAGGTCGTCCCCATCCATAAATCCGACAATGAGGATTTAGTTTCAAATTATAGACCCATTTCGATTTTATCAACCCTAAGTAAAGTCTTTGAGTCTATGATCTGCCCTCATATTCAAAATCATCTTAAAATTTACTTAAGTGAGGGACAACATGGCTTCGTGAAATCTCGATCCACAAATACCAATCTGACACTTTTCACCGAGTTATTGACGACAGCAATAGATTCCGGCCATCAGGCTGATGTCATATATACAGACTTCAGCAAAGCGTTCGATCGGGTCTCGCATCAAATTCTCATTGACAAATTAAGAACTTATGGGATCGCTGGATCTTTACTCTCATGGTTGAGTTCGTATCTTGAGAACAGAACTTTCTTTGTAGTAGTCAATGGCTTTCGATCGACCGCCAGACGCATATCCTCGGGCGTGCCGCAAGGGTCTCATTTGGGGCCAGTTTTATTTAACTTTTTTGTTAATGATATTCCGAACTGCTTTCGTCACTGTGAAATTTTTATGTTTGCCGATAACTTAAAATTCGTTAAAATAGTCAAATCTAAGCATGACGCCTATGAATTACAAAGCGATTTGGATGAATTAGTGATATGGTGCCGAATAAACAAGATGCTCCTAAATCCTAGCAAATGTTTCCTTATAAAATTTACTAGGAAACACCATCTCATCGAACAGGATTATTATATTATTGGAGAAAAAATAAAGGAATTAGATACAATAAAAGACCTTGGTGTTACATTTGATCAAAAATTAACTTTTATCCCTCACATAGATAATATAGTGAAAAAGTCTTCCAAAATGCTGGGTTTTGTTATCAGAAACGCAAAACAATTTAAAAACTATAGAACAAAAATTATCCTTTGCAATTGTTTGAGTCGAAGCATGTTAGAATATTGTAGCGTGGTCTGGCGGCCACACTATGCTACTCATTCATTGCGTCTTGAGCGTGTACAGAAACGTTTTCTGGGGCACCGGGCCCATGCTAGCGGTTTATCCAAGAAAATACGTTCATATAGTGATAGGCTCAAATATTTTAATATGGTTTCCCTTGACAAACGCGACGACTGAATGACGCGATGTTTGTGTGCAAAGTTATGGCACATAAAATTGATTGTCCGCAAATATTAAGTAATTTTAACTTCTGTGCCCCCTCCAGAATTCCTCGCAATCCTATAACACCACTCTGCCCTCCGCAGAGAAGAACGGTTCTGGGTGCTAATTCTCCCTACGCGAGGTTTTGCAGGGCTGTGAACAATTGTAGTGATCGGATCGACCTCCATTTCGACAGTTTAGGCAAATTGAAAGCCAGTTTTTATAAGTATCTCCCCGAACATTGAGTCTCTTGGCCCTGCATTGTATCTCTGGCTGGGTGAATTTGGGCTACATGTTACTTATTCTTTGTTTTACCTAGTTTGTTTAGTTTGGTTTGTTTCAATTTAGTTTTAATTTAGTTTAATTAATTTATTAAGTTCTGTTCAGTGCAACTTTATATATTAATAGTCTTTTATTTCTATTTTTTTTTCGTAAGTTACGACAACGTTTTGTGTGCATGCAGAGTTCACCTATAAGTGATTGTTACACTTTATTCTGATTTGTTTCCTCTGTTTTACTTGCTTATATCAGTGTACACAATTGTTGGTGAACCAAATAAAATAAATATAATAAATGTTTAAGCGAGGGTGTGTTTCCTGAAGTATGGAAATAGGCAAACATCACACCCGTGCATAAGGGTGGCTCTAAATATGATATTGAACAATATCGCCCCATTTCGATTTTGTCGACCTTGTCAAAACTTTTTGAAAGACTAGTACATAATGAGATCTACCCTTTTCTTCATAATCGTTTCATTCCTGAACAACATGGTTTCGTCAAACGCCGGTCTACTCTATCCAATTTAATGATCTTTAGTAACTTCCTTTTTGAAAATATTGATACACGTCTGCAAATTGACGCGATTTATACAGATTTCAAGAAAGCCTTTGACAAGGTCGATTACGAGATCTTACTTAATAAAATCGCATTTAATGGCATACGCGGAAATTTACTCCGCTGATTCTCTTCTTATGTTAAGAATAGGACTCAGAGGGTTGTCGTGAATGGATATCAGAGTCATTTTGTGCCGATAACATCTGGAGTTCCACAAGGCTCAATCTTGGATCCACTCTTGTTCATTATTTATATAAATGACATTGGGAAATGCTTTAAATGTACAAAATTTCTCATGTATGCTGACGATCTGAAAGCCTTCAAGATTATTAACACCGAGGAGGATTGTCTGATGTTTCAGGAGGACCTCAATAGGCTCACAGAATACTGTCGTGACAACAAATTACATCTCAGCATTTCCAAGTGTCATTGTATAAATTTTACAAAAAACAAATCTGTCATCGGTTTTAAGTATAAGTTGTGTGAAATTGTATTAAGTAACATGTCCATTGTTAGGGATCTTGGTATGCTGTTCGATAATAAAGTTTCCCTTAATCAACACGTTGAAAAAATAGTCAATAACTCCTTCAAGATGTACGGTTTTGTTATGAGAGCATCCACCGAGTTCAAACGTCACTCCACTTATCTTTATTTATATAAGACGTTAATACGCTCACCACTTGAATATGCAGTTCTAATCTGGAATCCGTTCTATCAAAAATACGTGGATGAGTTAGAGAAGGTCCAGCGTAAATTTCTTCGTGCCATGTATTATAGA
This sequence comes from Fissipunctia ypsillon, assembly GCA_947568875.1. Lineage (NCBI taxonomy): Eukaryota > Metazoa > Arthropoda > Insecta > Lepidoptera > Noctuidae > Fissipunctia > Fissipunctia ypsillon. The sequence goes on from OX387668.1 coordinate 16,279,927, forward strand.
TGCCACAAGACATATCCATAATACCAGAAATTGCTAAAGAAATATAATTTGTTAACTTTAGAATCTAGACGTAAACTGCTTGAAGCCAATATACTGTTTAGTATCGTCCACAATGACTTTGACTCCATTGAAATTACAAGTAAACTATGTTACGCGGTGCCCCGCACAGTCAACGTACGCAGTGTTCGTGCTGGAGCACTGTTTGCTGTGAACACTTGTCGCACTAACTCGGGATTACGGTGCCCTACTCGTCGAATGGTTGACACTTACAATAATAATTTTATAGACATCGATATTTTTATATGCTCTAAATCTAACTTTAAATGTAAAGTACTCAAAATTTTATCTGCGCAGACTAATTGTTAAGATTATAATAATAATAATTGTCTTGTCTAATAATTTTATTCTATTCCGCCATCATATAATATCAAGTTTCTTTTTTTTATAATTAATTAATTGATAAATTTGATTTAAATGTAAGTGTATATAGTAATAATTTATGAGTCGCTCTATTCTATTTTATAATTTAATGCATGCTTTTGCTTGTTTAATTTTGTTTAATGTATCTTAATATTTTTAACAAACAATAATAATAATCTGATCTGTACCTACTATATATTTGCTTATCCAGCGACATTTACTGTGTGGATAATGCAGTGGGCTGCAATATTGTAAACGCTCGTTTGAACCGTTACTTGTAGTAAATATGTGTATTGTAGCTGTTTATTGTCCCATTTAATAAAAATAAAATTTTACTGAGCCAACACTCGGTTAGGACAATAATATCTATGTCCACATTTAACAATTCCAACAGTACCTGAAGGTGTGGAAAATTTTTGTTTATACTGCGGATGTTCATATGCAGTAGATTTATATTACTTTGAGATGCATCTATATAATTTGAACATTCTTGTGGGTCGCAAACAAAGGATTTGCCCTGGCTTATTTGGTCAAGATCGTTATTAACGCTAATTAAGTTAGCCATTTAAAAAAGAAAAATAATAACAGTAAAAATGTAAACCGGTAAGTGGAGGGGGGTAGAAGAGTCACATTGTGTGATTGGAGCCTTTATGTTGTTGCAAGTGTATGTGTGAGTAATAATAGGAGTGTGTAAAATGTTACTATTACCAGTGTTTAAATGTGTTTTGGTTTTTTGTAAAAGGAAGATGTAAGTGTATGTAATTAAGTAGTTATCTAGTTGTAAGTTTTTTGGCGAACATTTTTGTTTACATGACCTCGTCATCGACCATTGTCGTAGTCAGATATTTTGTTTAGGTATATTAGTATTGAGGTCTTGGAGACATTTTTCTGTACGGATCAGAATTTGCTTGTCACCTACTTGCTTGCGGAGGAAAATATTTCCGTTGCTGATCCAGCAGAAGGTATATTGGTTATTTTTTGCAAATTGACGCGCCAAATAGAACAGCGTCTTCGAACTGGCGGTTAGTCGCTCATCGACAAAGACTGCCTGGCGTTTGCCTGGGATTCCGATCAATCCCGTGTTTAGTTTGTCTTCCTTTAAAGCTTTAGTTTTGTTGTAAGATCGTATAGCAATCAGTAGGTTTTGTTTGGTATGTACCATTGTGAACTCTGTTACGACAGGACGTGCTGTTTGGCTGGGTTTGCCGGGCTGACGATAGACATTTCGGATTGAGATATTGGTGTTCCAACAAGTTTACTTATATTGGAGATGGCATTAGATAACTTGGCTCTGGTTTCAATTTCTAATTGAGGAATATTTCTTATTTCTACACATGATGAACGTGACATATAGTGCAGATCTCTTATTTTATTTTCAAGATTTTCTATGTAATTTCTCTGTTCAATCCTCTCTTTCTTCATTTCTTCAAATTTTTCGTTGAAGTGTTGCATCGACCTTTCGATTTCGGCATTTGTCTTACGAATCTCGTTGTTTGATTTTTGAATTTCGGCATTTTGCTTCTTAATCTCACTCACATCATCCATTAATTTTTGTATCAAAGATGTTTGTGACTCCAATATTTTGGTAACACGAGTGTCCTGGTCCTTTCTCCACAAGATGAGCAGATCAGTTAGTTCCTGTTTATTTAAAGCAGGCTAATTTGTTGCGGACTTTCTTTTCTTGCTCGTTTGCCTCTATTAGTTGCATGTTCACTTATGTCGATTGCCGCATTTATATCAGGCTCAGATTGAGTCTGACATTGACTTTGCAATTTTGATGGAGGAGTGCGCGGAATGCTCGCCATAATGCAACAAGTATTCGCCGTATATGTAGTTAAGAGTTATTTACAAGTCTGTTATTGTGATAAAATATAATAAGTGTAACACGCCGCAAAAACTGCTTTTGTCCAAGGTGAGATACTCCAATTTCGTAGTCGATGCAAAAGCCGTAGCTGAACGTACTCAAGCGCGCTCGTAGCACTGGTCGCACGTAGTCGCCGCCGTAGAAGGCCCGATGACGTCAGCCTCGCGTAGCACACCGGTATTTCGCCGCTCGCAGCTACTTGTTTGGTGGCGCGGTGGTCAGGCACACGGCTCCGATCGCCTCACCGCACAGTGTAATATTTTGAGAATCTAGACGGACAAAAGTCAGTTTAGGTACATGTCTTAAAAGATCCTTTTAACGGAATAAATTCAAAGCTAACAAGTTATACTACAATCTAGTACATTTTCCGGGAATCCTCGCAAAACAATAGCAGGTATAAAAAGGTCGGAACGGCCGGCTACCTGAGCCATACCGACCAATCGCTTGCTGCTATCGTTTCATTCGTCTGAGTTCGCTCGATGAATACGCTGTGTTTCTGTGTGCTAGTGGTGATTTTGTGTTGTTATCGTTTTTGTGGGTTGTCTATTGTTTACCCGAAGATTATATACCATAATCATCATATTCCCGAATTTCATTTAACTTAATTTCATTTGCCCGAATGTTTTGTTTGCCCTAAAAGACATATGACATACTGTTAATTGCCCGAAACTTAGATACCATAAGATACGAGTGCCATACGTATTGTTTTTCATATTTTTAAGTGCCATAATAATTATCAAACATAATATTTAAACGCCATAATGATTATTAGACATAATATTTAAATGCCATAATGATTATTAGACATCATTTAAATGCCATAATAATTATTAGACAAATATTTAAACTCCGTAGTAATCATTACACATGATATTTAAGCGCCATAATAAATTGTTTTCGAATCTTTTTCCAAGGTAGGCATTTGCTCATGATATTTCTAAAGGCGCTCTAAAATTATTTTAAAACCTGTTATAAATACATTGGTGGGTAGACGAAACATTTGTAAGCGATATTTTATTGACAATACTGTAACTGCGTGTAAAGTAGTTCGCTGTTGTATTTGTGTTTTAAAATGGATTTAAATAATGTTTGCCAGTAAATAACTGGCAAACATTATAGACCGAAACATTATAGGCGAATAGACCTAGCCAAACCTTAAAATATTCTATGCATGGTTGATGGTGGGCTTGGTCGACGGAGCCCCGCTTCACGGGGCTCCTACTTCTGTGTGGTTTATAAAGAAATAACCACGAAGGGGATGGCGGGGTCTATTCGTTCGCTTCGCTCGCTCACACGACCCCGCCATCCCCTTCTAACCTAACTTATCCGAGTCGGAGTGCCCTAAAGTCCCGATTGCATCCAGTTTCTCCTGATATAACAACCGTTACATACCCAATGTCGATGGCAAATGATGTTATGGCATATGATAATTATGGCATGTGATAATTAGGGCATGTGATAATTAGGGCATGTGATAATTAGGGCATGTGATAATTAGGACATGTGATAATTAGGGCATGTGATAATTAGGGCATGTGATAATTAGGGCTTACAATGATTATGACAAATGATGTTATGGTAAGTGACTTTATGGGAAACAAAGCTTCTAGCACGTGACTAATACAGTGTGAGTCTTTATAATGTGCACATATCGAAATGAGGGAATCTATGCTTAATTTTATCGACGGAAAAAATGTTTAAAAAAATCTAAATATTTATTTATATTTTTTATGGATTTTTAAAAAAAATTGTTTGCTTTTGTGACCCCAGTGTATACAAAACTGTGTAACTTTTAAACTAAACGATTTATCACGATGAAACAAACTCTATAATGTTTGGAAGTAATTAGGTGTCGTCATAAAATAAAAATTATGGAAAAAAAATAGCCACATTTAAAAATAAACATTTTTGTTTGGCAAAAATCTGATTTTTTTTCATTAATTTTTACAAAAATTGTAAAATTTCTCAATAACATGCCCCCATCACCTTCTTTTTTTATAACTTTAAGTTATTCTTCATTGTATTAGGAACCTAACGGTAAAAATTGCATGTTTTTAACTCAACCCCAACATTTTTTATCAACTGTCAAAGAAAGGCCCAACGCATAGCTATTGTTTAGCAGGTAGATAAACTTTCTTTTGAATGTGCGCAGGTCGGGGAGGTAGGGCCAGCCAAAGGAACTTGAATTATGACAGATGTCAGACTGGCAGTCGCTCCGAATTATTCGCCGCTGCTACATGTGTTTCGGTACTTTCGTTCGCTGGACTTTCATAACTTTCGTTCGCTGCTACATGATGCCGCGTTTAAGTGAATTTTCCCCGGCACACATCGCCGACATACATTTTTATTATGGAGTGGGACAAGGAAGTGCCAGAGCTGCGCGCGCGGCTTACATAGCTGCGTATCCTAACAGGCAACCAGTGCCATCTGCCCGAAACTTCCAGGAAGTTCACAGAAGGTTGTCGATCACTGGACTTGGATCAAGTAGAGATCGTCGCGAGCCACCTCAAGTAATTATTGATGCGGCTACTGAACAAGCAGTATTAAGTGATTTGTTTGCTGATCCATCCATAAGTACTAGACGACTGGCTCTTCGTCACGGAATATCCCAAAAATCAGTGTGGCGTATTTTAAAGAAAGAAGGATTGCATCCTTATCACTATCAAAGGGTGCAACATCTACATGAAGACGTAGACTGGCGTCCAAGGTGTGTGATGTCCACATGGATTCAAAGAAAAACCAGAGCAAACCCAAACTTTCCAAGAAAAGTACTATGGATGGACGAAGCGACATTCACTAGAGACGGTATTACTAACTGTCGAAATTTACACAGATGGTGCCGCGCAGGTGAAAACCCGAAACTGAAACGGTCATCTACTTTCCAAGTAAGATTTTCGATAAATGTTTGGGCTGGTCTTATTGGTCAGTTATTGGAAGATGTCCCACTGGCTGTGCGTCAAAGGATGTTTCTTCAGATGGACGGATGTCCTGCCCATTACGCTACAAATGTAAGAAGATTTTTAAACGAAAATTATCATGACAAATGGATCGGCCGGCAAGGACCTGTAGGGTGGCCTGCGCGTTCACCCGATTTGACGCCCCTTGATTATTTCCTATGGGGGACCATGAAGCAACGCGTCTACAGTACCCCCATCAACAGTGAGGCCGATTTGCGTGACCGCATAATAAACTGTGCGAATGATATTCGCAATGATCCCGAAATGATAAGGAGAGCGACACACCAAATTCTAATTCGCGCGGCTTTGTGTTTACAACAACGAGGTGGACATTTTGAGAACCTGATGCATTAAATTTTGTATTTAATAATAAATGGGTTTCAATTGAACTCTTTTGCATTAATTATCATCCCAAACAAACCACCCTTATGAGAACAATACGATTCCGCGTTCGGAGTGCCATCTTTGAAACGACCCGCGCGCATTCACAACAAAGTTAACAAAAAAAAGTTTATCTACCTGCTAAACAATGTGCGTAGCTATGCGTTGGGCCTTTCTTTGACATTTGATAAAAAATGTTGGGGTTGAGTTAAAAACATGCAATTTTTACCGTTAGGTTCCTAATACAATGAAGAATAACTTAAAGTTATAAAAAAAGAAGGTGATGGGGGCATGTTATTGAGAAATTTTACAATTTTTGTAAAAATTAATGAAAAAAAATCAGATTTTTGCCAAAAAAAAATGTTTATATTTGATTATGGCTATTTTTTTTTCCATAATTTTTATTTTATGACGACACCTAATTACTTCCAAACATTATGGAGTTTGTTTCATCGTGATAAATCGTTTAGTTTAAAAGTTACACAGTTTTGTATACACTGGGGTCACAAAAGCAAACAATTTTTTTTAAAAATCCATAAAAAATATAAATAAATATTTAGATTTTTTTTAACATTTTTTCCGTCGATAAAATTAAGCATAGATTCCCTCATTTCGATATGTGCACATTATAAAGACTCACACTGTATAGCAAATAAGAGTAGGGCAAATGAATATTACGTCGTATAATATTATGGCCGTTGACTATTATGGCAAATGATATTAGGGTAAATAAAATTCGGGCAAACGGCGGTATACCGTTTTTGTGGGACTTTCAAGGTAAATTATCATATATTTTTTTGTTAGTATGTATACTAATTTAATCAAAAATATTAAATTAACAGAGTGAGGTTTTTATTTAATCATAAACGGTACTTCTTTAGTTTAATCTAGGGTTTTAGTTGGTTTCCCCGCATTTCCCTGTGCATTTACTATATTTTTCTGAAAGGTATATTTATATACTACAAGGAAAATGTTCTTTTGCTTGCGAAAGTTTGCGACACTCATACAACATTTTCTTATTTTCAGAATGACTGCACAAATTTCTCGTCGTTCGTTTTTTGACGTTTGGTTTGCTAACGCCAAAGAATCAAGACAGGATGCTTTGTTACATTATATTTTACAAGAACTTGGTGTCCAGTCAGATACGGATGATATTTTGAAGAATTTAAAAGCAACAATCAGTAGGGTTAGTCAAAAAATTTACCAAAAATGGTCGAAATCAGGAAGACATCGAGAACGCTTCCTGAAAACGAATTCTTCATGGTTAGAAGCGAACATATCATTTACGGGTGTTGTCAGTGAAACTATCGTTGATGTTTCACTGCCTGGAACAAGTAACCGGGCCGGAAGACCCCCGAAAGACTGAATCTTCCAGTGAAAAGACAAAGAGACGGCGAATTCGTCATCTTCTTGAAACTACGTGTCCGGAAGAGATATCGATGGCAAACGAAGTACAGCTTCGCCAGTCAGGAAAAAGGGATTCAGCAGCTATTGTTAAGGAGCTTTCCCTGTTTCCATCCAGAAGAGGTACAGAAATAAAAAAAGTACGGAGGTGTTTAATCAACCCAAAGTATGGTGGGCTTTCGAGTGACCAAGCTCTGGCATTAATGATTGATGCAAATCTGTCGACACACCGATATGGTATCATACGCGAGCAATTAAAAATAATAAAAAAAATCTGTATCCACCATACTACAAAGTGAAAGCGGCAAAACATTTATGTTATCCAAGTGATATTAATGTGTCAGAAACACATGCCGAAGTTAAAACTTCAATCTTTAATGGATCACACTATATTAAGATTATGTAAAGTGCAAAAAGAGGTCCTGAAAACGATAAAAAACTTAAGAAACCTAGATATTATTGTTAAATGGGGTTGTGATGGAGCAGAACAACATCGATATAAACAAAAATTTTCTGAATCGCACTCTAGTGATGAAAGTTTGTTCAGCATTTCAATGGTGCCAATACAAATGTATGCAATGAATGGCCAAAGTGTTATGCAAATTGTTTGGAAAAACCCTGCGACATCATCAACTAGATATTGTCGACCCACAAAGTTTGTGTTTGCCAAAGAAACTCCAAATATTATTGTGACCGAAGTTGACAAAATCAAAGAACAAGCTACATCACTGGTGCCTACTAAAATTATTGTAAATGACATGGAAGTATTAGTAAAGTCAACACTGATATTCTGTATGATAGACGGCAAAATATGTAATGCAGTATCTTCATGTATATCCACACAAACATGCTACATATGTGGTGCCAAACCCAATGAAATGAATAATGAACTCATTTTAGAAAAAAAAAAAAATAATAATATAACATAAATAAATATAATATAAATTTATTTACTCTCAGAAATGCACGAACATTACATTGAACAGGAAATAAATAAAAAAATGGCTTAAGCTAAGTGATTCACAGTAAAAAAGACTCTGACCTCTAAACTAGGGAAAAACCTGTATCTTAGAAGTCAGTGTACCTTCAAAAAGAACAAAAAAACGAAAAGACGGTAAGAAGTGAATTTCTATCTTTGGGCATATCACCTCTGCATTCTTGGATAACTTTATTTGAATGCATCTTGCACATATCTTACCGTCTGGATATAAAAACATGGCAGGCTAGGGGAACCGAAAATAAAAAGAAAGTGGCTGAAAAAAAGAAGTACTTGTAAGAAAAGTTTAGAAGCGAATTGGGTCTTTTAGTAGATATGCCAAAACAACAAACCGGAAACACTAATGATGGAAACACGGCTCGTAAGTTTTTCCAAAATGCCGAAAAGTCAGCAGAAATAACTGGTGTAAATGTTGAGCTTATCAAACGCTTCCATGTCATATTAGAGACCATTAATAGCGGGTATTTCATAAATGTTGACAAATCCCAAGAATACTCCAAGGCAACAAGAGAATTATATTTTAAGGAGTATTCGTGGTACCCAATGCCAGTAAGCGTACATACAATTTTATTTCATGGGAAAGATATAATTTCTGCATGTGTTTTACCGGTTGGTCAAATGTCTGAAGAAGCTCAAGAGGCACGAAACAAACACAATAGGAAATTCAAGGAACTTTTTACAAGAAAATCTTCAAGAATTAATACAAATCGAGATTTACTGAATAGATGTTAATTTCATCGGATCCGTATATTGCTAGTTTGCGTGCAGCTCCAAAACAAAGCGTAGTAAAATTAAACCCGAGGTAAATGAGCTATTAGAAATAAGGATTCCAACTATTGAACGTGAAATAGCATTGGACGAAACAGACAGAGATACTGATGGATCTGAATCAGAATCTGAAGACTCAGATGAAAGTATTGAAGAAACTGACGAAGATTGAAGAATCTCTATCTGTTTCGTCTACTGGTAATTAATCTTAATTGTGGTATACCGCCGTTTGCCCGAATTTTATTTACCCTAATATCATTTGCCATAATATTATGCGACGTAATATTCATTTTCCCTACTCCTATTTGCTATATTAGTCACGTGCAAGACAAATCACTCATGAAAAATTATAGACCTATCGCTTTGATACCGATATTTGCAAAGATATTTGAAAAGGTCATATATAGCGTGACTACATTTATGCTCGCATAATTCGTCAAAATGTAGGGACCAGCTGATTTTTTTTTCACGATTTCAGGTTTGGTCCCATAGTAAAAGTTGTTTGTTATCATGAGTACAATCATGTGTTTAAGTATCGGTCACTAATTACCAGTCACCCTATATAGAGCACTTTATACTTACCTAGAGAAATCAAATATTCTAGTGAATGAACAGAAAGGATTTCGCAAGAACAGGACAATTAACATGGCTATCCATGATCTGATACGCCCTATCTTATCGAATGTGGATAAAAGAAATGCCGTATGTGCTATATATATAGACTTTACAAAGGCTTTTGACTATGTAGATTATAAGATACTATTAAATAAATTGGAGAAATATGGTATACGAGGCAACATTTTGAATCTTATTGAATCTTACGTAGACAACAGAAAGCAGATTTTAGAAATAACACGAATATGCCCACGCACTGGAAACGAAAGAAGGTACAGATCTAGTAGCAGGATTATTAAATACAGAGTCCCACAAGGCAGTGTGTTAGGACCTCCACTATTCTTAACTTATATCAATGATCTGCCTAGAGAAATAAAGCATCCTATGGTACTATTTGCTGACGACAGCGCGGTAATAATAAAATGTGACGATCCTAATACATACGAAGCGGAGATAAATTTGACATTGAATAAAATAATTACTTGACTAAATAATAACAATCTTGTCATAAATCTAGAAAAGACTAAAATAATGCACTTTTATCAAAGGATTCCTAATATAAACCTTGACATTGACTATTTGGGGACTAAAATAGAGTCGACAAATATGACTAGATTCCTTGGTGTTATAATAATACATACAGTCTACTGCGGAGAACCAAGCAGTATCCAATATTACTCCCACACTTAACCCCACTGATGAACACTTGGCTTAGGCCCGTGCCATCAGTTCTACCCGGCTAAGCCGAGAAAATCAACTGAAGACAAATAATAATAATAATTATGACGTCGTGATGGGGCTTGCGCGCTCCGAACTCTAGGTCTGTGCTGGTAGAGGTTACTTTGCCGGAACAGGTCTAGGATGAGGAGCCAGACCAAGAGAGATACAGAAACCCGCAGGGCAGCATGTGGCGAGCTGCTGGGCAGTAGCGACCCCACGTACCCTATCTCCCGGGAGAAGTCATGTTCCTCATCTCTGGCTTGCTTTTATTGGCCGGCTGGAGTGAACACTGACGAGAACTGACCTCCCACCTCATTCTTGCCTTTATTGGCTAGCTTGAGTAGAGATTCGCAAGAGCAAACGTGCTCGGAGGAAGGAAGTAGTCCAGTAAGATGCTGGTAGGGATCTTGACCGTACTTCCGGGATTGTCCTGATAGCCGTGGAATACCTCTCCACTCCTCTTAAGCACCTCAAGACATGTTGCCCCCTTGTCGCTACGACACTATGTGCTAGCGACCGTTTCCGGGGGCCCATTGTTGAGTGTGCAAGTCACCCCCTGCCATTTTATCCGTGTATTGTATTTATCAAACATTGGTCAGGCAGGGGCCATAGTCCTTGTGGGCGCGTTCCGTGAGGCGACGACCGGTACGTCGATTGAACGCGTCCCAGAGGGTCATGGCCATCCGGTTAGCCCGGGGATACCGCACGGTCTCCGGGGAGGCGGCGAACCTCCTTGCCGGATTACCGCCATGGGATCTGGAGGCAAAAGTCCTCGCGCACATCTGGGAGTGGCGCGAGGAGGCAGGACGCCGGGGCGTAACTCCGTTGCCGCGAGAAATCGCGGCACGGCGGACAGAGCTCCGGCAGGATCTCATGGCGGCATGGAGAGTGCGATTGTCGCAACCCAGCGCTGGGCACGCCACAATTGCGGCGATAAGTCCCCTCTTTGAGGAGTGGCTGGAGAGGCGCCACGGCGTCCTCACCTTCCGCCTGACGCAGGTCCTCACCGGACACGGGTGCTTCGGGAGGTACCTGTTCCGGATAAGGCGGGAGGAAACGCCCGGGTGTCACCACTGTGTGGATCGCCCGGAGGACACGGTGGAGCATACGGTGGAGGTCTGCCCGGCTTGGGCGGAGCATCGCCGTGTCCTCGCGGAAGCGATCGGCGGCGGCGATCTCTCGCGTCCGGCCCTGGTCCAGGCCATGGTACGGGGCGAGAGTACATGGGAAGCCATTACCTCCTTCTGCGAAGCAGTAATGCTCGTGAAGGAGGAGGCGGGACGCGTGAGGGAGAGGCAAGCTTTGCACCCTCACGCCCCTTGTCGCCGCAGGAGACGCCCTGGGCGTCGGGAATCGGCAGCCGATTCCCGGCCACCGTAGGCGCGGGCTTGCGGACGGCGAGCAATGGGTAGCTCGCCGTCCGGTAAGGACCAGGCCCGAGTCGACGGCGCGTCGTGTTCCACGCGCGCCTCAAAGAGATGTCAGCACTATTGACGGGGTCCGCTAGGGCCGATGCCAGCTAGGGTTGCGGGATGTTCGAAAGAGTTACCGTGGCCCCGGCACAGGCAACAGAAGGAACACGGGTGGGTTTTAGTCAGTAAAAGTCTGACACGCCCTCCCGCTCCGCCCAGAGCGGGAGAAGTCATTTGATGATTTCCCATCCACAAAAAAAAAAAAAAAAAATGGGGCCATAGTCCTTCCATAGTTTTAGATAACCAGTCCACTTTAGCCATCCAAACCCATAGCCCAATATTTTTTTTGTCTCCATATCCTGCAATAGTCCTACACCAACCGGGGGTTGTCCTTGGGTGCACTTGCATAGTACGCACAAGGATAATCGTCGGTTGGTGTCTCATTTCCATTGAAAGCGTCTAACGGGCCTCTGCGAGTTGGCTTCGGCCCCTCATATGCCTTTCAAAGGTCCGGGACCATAGGGTCCCGAGAAATATAAAAAAAAAAAAAAAATAATAATAATATCGTTTATTTATAAAAATGGTGCAGATTTACAATAACATAACTTAAAGATTATAGAGGACACAGTTGCTCATTTGCCTGAACTAGGTAGAACCTGTGTTTCAGGCTAGAACTGTGCTTAGAATTTTAAAATATAAAATTAACAGCGGAGAAGACTAATTAAAAAACTAAAATTAACTTAACTAACATGTTTTATTTACAGACAACGAGTAAATCCTCTGTCTCACTGTATGATATACTAAGTCAAAATTGCAAAATAATCTTTTTACACTCAAAATTATTTAATTTATACATACTTAATTTCCTATTCAATTTATTGTACAGAAATGAGCCTAAAAATTTATAAAATCTGTTTACAAAAACATATTTAGAGGTTTCATTTGACTCACATACAATATCATTCCGTCTCTTATTAGTACTTTCAGTGTTATAGGAGAGCATGGTGTGCTGTTTTAATACCAAGTGCGTTATGAAAAGCTGGCGAACAGTCAGCACCTTACAGGATTTGTGTAGCAGATCTGTAGGATAGAGAAAGGGATGGAAGTTTGCTACTTTTAAAATTGCTCTCTGTGCTCTTTCAAGAGGCAGTAAGTAAGTTTTTAGTGCTCCACCCCATGAAGTAATACAGTACTGTATTACAGATTGACCTAAGGCTAAGTAAACTTGTGACATTAGTTTTTTATCTGCAATTGCTCGCAATTTTTTAAAAACAAAAATTAACCTGCGCACTCTTGTAACCAAACTGTCAATATGTGGTCTAAAAGAGAGCGACTCGTCAATTAGAACCCCGAGATATTTTATGCTACATGTTTTGAGGATAAAAGGACACTTACATAAGCTGGCTGAGCGGATTCCACAGTGATGGGCATACAGGTGGGAGTTAGTAATATTAAATTGCGGTTTGCGGATGGAGAAATGAATAGATAATAGATAATAACTTGTCCTGGAAACCGCAAACAGACGATATTTCTAAAAAAAAATAATAAATTTGCATATGCCCTCTATAAACTGGCTAAAGTTGTAAGCTTAGAATCGCTTTTAATGGCTTACCATGGCTATGTTGCATCCACACTAAGATATTTGGAGTAATTCAGTAAATAAAGAGTATGTTTTCAAAGCCCAAAAGAGATGTATCAGAGCTATGTGTGGTTTACAAAGTACTGACAGCTGTCAACCTCTATTTAAAAGCCTCAAAGTCTTAACCTTACCTTCTCTGTATATTTATGAAGTTAATGTATTTGTTAAGACAAACATCAGCTTATATGAAATAGCTTTTAAAAGCCACTATAGGAAACTACGTGATAAAAATAAATTTGAGCTTAAAGTACCATATGCAGGTACGGCTTTAATGAGGAAAAGTTTTTTTTGTATGGCCCAAAGAATATTTAATAAGTTACCTTGCTCAATAAAAAGTCTAAATTTAGTAAATTTCAAGCGTAAATTACTTACTATATTAATACATAAATGTTACTATTGTCTCAATGAATATTTTAATGACAGTTCTTTGACATAATAATATTTGTATACTCGTAAAATGACTGTTTATGCGAGTCGACTCTAATAGTAATTCTGTGGACAATATCAATTTTAAACATTTTTCTTATCAATAGCTTATTGACATTATAATTATTTATTATTGACATTATCGCATTTCGTTAAATATTGACATAACCTGACATTACCTATTGCATTTTATTAAATTAAGTACATACATTAAAAATAAAAATTGACATTGATACTACTGAATTATTACAAATTAATTTACTTTATTGGCAAAAGCCTCCCATAAATGTATATTTGTACGCCAGATGGCAAAACACAGAGAAACTATAATCCATATAAACTATGTTCCATTCACCATAAAGCATTTACTATGTTAATTCATATTTTAATTAAATTAATTTTATTATCTCCTTTTCATAACATATAGTATATTTAACTTTCACTTCTATATCAAAACTTTATTTTTAAATATTGTTTAAAGTCCGTTCGCATGGTAAATACAAATTAAGTTAAGCAGGGAAACCTATTATTCGCCTTACTAAACTGTAATATCTTTATTTGTATTATATCATATGTATCGCTGTTGGTTTTCTAAATAAATAAATAAATAAACTATAATATAACAATTGTAACATCTTGCACATGTTGGAACCTGTGTTTACAAATAAAGACTATCGATTGATTGATTGTGCTAGAAGCTTTGTTTCCCATAAAGTCACTTACCATAACATCATTTGTCATAATCATTGTAAGCCCTAATTATCACATGTCCTAATTATCACATGTCCTAATTATCACATGTCCTAATTATCACATGCCCTAATTATCACATGCCATAATTATCATATGCCATAACATCATTTGCCATCGACATTGGGTATGTAACGGTTGTTATATCAGGAGAAACTGGATGCAATCGGGACTTTAGGGCACTCCGACTCGGATAAGTTAGGTTAGAAGGGGATGGCGGGGTCGTGTGAGCGAGCGAAGCGAACGAATAGACCCCGCCATCCCCTTCGTGGTTATTTTTTTATAAACCACACAGAAGTAGGAGCCCCGCTAAACGGGGCTCCGTCGACCAAGCTCGCCATTAACCATGCATAGAATATTTTAATAATTAAATAATTATTATGGCATTTAAATGTTATGTCTAATAATCATTATGGCGTTTAATTATTATGTCTAATAATCATTATGGCGTTTAAATATTATGTTTGATAATTATTATGGCACTTAAAAATATGAAAAACAATACGTATGGCACTCGTATCTTATGGTATCTAAGTTTCGGGCAATTAACAGTATGTCATATGTCTTTTAGGGCAAACAAAACATTCGGGCAAATGAAATTAAGTTAAATGAAATTCGGGAATATCATGATTATCGTATATAATCTTCGGGTAAACAATAGACAACCCTTAATTGTACTAAACTTTGTATAGCTTTTTTATTGTTTTTACTTTTATATTAATTTTGATGTATAATTTTGAATATAATATGTTCTATTGAAATATGGTTAAATTATGCGTCTAAAACAACTAAACATTTTTTTAAATTTATTCATTTATATTTTACCACCCAATAACACATAAATATAGGTCAAAATAATTTTGTCCCGCTATATTTTCACAATACCACACTGTGCACCGTGAGAGGTCGCAGGTTCGGATCTCACCAATCAGTGTCACTTTTACAAAACAATGTTTGAGACGGCAATGTCAAAAAACTATTTATCTCTTTCAAGGACCACCCAGTGGGCGTGGAGTCCGGGTTAAAACAGTTAAAGAGTGACAAGTAATTGCTAAAAGCTTAACGCGACCAATCACTGATTTTAGCGACACAATTTCGGACCGATATCTGACACACGTCCACTCGTCACAACGTTCAACGACCGAAAAAAAAAGCAAAAATAAAATAATAACAATGTTAAAATACTAATTATGAATTGTAAAACTGTGCTACTATTTAATGTGAAAGTTTCTGAGAATGGATAGATGTTTGTTACTTTTGACGTCTTAAGTGGGAAGCGCTAAGTTACCCCAGGAAATTCAAATTTTCTTAAAATTTTTGCAATTTGCAGCTCAGTGTCTGGGTGTATGTTGATTAAAGTTTGATTCGCGACCGTAACAAATACAATTCCTTAAGTTAGTATAATCCTGAAATGTTAAGATTTCATAAATTGTCATTCAATAGAATTACTTGGTCTTAGAGAGTTGTATTGATGACTTTAATGATTATAATTCTGTAAATAAATATTTGTTTCAGTCGCTAATCATATTTTAATCAACATACAACCTAATACTGACCTGCAAAGTGCAAAAAAAAGTAAGAAAATTTGAATTTCGCGGGCTACCCTGGCGCTTTCGCCTTTACGGCTCAATGGATTTTAGTGAAACTTTCAAAAGTGCCTTCTTGGCAGGGCGGCAGCAATTCATTCCGGCGTCCTTTAGGCGCCTTCTGACAGTGTCCATTGAAATCTAAAACAAAGAAAATTTTGTCAATTTCAATCTACACTAATATTATAAAGCTGAAGAGTTTGTTTGTTTGTTTGGTTGAATGCGCTAATCTCAGGAACTATTAGTTCGAATTCAAAAATTCTTTCAGTGTTGGATAGCCCATTTATCGAGGAAGGCTATAAGCTTTATGCACGTATAAATTCCTTTTTAAATTATTCGAAAAGGACCTTCCGTTTAGAAATTGATGACGGGTGTAAAAATGCTTAAGGCGAAAACGCCAGGTTGCCCGGGAAATTCAAATTTTCTGATGTTTTTTGCAAGTTGCAAGCTGTATTAGATTCTATCTTGATCAAAATATGATTAGCTACCGTAAAAAGTATGTATTTACAGAATTATAATAATTAAAGTCATCAATACAACTCTTTAAGACCAGGTAATTTTATTGAATGACTATTTCATGGAATCTTGACAATTAGGGTTATACAAACTAATCGAGTTGTATTGCTGATTTTAATTATTATAATTCTGTAAATGCATATTTGTTATGGTCGCGAATGATACTTAAATCCATATACAACTTAACACTGACTTGCAAATAACAAAAAACATAAGAAAGTTTGAATTTCGCGGGCTACCTGGCGCTTCCCCCTTAAACTAAGAAAAATGCGTTTAGTCTACCGCTTATGCACTTAGTTACCTACACATTTTATTTTTTACTAGCTGTGCCCCGCGACTTCGTTCGCGTGGCAGACGTAAGATACAAAATATACTAAAACGTATTTACAAAAAACAACCCATTTAAAAAAAAATACGAAGTGAAAAATAACGAATTAATTACTAAGTTTTTATTTTCCACTTTTTAGTTGCGGTACCTACCCCACCCGAATTTGTTTACCACTACTTGATAAGTAAATAACAGTGACAGGAAATTATTATAACATCATCAACATACACTAAATGGCACAAAATACTTATTATTGAAGCTAACTCAAAAACCACTCATCAGAATTTGATCAAAATATGCGACCCTGTCAAATAAAAATTATTTAAAAAAAAAAGACAAAAACCGACTTCAAAAACCTAATAAACACTAAAAACTTAAAAATAATATTAAATTGAATAACTGCATATAATCAAGAATTATTAACCTAAATAACCTTACCTAACTTTAATCCACACTGTATTTTACAATTTAACAGTTTTTGGAGTCGGTGCCAAGCCAAGTGTATCTATCTAATAGGGCCATAAAATATTTTCCCTTAGTTTTTATTATTACAATAGTTTACGAGAGTAAATTAATATCATATTATTAGGTACTTACTGATATTTTTACAAAGCTGTTAAAAGTTTTAGTCAGCGCTCGATAGTTGGCGTTGTACCGTATTCTGAATCGCGATATGGTTTCGTTACCGAGAAACCTATGAAGATCAAATTGTATTACTATCGAGCGATCCAGCATATCCATTTGCTGTCCTCTCCCAGCGACGCCCTAAGCCGAGGTCCGTACCCCACAAAGGGTGCCCTTAGCGTGTAGTCGCTTAGTTTTTAGTTTTATGCCTGGCTGGAGGCCTTAATTTATTGAGGCATCCACGGGAAAGCCCGGTTAAGCAGTCGACAACCTCCTATAGGTTGAACTGCGAGATGCCATTCCCCAAAAACAACTATCGAGTTTCACATTTCGTCCGCAAGAGCGCGCCACTATCCGAACAAAAACAACTCCATCTTCTTCTGTTGATATTCTGTTTTGTGTTGTAATTTTTTTTCAGTTTGTTTTGTTGAGTCTGTTAATTTTTTTTGCTGCTATAGTACCTTTTTTTAGGTTAATATTTTGTGAGTGCGGGCTTGGCACCGACTCCAAAAACTGTTAAATTGTAAAATATAGTGTAGATTAAAGTTAGGTAAGGTTATTTAGGTTAATAATTCTTGATTATATGTAGTTATTCAATTTAATATTATTTTTAAGTTTTTAGTGTTTATTAGGTTTTTGAAGTCGGTTTTTGTTTTTTTTTTTTAAATAATTTTATTTTCTAGTTTTTAGTTTAAGTTTGTACATAATTCATAGTTTTAAAGTTTCTTATTCAATTTTTAATAGAAAGAAAATTCATTTTGTCCAGGCCATGGTACGGAGCGAGAGTGCATGGGAAGCCATTACCTCCTTCTGCGAAGCAGTAATGCTCGTGAAGGAGGAGGCGGGACGCGTGAGGGAGAGGCAAGCTTTGCACCCTCACGCCCCTAGTCGCCGCAGGAGACGCCCTGGGCGTCGGGAATCGGCAGCCGATTCCCGGCCACCGTAGGCGCGGGCTTGCGGACGGCGAGCAATGGGTAGCTCGCCGTCCGGTAAGGACCAGGCCCGAGTCGACGGCGCGTCGTGTTCCACGCGCGCCTCAAAGAGATGTCAGCACTATTGACGGGGTCCGCTAGGGCCGATGCCAGCTAGGGTTGCGGGATGTTCGAAAGAGTTACCGTGGCCCCGGCACAGGCAACAGAAGGAACACGGGTGGGTTTTAGTCAGTAAAAGTCTGACACGCCCTCCCGCTCCGCCCAGAGCGGGAGAAGTCATTTAATGATTTCCCATCCACAAAAAAAAAAAAAAAAAAAAATGGGAGGTATCATCAGTAAATGGTTTTGAACAGGCTATTAACATTTTTGCTGACTTGCCATGTGCTATTTGTTATAAAGCTTTGTATCCACCACAACGCTGTAATTTACGTACTGCTATGTACAGTACGTTAATACCCGAAGAATTGGTGCGTCTGGGTAAAATCGTAACATGCTCTCGCTGTCAAAATAATATAAGGAAACGAAAAATTCCACCAGCAGCTTTCTGGAATAAAATGACAGTCGCGACTATACCTCAGGAGCTAGCTAATTTGACAAAATTGGAAGAACGATTTTTATGCCGTGTTGTGCCGTTTCTTAAAATAATGAAGCTACAAAACCGTTTCTCTCAAGATTGGTGCAAGGGACAAGTGACTTTATTTGCAAAAGACGTTGTCGAAATCGCTGAACAACTGCCACTTATGCTAAACCAAATAGGACTAGTTTTGATTGTGGAAAGTCTCGAGAACCTGCAACGATCCCAAGAGTTTATTGTGGATATGAACAGATTGTATCAAGCTCTAACCTGGTTAATGTCACACAATGTACTCTATAGAGATATTAGACCCCATTTCGAGAATGTTATTGACTTATCTGAAATTGTACAAATTTGTGAAGAGCCTACAAGTAATGGTGAGTCTATGGAGTTACAATCTACTCCTCAAAACAACTACGTGAATATAAATGAAGACATTTCCATACTACACGATCGTTTCATCAAGCCGATTTAAGATTTGATTTGCAATCTCGGGGTAAACAATGCACTGCTGTAGCACCTGTAGCATGTGCAGCGTTTTGTACAGACGAGGCAAGTCAATGGTCAAAGAGTGACATTGATTTTATAGTAATCCTCGGAGACAAATTCTACCGTGAGTCCATTGCTTCCAGACTGGACCCCGCAATAGGAGAAGTTAACCCTGAATATCTTGCCGCGAGTGATCTTGCTCGTCAAATATTATACAACAGAAAGAAAATTAATATCTCAGTTTCTGACACCAATTATAATGGTCATTTAGACACAGATCAGAGTCTTGAAGGGTTCCCTAACCTAAAAAATGCTTTGACATTGTTTTTCAGAGAAAATTGTTGCGGACTGCTTACTGCAAATTCTATGACTGTGGCTGTATATCATAACGCTGAAACGGATGCTTATAGATATTGGCTGTTTGATTCACATGCACGTGGGCCTAAGGGAGCTAAAGCTCCAAGACGTGGTGCTGCCTGTTGCATTAAATTTAAAAATGTAGATGAATTACATGGCATACTACGACGAAATTTGTTTACACCGACGACTAAAGTGACGGCCCAGGATAATATCTTTCTCAATGTGTACTCATTAACTGCTTTGGTTATAACACCAGAGAATGAGGCCGCAAATAAGCTTTTAAATCGACCCCACGATGAGAGAGCTTTAACAGAAATGGCCCGGTTGCGTAATCTTTCCAACAACTAGGTTGGTTTTAAGAATATTTTATGACTAGCTTTCCGCCCCGCAGTCACCCGCGGAAACTTCGTTTTCCCGTTATTTCATATCCCGTTGATATTTCGTTAAATCCTGACTTAGTGTGTTCTATATGGAATGCCCATGCCAAGTCGATTTCACTTTTTTGTTATTATTCATTTTATTTTTCTTAATTTTTAATGTCGTAGATGGACAAGGATTACAATTATATACATACACAACACACCTACAACTGTAAAAAAAATGTAGATGTAACAATGATAAATTACACCTTTACTGTATTATTGTTACAATTTAAAAGCGCCCTTAAAAGCGAACTGGCGTAATGTTATGTTATGGTATGGCGTAAACTATGCATACACAAACAATCGCAGCAACCGCGAGACATGTGCTGTCGTTTTTTGAAGATTTCTATCGTCTGTGGTTAGTCCATCACCTCCTGACCTGATGATCACGAGACCAAAATGGCAAACGCCCTTTCAAACATCAAAAAAATAATTGACTAAATCAGTCGATGCCTACTCCTTACTGTTAAGGAGTTGTACCTTCCAGCATCAGCTCAGCTACATGAGATGATGATTACCATACGCAAGTACTTAAATTACTTCATAAGATTTGCGAAAAACGATGTGTGGGCCCATAAAATTTGAGGGTTGCCCTCGATTTCTCCAGGATCCAATCATCAGATCCTGTCTTGGTGACTATGGGACCACTTCAGAAGTATCTCCTTTCGAACAAAAAAAAGATTTTGAAAATCGCTCCACAATTGCCGGAGTAATCGCGTAACAAACACACAAAAAAAAAACATACCGTCGAATTGATAACCTCCTCCTTTTTTTGAAGTCGGTTAAAAACTTTGCAAAAAGGCAAATATGTTTGAGTCACGCTAAGTCGTGTCAGAAGTTTGGAAGGCGTAGTTTTATCGGGTTTGGACGCCGTCGCCAACAAATTGTTAAATCAACCACACGACGACAGATCGTTGACGAAATCTGTCTTCTGACAATCAAGGCCACACATAACATACGACTCAAGTAGCGCGATTTGAAGTATATGATCATTAAAATCATGTATAGCCAGAGTGCATCTCATGACAATTCCAATAAGCCCAAACACGGCTAGGATACATTGTTTTATTACGGAGTTCCGGTGCCTACCTTCCGGATTCATTAGCAGATCAAGTCGTTAGTACGAGTTTCATCAGAACCATTTATTTAAATTTGCTTCGTCATAGTCGCATAGCTATCTTAATCGAGATATCTTATCGCTACCCGTGAAATACACTGAGGAGTTCCCGTGGCCATATGTGGTCTTCTTCGTCAATTCCACTTCACCAAATGATACTTTCGGAATGCAAATGCCTGACTTGTTGATGAAAATCGCTATGTGTATACCTATAATAATTGAGGAGTTCCTTCAATTCCTCATGGATCCTATCAGCAGAACTGGATTTTGATAAAAATGGGACCAATCTGTATGCCCTTTCAAATAAAAAAAGAAATTTCCAAATCGGTTTATAAATGACGGAGTACTGAGGTAACAAACATTAAAAAATACAACCGTATTGAGAACCTCCTCCTTTTTTGAAGTCGGTTAAAAATAACAGCCACCCCTCGTCCCCCCCGACCTGCCGCGTTGCACCGCCCGCCTGCGCTATAACTTCGTTTTCGCTAAGTGTTTTCTTTTTTCATTTTGCTTGGCTCCTAAGGGTCGTAGCGTGATGTTGCCTACAACTATCCTCGAGAATTGGGCTACTAAATGAAAAAAAAAATCAAATCCGACTTTTTGTTCACAATTTCATGGGTTTTATTTTTTTCGCGCGGAATCCTAATTATTTTTCTAAAATAAAAGTAACCTATGTTACCCGCCGTAACATCAGCTCTCTGCCAGTGAAAGTCGCGTCAAAATCGGTCCAGCCGTTTCGGAGATTAGCCGGAACAAACAGACAGACAAAAAATTTTAAAATTGCTTTTCTTTTATAAGTCACGTATATACGTTCATATGCATTTAGTAAACAGTTGTTATTTTGACATTACAAACAGACACTTCAATGTTATTTATTTGTATAGATTGACTGTTTGTTGAACTCGTTAATCTATGTCACTGCCAGTCGGATTTGAAAAATTCTTTTTGCATTTTATAGCCCGATTCTTGAGGAAGGCTATAGGTATGTTACATTACGCTAGCTCACACGGGCGACTCAGGCTCACGACACATAGATGAAATTGCACTTAAATATGTTAGATGACAATATGAGGGGCCATTTTAGTTTGACCAATTATTGGATCTCTGCACACGCGGTTATTTTGATACCTATTCAAACATCTCCGCATAAATGAAAACAATTAAGAGTTCCTGTTAAATTAAATGGTTTGGGAAATCGTCTAAAACATCCAGCTATAAAAATGATGGCATATTTTTTCATCGGTAAGTAAAACATATTTATAACTAGCACTGCCCGCGACTTCATCCGCGTGGATTTCGTATTTTCTTCTATAAAATTTAACACCCCCTCCACCTCTTTTGACCGGTAGTTTTGGAAAATTATTGATAAAGATCCTTTTACCTATTATTACGTACATAAACTCACGCCTTCTTCCCATGGGGTAGGCAGAAACTACAGAACGCCACCTTAACTTATTATTAATTTATTGATGGAAGGAAAAATACAATTTTCATATAAATTGTTCACCCCGAAAGGGATTGATTTTTGATAAATCTTCAATCATGTGTTTCGTCATTTAATGTTTAGGTTCATCATCATCACCATCCACAGCCCGTTTTCACCCACTGCTGAGCATAGGCCTCTCTTTGCATGTGCCAATCCCCACGCTCCTGTGCCAACCTCATCCAGGTTCTACCCGCGATGGTAACAATGTCGTCTGCCCATCTCGCCGCCGGACGACCGACGCTTCGTCTTCCAGTCCTTGGACGCCACTCAATGTTTAGGTTACTTTGACTTAATCCAGACACGCAGTGAGATCCTCCCCCAAAAACTTAATTGCACCCTTTTATCTCGACACGACCGCTTATTACAGCGTCCAACAAACGACCGCCACAAGTCACGAGCCGTAGAAATCTACAAACAAAAATAACATATAAAATAACAATCATGCATTTCCTTTTCCAGAACAGTCGATGTTTGCTACAATAGTTGGCGCCTTGTCGCAAACATTGGTCAACCAATCATAATATTTGCGATTTGATTTATATTTACTATTTAATTTAAAGATATTCCCTCCAAAATCTTGATTTTACGGTGGTTATTTACACAGTTTTTCAACGCGCTCTGCGGTATTCTGACGTCTTCACGTTGGCTATGATTAGACCATACTAATTTGAAATAAGAACACAAAAGTATTTGTGCTCTTATTTTTCGGTCCGTTTTTGAAGCGCTCATCGGCAATCTAGTGCTATTATTGATCAAAGTTGGTGGCTATCGTGTAACTCAATAAATACCGGCTTACTGGCCACAAACAACCGGCGTGTCACGTAGCCTAGAGTGACGTCATGATGACAAAATTTTGTATAGAATTATCAGTCGCGGAAAGCCGGAAGCGCCTACAGCCTATTTAAAGCAAAATGTTTTGTTGTTGGAATATAAAGACAAAAAATGTAATTTAGGTAGGCGTTTTGTAATGTTTTAATTTTATGTTGTATTACAATGTGGCACTTACAATGTGGTTATATTATTTGCCATTATTAAACATTACTGATGACTACTGACTACCTGAATTTTCGAAGGGAAACCGACCAGAATCGGGTTATGAGTTATCCTCGCGCCTGCTACTTACCAGAGAAGCGTGTGTTTTAACGAGAAATGTAAAAAAATCTTCAACATCCTGAAACCAAAAAACCAAGCTGACATACGTAGGGTGTTCTGAAAGTCTTGAGATTTAACTTTATTTTTCACAGTTTTTCAAAATAATTGCCACCACAATTAATGTACACTTCTGCATCCTTATAAACCAATCACTAAAAATGTCTTTCCATTTCTGCTCAGGAATTTCCGCACATATATTGTCCCAGGCCGAAAGTGAAGCTTCTTCGTCCCGAAATCTTTACCTTTTCAATTTACTTTTCACTAAAAAAACAGTCCAAAGTCACATGGCCCCATGTCTGGGCTGTAAGGCGGATGTTCAAGAAGTTTCAAGCCGGCATCTCGCAAAAATTGGCATGTAACGTCAGCACGATATGCCAGAGCATTATCATGATGAAGATACCAGGTGCAGAGTTGTGACTTTGAACGAAGCTTCTTGAATTCCTGAATAAGTTGAGGAAGGCAGACAATGGTATACCAAGCAGCGTTTACAGCCTTCTGCTCACGGAGAACTACTTGTTCAATAATTCCCCGAATACCGAAAAAAACCACGATCATTTTCTTTTTTATCGACTTAGATTTTTTTTTACTTCAGTCGGAGTTTCTTCGCCTTCTATCACCCATATTTTATTTTGCTGCTTTGTGCGCACGTCGTAATAATAAAGCCACGTTTCATCGCCCGTGACGATTGAAATGATGTCTTTAGATTTTCCGTTTTCAAACTTTGCAAACATTTTTTTACACCATTTAACTCGCTGTTCCTTTTGTTCATCGGTAAGTTTATGTGGAATCCAAAGATTATAAACTTCTATAACCTAAATTATGGTGAATAATTGAATGTAACGCTGCTGAGCCAATTTGCAGTAAAGACTATTTGCCGGTAGGTTATTCGCCGGTCAGTTTCAATTAAAATTTTACCTGCAGAAATATATTCTGGAGTAACTGCTTCCGCCGGTCGTCCTGGACGCGGGTCGTCTTCTAGGTTCAAACAGCCACGCTCAAACTGTTTGTACCATCTGTAGACGGTTGCATGAGGCCGAGGGGGCAGTCATCACCAAGTAGAGGCTTCATTACTTCTAAACCGTTTTCTGGACTTAATCCACGTAAAAAGTAATAACGCAAAATTGCGCGATATTCGATAGTCTTCCACGAAGCCATTATAGTGAACTTGTTCGAACCCAATCTGCGGCAATACTGAATGCAATCAAATGACAACTGACACTAACGTATATCATAACATAAACAATCAGACGACGCGCTCGCGTCGGCCTAAAGCCTTAGTATTATTAAGTATCTCAGACTTTCAGAACACCCTATGTACTTATTGTTTAAACGGGTTCTTTTAGAACAAAAGTAAAATAGCTAACAATATGCAGTTATTCTTATAGACATGAACCCATATTTTCTCGACTAAACACGTGAACTTGCTCTGGTTCGCATCTAAAATTTGATTAATGCACACTATACGGCTATAGCAGTAATAACAATAAAACTTTATTGTGTCTCGTTAATGCCTCGCAGTTTTATAAAATTCTGAAAAAAATATATAGGTTTTCTAGTTAAGGATCTAGCGGACATGTAATCGCTTTTAATAAATAACACGATTAGATTAACTTTGCTGGATAGAAAAAAATTCCAAAGTTACCCCTTTTCGTAATATTTAATCAATCTCATAGCTACAAAACGTGACTTTGTTTTATAAAAATGAAAAGGTAGTACGATTGTGTAGCACAATTCGCTGAGTTTGTCTTGATAAAATGATTAAAATAAGTTTAAATACCTACCAAATACGTGAGGCAAACACTCGCGAGCCTACTTCAGTTCTGTACGCTCAATTGCTGAAGTCATAACGAATCACTTACATTAGTATACCGACCGTGTTTGGGTTTAGAAACTGCTCTAGGATAGGCACTCAAGCATTTTTGTAATACCACAAAGATTTTAACAAGTTGACCCCAATGTGAAAACGAACCTCAAAACTAACCACCACCTTTTTCAATTTGCAGGCAATGGCACGATAGATTTCCCTGAATTCCTGACGATGATGGCCCGCAAAATGAAGGACACGGACAGTGAGGAGGAAATCCGCGAAGCGTTTCGCGTCTTCGACAAGGACGGCAACGGTTTCATATCCGCGGCCGAGCTTCGCCACGTCATGACCAACCTCGGCGAGAAGCTCACCGATGAGGAAGTCGACGAGATGATCCGCGAGGCCGACATCGATGGCGATGGACAAGTCAATTACGAGGGTCAGTACAACTGCACCACAAGCTTTCGCTGCAC
This sequence comes from Fissipunctia ypsillon, assembly GCA_947568875.1. Classification (NCBI taxonomy): domain Eukaryota; kingdom Metazoa; phylum Arthropoda; class Insecta; order Lepidoptera; family Noctuidae; genus Fissipunctia; species Fissipunctia ypsillon. The sequence goes on from OX387668.1 coordinate 16,306,146, forward strand.
AAGACACCGCCACACCACACGATGCTCCAGGAACAAGAGTGTATTGTGACATCATATGGTTTTAGGTCGACCGATTATCTGAACTTGACTTGTTCCTTGAGTGTCAGTTTATGTGGATCTTTATTATGCAATATTATCACTTTATTCGCATTTGGTTTTTATAACGTTGTAATCGCTAAGAATTTGCAGTCACTATGACGCCATGACAGATCCACAAAAAACGTACCGTCGACATATTAATGTTACACACTAGAAATGAGTACCATCTTATGTGATAGTACCCAGTATTATTATAATATAACGATACTCATACAAGAGACATGCAGCATGCAGTATATAGTACGTGTTCACACTAACAGTTGGGTTTGCTTGTTTCCTAAACGTCCACTTTAATTATAAACTGGACTCGCAATAAAGTTATCTCTCCCTATAAAGTAATATTCAGTCCGAAATCCCAGAGTTTTGGTTTACGTACACCGATAATGTTAAATGCTACCACCATGCGTAACGTTGACTATTGATTGAATCCCTGCAAAGTACTGTTACTGTAGCCGACTAGTAAGCAAACTGGACGGTTACGTGATCTGCAGTCTCAAGATTGTGGATCTCCGACGTTCTTATTTAGTTTCATTTTAAATCTGTTCAAATACCTCAAGAGTGGTATTAGGATCACTGGTTAGATAGTATGTATCGCTTGTTGCTGCTTGCTGTCCCGTTGTGCATGAATTCAGTGTTACGAGCTTGTTTTATATTTCTGTGGTTACGAGTATTGGAAGATAAAGCTGGATAGTCGGCAGCGCCGCATATTGTGCGACAGATCTCGCCCTGGGGCCCGGTCGTACTGCTCGTAACTGAAAGGTTCAGAGCGTGTGGCGAGCATACTCTCTGTGAACTTGTTCGTTGCGTGCTAGCTGCACGCTCTCGATGCGTTTCCCCGCGTCCCCTGTTTGTGCAATGTGTATTCCATCGTCCGACCGAGCGTTCTCTCTCTTGCAGACTTCCATGCATTCGCCAAAATAATTTTCGATCGCGGTGACGGCAGCCGTTAGCACACGGCCCGCTGCCACACTTGTGATATTAGTACCGTAACTAACCATAAGAAAAGACTACGATTAAACCGTGATCTCGAAACGATTTCCCTTAGTAGTGTGTAGTGATCGATGCAATGCAATGAGCCCAACGGCTTACGTCGAGTGCGGTACGACAATAGGTATATCCCACTGTTAATCTGAATGGCTTGCTGCTCGTCATTAACTGTTTACTTACACACACACACACACATGAGGACCCTTTATGTAAGCCCTGCGACACCCTTCCGAGGACGTATTTTTACACAATATTTCTTATATCTTGTACAAAGTGCGGACGCTGTGTTAGACTTTCTATTATCAAACCGAGGACAGATTTTTGCGTAGAAATTGTACAATGCGAGGACCTGGAAAATCTATCTACCTATACAATTTTACGATTAAGATAATTTAAGTAGAATGTTCTGATTTATATTTTACACACTATCTATCTATTTTTATTTTTTTTGTTTTGGCGTACTATAGGTACACCTCTGCCTAACCCTTCGGGGAAACAAGGTGTGATGTTATGTTCCGATTTATATTTTACACACTTTATTAAAATGAAGTACCAAGCGAGGACGAGTCGATGTCTTTACGTTTATCGGCGCTTCTCAAAGGATTGTCAAAGAGACGAATGTGAAGGCTTTATTTTTGCATCTTGATCTGATGGCAAGCGATGGATGAGGTTTACGATGGAACGAACGTGCCCAGAAGATGCCAGTTCACTCTTGCTTTGAAGGCAGACAGGTTATATGTGAAAAGGAACACAGACGCTGGCACTTTGGCTGTGCTTTGTGTGTGTGTAATAAATGTGTACACACACACAAAGAGAAGAACACACACACACATGTGGAAGAGAAGCGCTGAGTACGACTCGTCGAGATATCAACCAAGTGCGGATGATAAAGGGTCTTTCAAATAGAGCGGGTCGATGTTAATAATCTGTGGCGGCCATTTTGTTTTGGCGGCATCTGTCAAATCTGTTTTTTCTTATTCAGTCAGTGATGCCAAATCACCATGGCAAGTTACACGGTTGAGCAGCATGTGCAAATGATAAAACTTTATTATCAAAATGAGTGTTCGTTAGTGCAAACGTTGCGCGCATTGCGCCCATTTTACGGCAGACGCGGTGGCCCTTCAAAGTCCACTCTCCAACGATTGGTGACTAAATTTGAGACGACCGGTTCGGTAAACAACCAACCAACACCTTTACGTCAAAGGAACGCCAGATCGGCCGAGAACATCGCCGCTGTACGTGAGAGTGTTCAGGAGACTCCGAGGCAGTCGATTTCTCGCCGTGCTCAAGAACTCCGCCTTTCGCAGACCTCAACTTGGAGAATTTTGCGTCGGGACTTGGGTCTGCATCCGTACAAGATCCAACTGACCCAAGAGCTCGAAAGTTAATGACCATAGACAACGCCGTGTGTTCGCTGAATGGGCATCGGAACGCTTGGAAGAGGACCCCGATTTTGGCCGATAAATAATCTTTAGCGACGAGGCACATTTTTGGATGAATGGTTTTGTTAATAAGCAAAATTGCCGTATATGGGATGACCACAACCCACATGAGGTTCACCAGGTGGCAATGCATCCACAAAAAGTTACTGTTTGGTGCGGAGTTTGGTGTGGCGGCGTCATTGGTCCGTACTTCTTCGAAAACGACGTTGGCGAGGCCATCGCCGCCAACGGCGAGCGCTACAGATCAATGATAAACAATTTCTTTTGGCTTGAATTGAACAATATGGACGTGATCGACATGTGGTTCCAGCAAGATGGCGCTACTTGCCACACAGCGAACGACACAATCGACATTCTGCATGAACGGTTTGAGGGTAGAGTTATCTCTCGCAGAGGTGACGTGAATTGGCCACCAAGATCGTGTGATTTGACTCCGCCAGACTTTTTCTTGTGGGGTTTTCTGAAGTCGCAGGTCTATGCCAATAAACCACATTCGACCGTTGCCCTGAAAGCCAACATAACGCAGGCCATCGCTCGGATTCAGCCGGATCTATGCAGCAGAGTCATTAAAAATTGGACCTCTCGGATTCGTGCCACCATACGAAGCCGCGGCGGACATTTGAACGATGTCATATTCCATCCATAATGGCATAAATGGGCCTTTTAAATAAAAAATAAATTTCGTTAATATCTCACACACATCTTGTTTTATTCAATTTTAACATCGACCCGTCCTTGTTGAAAGACCCTTTACCTTGCAGTACGTCTGGTAGTCCGGTAGTAAAAGGGTGATGGTGGGAACAGGTCGTGGAACTCCTGCGCACTCTCTCCGAAGTACAGTCTGTAGAAGACCGACAGGCAAGCAACATTACGCAAATGAGCCAGGCTTTGAAGTTTAGCCACCAACGTCTCGTGCCTATAAGCCTTTTTCCTCTGCATTCGGAGTCAAGTACTTGCTGGGATTTTTCCATCCCATATGTGGCTGCAATACATCATACAGGAATGAACTACAGTCTGTGCTTTTGATTCGATAGTTGACCCGAAGTTGAGATCAGACGTCAACTCCATGTCCAAAAGCTCTAGGCAGTCGGTAACTGGTGCAGATGCATCTTGGAAAGTAGGAGATAACTCAAACTGTATTCTTTTGGCAGTGAAAAGACACGTCTGAGTGTTCAGAGCATTGAATTTGACCAAATTGTCGTCACCCCATTGGGAAACGAGATTCAAGGTCAAATTCATTCGCTCCACCATGGCCTCTCTAAGAGTAGGTGCTTCCTCTCTGCTGGCTTTTGCATTGGACAGGTTCTTTCTGAGACTGTGCTGTCATTTGCTTACCCGATAGCATCAACACCAACATCAACGACCTACTACAGCTTGGGCTGTAGTAGGTCGTTGATGTGCAGTTGTGCAGCAGAAATAGAGTCGCAGCAAGAACAGACCTCTGAGGAACAGGGTTAATAGCTATGATCCGATGAGCAGCCATCTATGACCACTCCGATTGATCGATCACTCAAGAAGTCGGAAATCCAGTTGCGAATGTCAGCAGGGATGCCGAATGCAAGAAGCTACCCAACAGACTAGCATGCCAGACCCTGCCAAAGGCCTTTGAGATATCAAGCGACACAGCAAGGGCTTTGCCGTTTCTCTCAATGGCCTCGCCCCAGCAATGCGTAACATACACAAGAAGATCCCCTTATACTCCTCTTTTCAATATTCGAATAGTAATTTATGCAATATTCGAATATTTTTAAATCATCTGAATTTACGCACTCGTGTCTTAGAAGATGGCGGCTTTACAGTACACAGAGTAAATAATAGGGCAACCACACCAACTCCGCTGTATTATAAAGACTTGGTGGACAAGGTTCGCAAGGTTGTGCAGTTATTAAAAAAATCGCCGACAAAGTGCGAAATTTTAGAAAAATATGTCGCTGATGAAAAGAAAAACCTAACTCTGGACTGTAAAACACGATGGAGCAGCGTGGCTGGCATGCTTTCTCGATTTTTGCTCATAAAAGATCATATTATGAAAGCACTCATTGATGTAAAAAGTGACATTAGTTTTACTACCACTGAAATAGGTTTGTTAGACGAGTTTTGCAGTTTTGAGTTTTGCTAGTCTAAATATAATGAAAGCCACTGTAGAGGTAATTTGCGAGGAGCAGGCCAATTTGTTAACCTGTGAAGCAGCCCTACAGTTTATGGTAACCAAGCTAGAAAATCTCAATACATTTATCATTAGTAAACTCTTAAATGCCCTCAAAACAGAATTGAACAGCGCAGACAACCTAATTTAGTTTGTACTTTAAAGTACCTTCATACATAACCCAAAAAAATATTATACCGAGATCCGCACAAGTGTCTTCACATCTCCGGGAAATGATATTATTACAAAAACCATTGTTGAAATTAATAATAAATATTTTAGCAGTCAAAGTTGCGATTCTGACGAGGACGAGGATAATGAGCCTTTGATCGATACGAGAATTCGTCAGCAGCGAGAGGAATCTATAGATACTGGCAAAAGTCTCAAAGAACAGCTGCAAAAAAGGATCACTGACACTATTTCATCAGTGTCATCTACATCAACCTCAAATCTATCTGATACAGAAGAACTTGAAGCATCAGTTCGTATGCAAATGGCCTTATTCGATCGAGAGGGTCCAAGGCAAGTTCACTTAGAACAGGTCTATAATTTTTTGCTTTGTATACCTGCGACGAGTGTTGAATGTGAAAGAGTTTTTTCTTCGAGTAAATATTTATGCAATCATCTAAGATGCTCCCTAAAGGACGATTCTCTGGACGCACTAAGCTTCTTACGATTTCACTACCATAGACAACGAAATGAACAATATATACGTGTTTATATTGAAACTTGTTGATTTTTACTTAGATTTAACTACTCAGGTTTTTTATAAGACAGTATGATTGAGCTAAGTTATATTGTTTTCTTTAGTTATTTTTTCTATTATGTTATACTTCATTTTGAATGCAATTGATCCAGATTTCTGTTCATGTTTATGACGACAGAAATTCTTGATTTTTATTACATAATGTTAGCTAGGTAATTTTTTTTTTCTAAGTCAAAATTATTATTAAGATGTTTTTCTTTTAAATTTTAAATACGATATTTGTTATGTACAAGATTGAGAAGTTTAGGAAATGTTAACTAAAAAAATACTAAAGCTGCTAGACTATAATTACTTTATCGCAAATACATGATTGATCTCTTAAATATAATAAGTATATTTCATTTCACGACAAAACAGTGGGATAACCACTTAAAACCCTGATTCCAGATTTCACAATATTTCGAATAATATTCGAATATCGCCACGAAAAATATTCGAATATTTAAATTTGTCGAATATTTGTAAGCGCTAGTCGCATCGCATCGCCTGCGCACGCTGTTACTTCGTTTTCGCTTAGCGCTCGTTCTTCCTTTTTTTGTTTTTGCTCGGCTTCTGAGGGTCCTAGCGTAATGTTACATTCTCTATAGCCTTCCTCAAGAATTGGGCTTCATAATGCAAAAAGATTTTTTCAAATCCGACAGAGATTAGCGCGTTCAGTCAATAAAAAATAAAATGTGTAGGTAAACTAATAAACTAAGCGCATTTTTCTTACTTTCAGCACATTTTTATACCTATCGTAATTTCTAAACGAAAATTCCAATTTAAATAATTTAAGGGGGAAGCGTCAGGGTAGCCCGCGAAATTCAAATTTTCTTACGTTTTTTGCAATTTGCAGGTCAGTATTAGGTTGTATGTTGATTGAAATATAATTCGCGACCGTAACAAATATGAGTTTACAGAATTATAATCATTAAAGTCATCAATACAACTCTCTAAGACCAAGTAAGTCTATTGAATGACTTTTTTTTATGAAATCTTAACATTTCAGGATTATACTAACTTAAGGAATTGTATTACTAATTCTAATATTATAATTCTGTAAATACACATTTGTTACGGTCGCGTATCATACTTTGATCAACACACACCCAGACACTGAGCTGCAAATCGCAAAAATCGTAAGAAAATTTGAATTTCGCGGCTACCTTAGCGCTTCCCCCTTAAAAAGGAATTTATATGTACAGACGCCAGCTCAGGTCAAGCTACCCGAAACTGTCAAATTTTCCCAATCAACCTTGAACCTAATGCTTTAGTGATAAAGTTGAAAATCTATTAAAGAAATTTGACAGATTGTAGTAGCTTGATGTGCTGCCGTGTATAATCAACCTTGATTATGAAACTATTTATTTGGATAAGGATTAATACCATGTTTATGAAAACACCTTCGCAAGTAATGCATTATTTTATAACAAATTTGATTACCATTAAAAAAGTTATTGAGCTTTACTTCGCGGAACTCGGATAAATAAAACACCGGATACCTTGATAGTATGGTATATTCGTATCAGATCTAGGCGTGATCTCAATACTCAAAACTCAAAATCACAGTGTGGATGTCGCTACGTCCCCGTCAGGGGGCGCGGCTAGCGGTGTCGGGGTGTACCCCCCTGCCCGCGGAGGCCATACGGTGTGCCGTAAATACGGGCCCCTCAATCTGTTGCCTTCTTGGCGTAGAGTGATTGGCGGCTTGTGCACTGGCCGGATCCCCGCCCTGGGACCTGGAGGCGAAATTACTCGCGTCATTGTATCGGTGGCGCGAGGAAATGCAGGCGCGAGGTGAGCGACCGATGCAGCGACTAATGGAGCAGCGTCGGTTGCTGCTTCGCGAGGTCCTGGTGGCGGAATGGCGGGACAGGCTCTCACGCCCTACCGCCGGCCTCGGCACCATCGAGGCGGTCCGGCCGGTGCTCGACCTTTGGCTCGGGAGGAGGCACGGCTCCTTGTCGTTTCGGGTGACGCAGGTGCTCTCGGGGCATGGTTGCTTCGGGAAGTACCTGTGTCGCATAACCAGGGAGCCAGACGCCCGGTGTCACCACTGCGTCGACTGTCGGGAGGACACGGCGCGGCATACGCTGGCAGAGTGTGCCGCTTGGGAGGAGCCGCGCCGTGCCCTCATCTCTAGAGTAGGCAGTGACCTGTCGCTGCCGGCTGTCGTTAATTCGATGGTCGGCAGCGAGGAGTCCTGGGACGCGGTGGTTTCCTTCTGCGAGACAGTCATCTCGCAGAAGGAGGCTGCGGAAAGGGAGAGGGAGATCACATCCTCTCACCCAGCCCGCAGCAGGCGCACTGGGCGTCGGCGGAGGGCGGACAACGCCCTCTTCCAGCCCCCCTAAATGGGTCCAGGGGCGACGGACTCGGGGACGTCCGTCGCCCCCCATACATCGGACCCGAGGTGGCGGCGCGTAGTGTTCCACGCGCGCCCCTCTTAGACGTCGCGGGGGGAGTCAAACACCTCACTCCCCCCTTCGACACGAGGAGAGGCCTGCCGTGGCGGGCCGGCACCAGCCGGGGGTTGCGGAAGGATCGTAAGTTCCCGCAACCCTCGGCGTAGGTGTGAGATGGAACACTGGGGTGGTTTTTAGTCAGTAAGAGTCTGACAGACCCCTCCGCCCGCCCCAGGGCGGAGGACATCCATGAGGATTTTCCACCCCGAAACAAAAAAAAAAAATAAAGGGTGATTGGGCGCAGCAACTACGTGCGCCCATATGTGTGGTTGCTATGTGTTTTCCTGTAGGCGCGTTACGACGTTGTCCCACAACGCCGCTTGCTTCACGACACCTCGGCGGTCAGCCCCCGCCAGGTGAGACCCCCAGTTACCTGGGGGAGGCCCAACGAGGACGACCAGCGACAGAGGTGCCGACTCCACGCTCCTACAGAGTAAGGTGATTAGCCCCCGCCCGTCCTGATCTCAGAGCTAGCCGATCACAGTCCGGGCTAAGAGGCTGTCGTGTGTGTGAGGACGGTATTGTATTGTGTAACACCGCCCGGTGTCTACGCGAATCGCAGCCCGCACCGCGCCTTCGCGTGTGAGTTTGGGTGCCTGTATAGAGGTGAATGTCTGTTGTTTGTTGCGTAACGCGCCTATATTAACCTAGCACGCGCTACGCAACAGATGCATGTAATATGTAGCGTCTATTGTCACAAGTATGCCGCGTGTAGACTGAAGCGGCATACTCGGAGGTCAATCCGGTGGGTGGACGGGGTCATCGTCCGCAACCAGGTCGCGGGGTAGGGGCCTCGCGTCGGGGGGGCGCGTATGCCAGGGCGCTATCTGCTTGACATGGGGCCAAGCAGATGCGTCGGCACGCGCGAACATTCCCTTCGCGAGGCGGCGCGCAAACTCATCCAGGCTCTCCATCCCGAGGTCGCGCTGGGTGACATCGTTCCTCACGTAGCGAGGAGCGTCCACTATGGTCCGCAGCGCAAGGTTTTGCTGCGCGCGGAGCAACTTTCGGCTCGACTCGCTCGTGAGGGCGAACCAAGCGGGGGCGGCGTACGTCAATATCGGGCGCACGTACAGTTTGTACACGCCCAACTTGACGCGCGCCGGGAGGCGGGACGAGAGCACTGGTTTGAGGAGGTTGCGGGTGACCCTCACCCGTGCGGCGACCGTGCGGACGTGTGGCCCCATCGTGAGCCGACGATCGATGGTGACACCCAGGTACTTGACCCGGGGCGACCACGCGATGTCGACTCCCTGCAGCTTCAAGGGTGGTGGCAGGCGCGCGGCTCCGGTGACCATCGCCTGCGTCTTACCCACATTCACCGACAGCCGCCACTTCGACAGCCACTCGGGAAGTAGTTCGAGGGCGCGCTGCATTTTGACCGCCGCGTACTTCGCATTAAGCGAGGTGGTGATGTACGCGGCGTCGTCAGCATACAGCGCTAGCGTCGCGTCGGGCGTAGTGGGGATGTCGCCGGTGTAACGTGAGTAACACGCCGGCGAGACGCAGCTACCCTGCGGCACACCGGCCAGCACCGGGCGGGCGCTTGATAGCGCTCCGTCGACCACCACCCTGAATGTCCTGTTGGCAAGAAAAGCAGAGACCACCCTAACCACGCGACGGGGCGCGTCGGATGTGGCCAACTTATAAATAAGGCCGTCGTGCCACACACGGTCGAAGGCCTTCTCCATGTCGAGGAGTACTGCCACCGAGTATTCCTTCCTGTTTAGCGCAGCTGCGAGTAGGTGCAGTACCCTCGACAGCTGGAGCGTCGTGCTATGCTCCGACCGAAACTCGAATTGCTCCGGCCGTGGCGCTATATGAGATTGGAGATGTCGCAGCAGGAGTACTTCGAACATCTTGGAGACTGTCGGCAGCAGGGTGATCGGCCGATAGCTCTCCGGCTTCAGTATGTTCTTCCCCGCCTTGGGCAGCATAATGACGCGCCCTTCCTTCCACAAAGCGGGAAAGATCCCCGTGCGCAGTATCCCCGTAAACAGGCGCGCCAGCGCCGCTACCATTCGGTACGGCAGGTGGCGCAGCACTGTGTTGGTGATACCGTCAGCACCGGGGGCCTTCCTAGGCTTCGTTCTTAGGATGGCGCGTCTGACCGCCCCAGGCAAGAAGAAGATAGGGTCCTCCTCGGGAGCTATCGGCGTGGCGAAGTAGTCTCCCAGGTGTTTCTCGACTGCCGCGATATGCTCGGAGTCGCTGGTCGGGTTCAGTTGGAACTGACGCTCCAGGTGCTCAGCGAAGACCTCCGCCCGGTCCTCCGCTACATACTTGAGCGCCCCGTCGCTGCTTAGCAGTGGGCGCACCGGGGCTGGGGTATTCGACAGTTGTCTACAAAGTTTGTAGACAGACGGCCAGTTGTCTGTCGTGGCGTCTATTCTTTCCTCCCAGTCCGCGGCGGCCTGAGCCTTGAGCTCGGCCTTTACCTTCTCCGCGAGACAGTTTAAATCTGTCTTGAGTGTGGGGCATCGGAGTTGTTGCCACTGCTTGCGCAGGCGCCTCTTCACGGCGATCATAGACTTGATGTGCGCCGGCAGGGGCGGCAATAGCCCTCTCCCCTCCGGCTGCGTAGTAGTCGCCGCTTCCAAGGCGCTTTGAATGCAAGCAGTGACATCGCCCGCCATCTGGTCCACGTCCGCGGAGGTAACGATAGGCCGAGTTGGCGTGGTGGTCTCTAGCTTCTCCTGGAAGGATGTCCAGTCCGTTTGTCGGCGTGGCGCTATGGGCTTCAGTCGGGTCGGCATACCCGAAAGGACGACGAGTACAGGTTGGTGGTCCGACTGTAACTCGTCGTCTATAACTTGCTGCGTGATCTGGCAGCGCAGCCCTCGGTAGACTACGATGTCCAGCACGTCTGGCGTGTGCGTTTGCGCTTCGGGGTAGTGTGTCGGCGTCTCCGGGCCGGACACCGTATAGCCGAAGGCTTCCGCGTCCGCGAAGAGCCGTCTCCCCTCGGTATTCGTTAAATAGGAGTTCCACGCTGGGTGCTTGCAGTTTAAGTCACCGGCGAGGATGGTAGCCTTTTGCGATGTGCTAATAAGGGCCCGCAGCTCCGACAGGTCCAGATGGGCCGCGGGCGGCTTATAGCAGGCATACAGGTTGATGTCCTCGCCGGCCATGTGCAGCTGTACACCCAGCGCGTAGAAGCTACTGAGCGACGGCGAGGGGACTTCCTGATGGACGACTCTACGCCTCACTAGTACCGCCAGACCACGGAAGCGGGTGTTTTAGCCGACCTTTCATCCTTCCTGTAAACGAGATATCCCGGGAACCTAACCCTATCTTCGGGTCTCAGGAACGTCTCGCTTATGAGCGTCACGTCGATGTTTTGATCCCGCAGGAGGTGGCGGAGGGGGGCGAGGGGGGCGACCTTGTCCCGAAGGCCGCGGGCATTCCAATGGATCACCCTCAACGACTTAGCCATGATATATACTCATATTCTAAGTCGTATCCTCGAAAGCTCCTCGACTCACAACTCAGTCGAGGAGATCTCAAGGCATGCCTCGAAAGATCCTCGAAATCGGTATTCATAAGAAAATAAGAAGAAGAAGAAAAGATTCATAAGAAGGTAAGATTATGAGCTTCCCCGAATGAGTACGAGTCGAGGTGATACGTCACGAAAACGTCATTATTTGGAGAAATATTCCGGTCTGTGAGCGCGTTATTTGTGGTTTTCAACTTGAAGTATCACGTTTGTCAAATGAAAGTAGTGCGATAAAAATAAACAAACTTTAATATAATTTAGCCACTTGAACCAAAAACCATATCCTGGGCAAAAAATAAGGTGATACTTGAGAATTGGGTGGCTTGGGAACATAAAAATACTTCTTTATTAGTGATTTCTAAAATATCAGTGCTGTGTGGTTCGTCGTATTGTGTGTTTGTTGTACTTGTTCGAAATGTCTGGAACTGGAAGACAGTTTTTTAATGAATCTGAAAAGATTTGTCTTCAAGAATTGATTGTTAAATATAAATTAAACTCGGTGGCAACGACTATGGGGAGCCCAGCAGTTAAAAAAGCTGCATGGGCTCGCTTAACGGAGGAATACAATACTATCGAAACAAATTCAAAGGTAAGTACGAGTGTAGTAAAGATCGAAAAATTTCTTTCCATCATTCAATAAATAATAATTCAGTAAACTTTATTTACTTATACAATATAACATTTTTTCATCAGAGAACTGAAACTCAACTTAAAAAATGTTGGGACAATTTGAAAACTCGGCGTAAAAGTATATTGGCTCAAGAGAAAAGGGAAAGGATGAGGACAGGGGGTGGATCTTTTAATGTGCCTAGTACCTCTAGTCAAGTCCTGGTACTGGAAGATGCTCTCCTGGAACAAACCGATGTGGAGTTGTTAGATGTTATCGATAGTGATTACACACCTTCTATTGCAGGTAAATATATATAAGTTGTTAACTACTTACTACTTTCTGTCAGTGTCTGATTTCTAGTTACTATTTTTATTTTATTTTACAGAGGTGCAAATTGATACCGAAATATTGCCAGATACACCTCAAGTTCGGGATACTGTCAGTGAGAGCAGAACACAAATTTCAAACGAGTCTGCGACTGAAAGAGGTAGGTACAGGCACCAACATTTTATAAAATGGTATTGATTGATATTTAATGGTTGATTGATTTTAGACTTACAAAATGTATATTTTATACAGCACATAATACAACTCCTCCTCATGTTGCCGAGCCCTGTCCAACTGATTATGATGTATCTCCATCACTAGGTAAATATATTTTTCAAGTACAAAATATAAGCCATCTAGATTTGTTCTAGTTATACAAGGTGTATAGAAATTAGAATATATCTAAACGGATTCAACAAGCCGCAACATATCAAAACACTCTTATTCTTTAATGAAATGTTAATCCTATTGATATTCTAAATGCAAATATGTTTGGATGTTTGTAAGTTACTTTTCTGGTTGAGTTTGGATGTTTATAATCAATCACGCCTACGGCGTAACAGATTTGTATGAAATGGAGCACACTAGATTTATGACCTGGGTTATACTATTTACGGTGTAGTATAGTGCGAGTGGCAGGTGACGGAGATAGTAAATTTATTTCCTTTACTACAGTTATTACTTATTCCGTTTTTTACCACTATGTATTTAGGGTGCAGGTTTTAACTGTAGTAAATTAAATAAATTTTGTCATTTCTACAATGTTCCCGTGGGATAATTTTAACGTTTCCCGTTTCCGACCTCCACACGGGCGATGCCGCGGGCAAAAGCTCGTGTTCAATATAGGTACTTAATAACATGGATTTTATTTGTTACATTACAGGATCTAGAAATATACGGTCTCGAGTGATCCAAGAGGAATTCTCTATACGTCTAAAATCTTATGACAGATCCCAAAAAAGAGAAGAGGAGCTACACAAATTGAAAATAAATGAGAAAGAGTGGATGGTGAAGGCAGCAGAACTGAACTACTACAAAGCTGAAGTCGAGAGGGAAGCTGCAGAGGAACTTCTCCACTGCAATAGAGCTAAGAGGGAAGAGGCTGAATTGCATTTGGCAAAATTTAAAAATAAAAACTAGAACTTTAAAAAGGGTTTTTATTTCAATGTCCTTGACATAATTTTGACAATATTATGTAACAAACATATTGGTTATTACTACTAAAGCTAGGTACTTATATTACACACCACTTACCAACACTTAATAATTAATTTTAGAATTTGTATAAGGGTAATTATTTAAATAATTTATTATACAACGCAACATGTCTTGGAATTAACGCACAACCTCAAAAGCTAATCACGAAAAAAAATCAGCTTTTCCAAACATTTTGACGAGATGCGAACATAAATGTAGGGAACAGCAGATTTTTTTTCGCGATTGCAGTTTTGATCCTATAGTAACAGTTGTTCATAATTATGAGTACAATGACCTCATAAGAGGTTGTGCATTAATTCCGGGATATGTTGTATAGTTGGAAAGTTAAAAATAAAGCCACTTAAATGTAACACACCCGTAAAACACATGTAATCAGCCTATAATGTTCCCACTACTGGGACACAGGCCTCTCGGTGAGGAGTGGGCCGTAATCGACCACGCGGGCGGGTGGATTTTCATTTTATGATTTAATATGACAGTTTTTGTGTGATATTACTTTTTACTTGAATTACTAAAAAATATCAATAATATTACGATGTTATTTGAAAAACTAATGGTTTTGTATATTTTAACTATAATATAAATGCCACATTTAAAAGAAAAATCATGAAATATAAATATCGCATTGAAGTGAATGATGTTGTGTAGATGTAAATGATATCGTCTGTTGAAGTCAATGATAAGGTGTAGACGTTAATGACGCAAATAAAACACTATTATTACAATCAGCTCTTTATTGAAGACAAATGAAAATAAGAGTACTAATTACTTAAGATATAAATCACAAAAATCTTTGATTTGTTTAAAAAAAAAACAACCAGCCTCTAAAAATAATCAACTTTGGTTTAAATCAGAAAAATCTTTGATTTGAAACAATAAACAACTAGCCTCTATTAAATAATCAGCTTCGGTCTTATTTCTCATTCCTAAACATGTACCCAAAACGGCAGATGTTTCGTAAAAAATGAATAACTTTCTTTAACATTTGCTTCTGACAGTAATGTTTTGTGTAAAACTTCCTGTGTGTCAACTTTGTGGCTGCAAGGTAGCGTTTCTGCATCTTCCTCTTGTTTTTGGTAATAAATTCTTTCTTGGCAGTAGAAATAATACTTACATCATCATTGTTGTAAAAAATTTCGATTGATTCTAGCACTTGTTGGCGAAGCAAGCGAAATTTTGTGTTCTTTCTAGACCTCAAAAGGGAAATAGCACTAAGACGATTCTTATTTATACACGTCTTCTGTTTCCTACTTCTGTATCTCTAGGTTCCTACCATCATTCTGGTTTTTTGATATATCACTCTTGTTATTGAGAGTTGATTGTAACCCTAAAATTGTCATTCTTTGATTTTTGATAATTTTCCGCAGGTTCTTTATAATGTTTATCAATTGAACTCTTTTCTTCAATTCCCGATAACGTATCTTCCTTTCTGCTTTTTGTATATCTTCTTTCGTATATAAACCGATAGGGTTTTCTGTAGAATCTGTAATTTCTTCAGAAATGTCATCAGCTTGAACATTAATAACTACATTTGGAAACTCTGATGAGGTCTTTTCTTTTTGACGCTGTCTATATTTCTTCGAATTTTTCTTCCACTGTTTACGCAATTTTCTTTGTTCACGTTGACTTTTTTCTGGAATGGTCGTCTGTTTCTTTTCTTCTTTACGTTTTTTTGTATTTGGCACGTTGTTTTTCTTTTTCTAAGGCATATAGTTCGGGGTCATTTTTTATTTCTAAATACTTGCGTCTTTCGCATAGCCTTTGCTGGGCTAAACGATCTGTTTTCGTTTTACCCATAGCTGTATCTGAGGAATGAATTAGAGTAAAACAAGTTAGTATAAAGCTATAAATTCACATCTAATAACTATTCTTTTTTTTAATGGTACCTTTGTAAATTATTTCTAAGAATTTTATGTAAATATAATACCAATTTTAATACGGAATAAAACATTAATTATTTCTTATTATTTTATTTTTCTATTGTACAGTAATTTTATAAGAACCTAATTATATTGCTCTTGCCTAAATGCCTAATTTATTGCACCTAAATCGTTAACCTCTATATAGCATCATTGAACGTAACAAAAATGTAATTTTCCTCAAAATAAATCATTCATCTAGAAATACACGATGAATGATGTTACGATAAATGACGAAACAAGATGAAACGCGTTCTCCTGTCCAACCAAACGAAAACCTTCATTAAAATACTTATTCATATTTAATACAAATTCAATATTATCCATGCTCATTTATCATTAATATAAAAAATATATTCTTACCAACAATATTTCCAATCGTTTAATGACGAAATTCGTTGACAAACTAAAATCAATTCACTTCAAAACGTAATTTTACTATACATACGTGCAGACTCGTACGAATCTCAACGACGACCGAGGTGGCGTGCGGGGGAAGCTATGGCGTGCGGGGGAAGCTATGGCGTGCGGGGGAAGCTATCCGAAATGCGTATGGATACTTGTATCAAATATTTTCATTAAACGAATTTCTTGAAACAAAAATCGTGAAAATTAATGACGATATTCTTGTGACGAATTTTTAAATGGTTATATAACAATATCAGGGGTAAATCTCGATTTAAGAAAAGTAATAAATATTCAGTTTAGACTTAAAACATTACATACGGGGTTAAATCAAATAAAATTTAGGCAAACAATATGGGATTTTGTAAAATTAATGAACATGGTAATGAAAATAACGGAGAAGTAAATGATTTCCGCGATACTATTTTTAAGTTTTTAATATTGTAGTATAATTATTTTGTTATTTTATTACCTACTAATCATAAATAAATGTATAAAGAATATTCTTAGGTATATTTTACATAGTGCGAAGTAGATTTTTTTTGTGAAAAAATAGAATCACACTAATAATATGCTATTTTGAAAATCCACCCGGGCCCAGTGCGGGTTGGTGGTAGATGTCATATGTCTTCGAATTTTTGGTTCTAGGACATGCCGGTTTCCTCACGATGTTTTCCTTCACCGTTTTGAGAGCTGTGGTGATGAAATAATTAACACAAAGTAAAACACCTGTCTGGGTTCGAAACTACTACCTACAACTCGTGAGTCGCGGCCACCACTGACGCATATCATTGTAGAATATTAACTAAAATGCCTTGCAATAAATGTAGCCCTAATAACGCTACCTCGTGCGGTATCTCTAGTGTGGGAGACTGGGATAGGGTCAATATTCGTGATGGGTTCATGCATTTCTTGATTAGTTTCTATACTAATGTTATGTAGCACTGCACATGCCACTATTATGTTACATGTGTTTGGTAAATCATTTTGCAACTTTCTATTTAAACATGCAAACCTTCTTTTCCATACACCATTAAATCGTTCTATTAAATTTCTTGTTGTTATGTGAGCTCTGTTATATCTTATTTCGGGTTGGGATTGTGGAGTAAGCACATATATGAAGATTGCGCATAACCAATCACCAATCAGTAAACCTGCAAGTTCCCCTTCTTCGAATCTCATATAACACCTGCTGTTCGAAAATATTCTGGAGTCGTGGACAGATCCAGGCCAGCGGGCTACTATGTCATATATTTCCATTCGTGGTCCACACACTATTTGCACATTAATAGAGAACCAACCCTTGCGATTACGAAATACTTCACCGTTTTGTCTGTTTGGATTTTTTGATTGGTATATGAGTACAATCAATGCATCCTATAGCCCCAGGAATTCCAGTAATACGATGAAATCTGATCTTCACATCAGCTCGCTCAGCGACTTCAGGAAATTTGGTGAAGCGTCTTATTTTGAAAGTCAATATTTTAGAAATTTTGGCCACAATCCTTGAAATTACCGATTGAATGATTTTGTGCAAATCTCCGCAAACAATCTGAAAATACATAAAAAATAATTTAAGTATATAGGTTGTAGCCTCCACCCGTTCGATTCCCACCTGATAATTGGCAAATGAATAAAAAACGGGTGTGTACCATTGAAAATATTTATATTTTACACTACCAAGCTGGTAAAGCCGGAGGCACACAAAGATTTGTGGGTCGTGGGTTACGGACGTCTGTTGTCACTCCTGCAGGGATAGGTACTCCCCTGTAGTTGCGGACGAGATCCCGCTGGCCGGAGATGGAAGTTGGCCGTAGTTCAGTGCAGAGCTGCAGGGTGACGTCACTGGTAAATGAAAAGGGGCGGCCGTCTGACTTGCTCAGCACACCGGTGGTGAAGCGTAAAGGTGAAACCTGGAAACCACCGTTCCAGCTGATTAGAACTCTGCCTAATAACCTCCGTGCTGTCGTGCTGGGGTACCAGCGACGACAACGAGGAAGAGTTGCCTATTTAATTGTAGTAGTATTGACGTGGTGGCACTGCCATGACCAGAACGGAGTTTACATATAAAGCAAGCTCGAGAAAAAGAAAGAAATTAGTATAAGTCGATAATTATGAAACGGTTAGAACTTTAGAATTTAAATGTTAAAATTAATATTGTACTTGAAGGTAGAAGGAAATTAAGTAACATGATACAGCATTATTAGCGAGTTCTGAGGCTATTCCTAAATAGCGCTTACTTAATGTGATGAAATAAGCAACAGAACATGAGAAATAAAGCAAGCCTTTTATACAGTAGTACACAGAATAATGATTGGTAAAATATGACATGATTAGGGTGATTATGATGTGTGTAATTTGTGTGCTATTCAAAACTTACCCTAAATCGGGATTTTCACTACTTAGAACTTAATTGTCACTAAACTCGCTGTAGAGATTGTGATTTTAATTTTAATTACGGTCGTGTCTGCTAGGGCGCTCGACGGCACGCAAAGCGGTACGTGCACTCTCGCATCAGCCTAGAAACGACTGGCGTGGACTCGCGTCTCCTGCCTGGGCGCTCCTTCATTCTATGCGAACACTCGCCCCGCACCACACACGTACCTACCCGGCGCGTTCCAAGTCGTACACAAACAAAGAATAAAACATTAATTTATAATCTATTTGTCCTTTAGCATTAGTACCACACAAAACATGATTATTCATGTAACGTTCCGTTACAAGGTAACAACTGTATTAAATTAAATAATTAATAAATTTGAACTGATAAAGTTCTTGTGTGCGCAAAAAAAAATTACAACTTACTTGAAAGTTTCCCGTTGCATAAAATCGTAAAGCGGCTAATACTTGGATTATGGGTGGAATTGGCAATCCACGTCTGTTACCACCAACATCTTGAAGCAACAGTGGTAACAAAAAGCTCACCACAATATCTTTAGTAAATCTAAATCTAATTAACCGACTTCAAAAAAAGGAGGAGGTTATCAATTCGACGGTATGTTTTTTTTTTGTGTGTTTGTTACGCGATTACTCCGGCAATTGTGGAGCGATTTTCAAAATCTTTTTTTTGTTCGAAAGGAGATACTTCTGAAGTGGTCCCATAGTCACCAAGACAGGATCTGATGATTGGATCCTGGAGAAATCGAGGGCAACCCTCAAATTTTATGGGCCCACACATCGTTTTTCGCAAATCTTATGAAGTAATTTAAGTACTTGCGTATGGTAATCATCATCTCATGTAGCTGAGCTGATGCTGGAAGGTACAACTCCTTAACAGTAAGGAGTAGGCATCGACTGATTTAGTCAATTATTTTTTTGATGTTTGAAAGGGCGTTTGCCATTTTGGTCTCGTGATCATCAGGTCAGGAGGTGATGGACTAACCACAGACGATAGAAATCTTCAAAAAACGACAGCACATGTCTCGCGGTTGCTGCGATTGTTTGTGTATGCATAGTTTACGCCATACCATAACATAACATTACGCCAGTTCGCTTTTAAGGGCGCTTTTAAATTGTAACAATAATACAGTAAAGGTGTAATTTATCATTGTTACATCTACATTTTTTTTACAGTTGTAGGTGTGTTGTGTATGTATATAATTGTAATCCTTGTCCATCTACGACATTAAAAATTAAGAAAAATAAAATGAATAATAACAAAAAAGTGAAATCGACTTGGCATGGGCATTCCATATAGAACACACTAAGTCAGGATTTAACGAAATATCAACGGGATATGAAATAACGGGAAAACGAAGTTTCCGCGGGTGACTGCGGGGCGGAAAGCTAGTCATAAAATATTCTTAAAACCAACCTAGTTGTTGGAAAGATTACGCAACCGGGCCATTTCTGTTAAAGCTCTCTCATCGTGGGGTCGATTTAAAAGCTTATTTGCGGCCTCATTCTCTGGTGTTATAACCAAAGCAGTTAATGAGTACACATTGAGAAAGATATTATCCTGGGCCGTCACTTTAGTCGTCGGTGTAAACAAATTTCGTCGTAGTATGCCATGTAATTCATCTACATTTTTAAATTTAATGCAACAGGCAGCACCACGTCTTGGAGCTTTAGCTCCCTTAGGCCCACGTGCATGTGAATCAAACAGCCAATATCTATAAGCATCCGTTTCAGCGTTATGATATACAGCCACAGTCATAGAATTTGCAGTAAGCAGTCCGCAACAATTTTCTCTGAAAAACAATGTCAAAGCATTTTTTAGGTTAGGGAACCCTTCAAGACTCTGATCTGTGTCTAAATGACCATTATAATTGGTGTCAGAAACTGAGATATTAATTTTCTTTCTGTTGTATAATATTTGACGAGCAAGATCACTCGCGGCAAGATATTCAGGGTTAACTTCTCCTATTGCGGGGTCCAGTCTGGAAGCAATGGACTCACGGTAGAATTTGTCTCCGAGGATTACTATAAAATCAATGTCACTCTTTGACCATTGACTTGCCTCGTCTGTACAAAACGCTGCACATGCTACAGGTGCTACAGCAGTGCATTGTTTACCCCGAGATTGCAAATCAAATCTTAAATCGGCTTGATGAAACGATCGTGTAGTATGGAAATGTCTTCATTTATATTCACGTAGTTGTTTTGAGGAGTAGATTGTAACTCCATAGACTCACCATTACTTGTAGGCTCTTCACAAATTTGTACAATTTCAGATAAGTCAATAACATTCTCGAAATGGGGTCTAATATCTCTATAGAGTACATTGTGTGACATTAACCAGGTTAGAGCTTGATACAATCTGTTCATATCCACAATAAACTCTTGGGATCGTTGCAGGTTCTCGAGACTTTCCACAATCAAAACTAGTCCTATTTGGTTTAGCATAAGTGGCAGTTGTTCAGCGATTTCGACAACGTCTTTTGCAAATAAAGTCACTTGTCCCTTGCACCAATCTTGAGAGAAACGGTTTTGTAGCTTCATTATTTTAAGAAACGGCACAACACGGCATAAAAATCGTTCTTCCAATTTTGTCAAATTAGCTAGCTCCTGAGGTATAGTCGCGACTGTCATTTTATTCCAGAAAGCTGCTGGTGGAATTTTTCGTTTCCTTATATTATTTTGACAGCGAGAGCATGTTACGATTTTACCCAGATGCACCAATTCTTCGGGTATTAACGTACTGTACATAGCAGTACGTAAATTACAGCGTTGTGGTGGATACAAAGCTTTATAACAAATAGCACATGGCAAGTCAGCAAAAATGTTAATAGCCTGTTCAAAACCATTTACTGATGATACCTCCCATTTTTTTTTTTTTTTTTTTTTGTGGATGGGAAATCATTAAATGACTTCTCCCGCTCTGGGCGGAGCGGGAGGGCGTGTCAGACTTTTACTGACTAAAACCCACCCGTGTTCCTTCTGTTGCCTGTGCCGGGGCCACGGTAACTCTTTCGAACATCCCGCAACCCTAGCTGGCATCGGCCCTAGCGGACCCCGTCAATAGTGCTGACATCTCTTTGAGGCGCGCGTGGAACACGACGCGCCGTCGACTCGGGCCTGGTCCTTACCGGACGGCGAGCTACCCATTGCTCGCCGTCCGCAAGCCCGCGCCTACGGTGGCCGGGAATCGGCTGCCGATTCCCGACGCCCAGGGCGTCTCCTGCGGCGACTAGGGGCGTGAGGGTGCAAAGCTTGCCTCTCCCTCACGCGTCCCGCCTCCTCCTTCACGAGCATTACTGCTTCGCAGAAGGAGGTAATGGCTTCCCATGCACTCTCGCTCCGTACCATGGCCTGGACAAAATGAATTTTCTTTCTATTAAAAATTGAATAAGAAACTTTAAAACTATGAATTATGTACAAACTTAAACTAAAAACTAGAAAATAAAATTATTTAAAAAAAAAAAACAAAAACCGACTTCAAAAACCTAATAAACACTAAAAACTTAAAAATAATATTAAATTGAATAACTACATATAATCAAGAATTATTAACCTAAATAACCTTACCTAACTTTAATCTACACTATATTTTACAATTTAACAGTTTTTGGAGTCGGTGCCAAGCCCGCACTCACAAAATATTAACCTAAAAAAAGGTACTATAGCAGCAAAAAAAATTAACAGACTCAACAAAACAAACTGAAAAAAAATTACAACACAAAACAGAATATCAACAGAAGAAGATGGAGTTGTTTTTGTTCGGATAGTGGCGCGCTCTTGCGGACGAAATGTGAAACTCGATAGTTGTTTTTGGGGAATGGCATCTCGCAGTTCAACCTATAGGAGGTTGTCGACTGCTTAACCGGGCTTTCCCGTGGATGCCTCAATAAATTAAGGCCTCCAGCCAGGCATAAAACTAAAAACTAAGCGACTACACGCTAAGGGCACCCTTTGTGGGGTACGGACCTCGGCTTAGGGCGTCGCTGGGAGAGGACAGCAAATGGATATGCTGGATCGCTCGATAGTAATACAATTTGATCTTCATAGGTTTCTCGGTAACGAAACCATATCGCGATTCAGAATACGGTACAACGCCAACTATCGAGCGCTGACTAAAACTTTTAACAGCTTTGTAAAAATATCAGTAAGTACCTAATAATATGATATTAATTTACTCTCGTAAACTATTGTAATAATAAAAACTAAGGGAAAATATTTTATGGCCCTATTAGATAGATACACTTGGCTTGGCACCGACTCCAAAAACTGTTAAATTGTAAAATACAGTGTGGATTAAAGTTAGGTAAGGTTATTTAGGTTAATAATTCTTGATTATATGCAGTTATTCAATTTAATATTATTTTTAAGTTTTTAGTGTTTATTAGGTTTTTGAAGTCGGTTTTTGTCTTTTTTTTTTAAAATAATTTTTTTAAATTCATTTTCGTTGTAAAACTCTATTGGATTTTCTGCATCTCGTAAATAGCGTCGCGATATGTAATTGTATGGATTATCGTACAAATATTCAATAAACCCTTCAAATGACATTACGAATATCGGATAAACTACGCAGTTTTGGTTAAAAGTTATAAAATAACTTCCTCAAGGTAGATGCCGACCTACCTTATAATTGACAGTTGGGTCCTCAACTCAAACTCACCTCGACTGAGGAAACTGTTTGAGATGAGGAGTAAAATTGCAACTATGAATATCAAACCACCTAAGTGAGGTTGAGTCGAGTCGAGGAAAACATGAGGTTTTGACTTAGAATATGGGTAATAATCTTAAAAGTTCGGCCAAGCCGTCGAGGATGACTGTCTCTATGTCTTGACCCTGCCTTATAGCTTTTATTAAATCCATTAATAATTGTATAGCGCAGGTTGTAAACTCCTTTTTGGATGTTGGTGTCATCATTTGAGAGCCGGTGGCGCCACCACTCGTATCCTTGGCGAACTTCTTGAATACTACGTTCTGCCGCTGCGATGTGGTGGCGCTGACCGCGCCGGTGGCGGTGCCACGCGTTTCCATAGTCGACCGCTGCGTTATGCCGGCGCTAGCGGTCGCTTCTCTATCTTCAGTGATTACAACCTGCGCTCCTTTCAAGGCAGGGTCGGCCCCTGGGACCTCTTCTTGGGTCGCCGCAGGGGTGGGTTTGGCCTTCTTGCCTTTTCCCTTCCCCCCGCGTCTGTGTTCCTTCCTCCGCCTAGAGGAGGTGGTTTGTCTGTCTGTGGGCCCGTTGGCCGCCGCCATTAGCGACGCGCCTTGTGCCTCTTCTGGCATCACTTGTGGCCTCTCGGTGGCCACTGTGGACCGGCGTGAAGCGGCCGTGATGGCGGCGGTCCCCGCTCGCTTGTTCCTTATCTCGTGTTGGAACACGGGGCAATTGATGTTGCACGCGGGGTGCGGGCCACCGCAATTGACGCAGGTGGCCGGCTCCTCCCGCGGGCGCGGGCAGTCACGTGCCGCGTGCTCGCCTCCGCATCGCACACAAGCGAGCGGGCGGTGACACTGGTGCGAGCTGTGTCTGAACTTCTGACACCGGTGGCACTGCGCGGGCCCACGTTTCCCTCTCCAGGCTTCTATTTTGACACCACGCATAAACATGAAAACCGTGGTGTCATATATCCCCCCCCGCTCGACGCGCTCGCGATCGGTCGTGTTCGTGTACTGTCTGTGTTTAAAAATCTATATAAAAGTAAACAATAAGTTTTGACTGACTATTTTGTGCGAAAGAGTATTATATTGCCACCAGAAGCTCAAATCATATGTGAAAACGAATAAAGTGTGTAAAACAAAACAATAATAACATTTCTAGCTCTAAAAAGTTTGTTAAAAGTGTTGTGATACCGCGCAGTGACTACCCGCATGACCTTTAGTTTAAAGTTACGGTCAAAGTCATCGATGTGTCTTTGTCTTAAGAACCAAGGGAACATCAATTTCGCCACTCTAATAACAGTGTTCGTAGCCTAGCGGGCTGAGGCGCTACACGGAGTAACCAAGTGTCGTGAGTTCAAAACCTACCGGCACATTTGGCTTTTTGTAAATTGCTGACAGTATCCGACTCATAATAATGTCTAAACTAACGAGAACACCACCAAATAAGCAACAATCACCGTCACGTTCCGAATCGGACCTACTAACATTATTTGACGACGAAGGAAGGACAAGGACACCCAATAAATCCCGTTACAAACATTACCCAAAGATGTAATAAGCGGCGTTGTCCTCCAACGACTGATGTGAATGATGGTTTGGATGATTTTAAGCAGGAAATCAAGAATATGTTGCACAGATGATATGCTCACAGAGCAATCGTATGGATCAGTTAGAAAACCTTATCCTTGAAGTTAAACACATAAATAATAACATAGAAGGAACAAATACAGAAATTGAAAAATCCATGACATTTATTTCTGATCAGTTAACGTCACTCGAGTTGAAAATAATACGTCTCGAAAAGGAACGAACCTCAATGGCTTCAAAGTTAACTGAGCTTGACGAGAAGCTGGAGTCTTTCGACCGTTCCATGGTGAAAACTAGTGTTGAGCTACGGAACATTCCAAAAAGGCCAAATGAAACTAAGGAGATGCTATACAATTCTTTACTAGAGTTATCTAAACAACTTGAGCTCAACATACAAGTGTCCGACATACGCGATGTACTTTTTTTTCTTTTTTTTTTTTGTTTCGGGGTGGAAAATCCTCATGGATGTCCTCCGCCCTGGGGCGGGCGGAGGGGTCTGTCAGACTCATACTGACTAAAAACCACCCCGGTGTTCCATCTCACACCTACGCCGAGGGTCGCGGGAACTTACGATCCTTCCGCAACCCCCGGCTGGTGCCGGCCCGCCACGGCAGGCCTCTCCTCGTGTCGAGGGGGGGAGTGAGGTGTTTGACTCCCCCCGCGACGTCTAAGAGGGGCGCGCGTGGAACACTACGCGCCGCCACCCCGGGTCCGATGTATGGGGGGCGACGGACGTCCCCGAGTCCGTCGCCCCTGGACCCATTTAGGGGGGCTGGAAGAGGGCGTTGTCCGCCCTCCGCCGACGCCCAGTGCGCCTGCTGCGGGCTGGGTGAGAGGATGTGATCTCCCTCTCCCTTTCCGCAGCCTCCTTCTGCGAGATGACTGTCTCGCAGAAGGAAACCACCGCGTCCCAGGACTCCTCGCTGCCGACCATCGAATTAACGACAGCCGGCAGCGACAGGTCACTGCCTACTCTAGAGATGAGGGCACGGCGCGGCTCCTCCCAAGCGGCACACTCTGCCAGCGTATGCCGCGCCGTGTCCTCCCGACAGTCGACGCAGTGGTGACACCGGGCGTCTGGCTCCCTGGTTATGCGACACAGGTACTTCCCGAAGCAACCATGCCCCGAGAGCACCTGCGTCACCCGAAACGACAAGGAGCCGTGCCTCCTCCCGAGCCAAAGGTCGAGCACCGGCCGGACCGCCTCGATGGTGCCGAGGCCGGCGGTAGGGCGTGAGAGCCTGTCCCGCCATTCCGCCACCAGGACCTCGCGAAGCAGCAACCGACGCTGCTCCATTAGTCGCTGCATCGGTCGCTCACCTCGCGCCTGCATTTCCTCGCGCCACCGATACAATGACGCGAGTAATTTCGCCTCCAGGTCCCAGGGCGGGGATCCGGCCAGTGCACAAGCCGCCTCGTAGGAGATCGTGCGATACCCCCTGATGACTCTGACGGCCATCGCTCTCTGCGGCCTCCGCAGAACAGCAATGCTACCGGCCGTCAGGTCAGCCGCCCAGATCGGGGCCCCGTACAGGGCCATCGATCGCACGATCCCCACGTAGAGTCGCCTACAGGCGGCGCTCGGGCCCCCCAGATTGGGAAGCAGCGTTGACAGCGCCCCAGCCGCGCCCATCAACTTGGGCACCAGCCGCCGGAAGTGGGGTCCGAAGTCCCACCGGCTGTCGAGCACCAATCCCAGGTACTTCATGGTAGACTCGACAGCGATCCGGACCCCCCCGACCACTATGTGTGATCCGGGCGGCGGCGCCCGCCGGGGACCATGGAACACCATGGCCTCCGACTTGTTGAGGGCCACCTCCAGGCCGAGGCGCCGTATGCGGCCCACCACCTGTGAGATCGCAGCCGTCGCCAGCAACGCTGCCTCCCTGTGCGAACTCCCCCGGGCCGTGACCAGCGTGTCGTCCGCATAGCACGTCAGGTCCACGCCCGGCTGGAGTTCACCCCTCAGCACCCAGTCGTACCCGATGTTCCACAGGAGGGGGTCTACGACCGAGCCAGGCACGTATCCAGACTTTTGGTTTGGGGGGGGACAAACATTGAAACAACCATGTGAACTGTGTGAAAATCGCTGTAATCACTGTACTATAATTTTCACTGTACTATACTATAATTAAAGAACACGCAAGCGAATAAATAAACAGATGGCTTAAAACGTTTTTTTTTTCAGTCAGATTTCGGGGGGGGATAAATCCCAACTATCCCCCCCTTTGTATACGTGCCTGGACCGAGTCCTGTGGAACACCGCACGACATGAGGCGCTGGTTTGTGCCATCACATCCCACGTAGGTGACACACCTCTCCGACAGATAAGCCCCAATGAGGCGGCGGAGGTAGAGAGGCACCCGGTGATACCGCAGTGCCTGTCGGATACAACTCCAGGGCAGGGTGTTGAAGGCGTTGGAGATGTCCAACGACACCGCCATCATCACTCCGCCCCGGGACACCGTTTCCTCCGCCAGGACTCTCACCCGTGACACAGCGTGTATGGTGGAGCGCCCGTACCGAAACCCGAACTGACACTCGTCCAGGTCCGGCCCCTCTCCGCACAAGTGGCCGACGATATACGCGATGTACTACGTCAACCTTCAAAAAAAGAAAACCAAAATTCCACAATAACAGTCGAATTTACAAATACCCTCGTCAAAAGTAATTTTTTGTCTGCTGTCAAAACTTATAACAAGCACCACTCTAACAACAAACTGAGCTCTGCTAGCCTGGCCATGGTACCGAATGCTCCCATATTTATAGCAGAACAACTGACTGCTACCTCCAAACGACTCTTCTACCTGGCTCGAAACTTTGCTAAAGCGAACAAAATCCAATTCTGCTGGACATCTAACGGACGTATCATGCTGAAGAAAGATCCGGAAAGTCAATCTATTGTTGTAAAAAGTGAACTACAACTCAATCAACTACATTTAAAGAATAATGCATGACTAGTTTTCCTGTCTTGCCTTATTTTTTGCCTAAATAATGTTTCTTACGCTAAAGTTGTTCTGTGTTTTTGTACTGTGCTTATTGAACTCATTATAAAACTAATTTTCATTGTAAACATGACATACTCTACACCATACACGACACACAAATACAACAATCACAAACATATCTTTCAAACACTCACTAAACATACACTACAAATATCCCCACTACACCTGTGGCCTCATTCGTATCATCATCATCATCATCTGCCTAGCCTTTTCCCAACTATGTTGGGGTCGGCTTCCAGTCTAACCGGATGCAGCTGAATACCAGTATTTTACATGGAGCGACTGCCTATCTGACCTCCACAACCCAGTTACTGGGTAATACGATACCCCTTGGTAAGACTGGTTGTCAGACTTTCGGGCTTCTGACGACCCGTAACGACTGTCAAAGATCCACGAATGACAGCCGGGACCAACGGCTTAACGTGCTTTCCGAGGCACGGAGGAGTCTCGGTATGTAAAGATGGTCACCCATCCACGAACCAACCCCGGCAAGCGTAGCTTAACCTGATGGATCGACCCGTGCGGCTGTTATTACTTAGCCACGAGCTCCTCATGTGAGTGTGGCCTCATTCGTATCATTTAATTATTTTCATAATACCTCGAAATTACCGCCTTATTCCTAACCCACATCCAAACACCTACATTATAAATGTCTAACAATACTTATGATTTAATCGATAATGTTGATCACTTTTCTGTATCGGATACACACACATGCACCCCAGAACAGACACAAAACTTTGTTAAACAATCAACATATCAATTGAAAATCTTTTCACAAAATATAAGATCAATCAATGTAAACTTTGCTGATCTACAGACCCTATTACACCGTATTGATATTCATTGTGAACTCCTGGTACTGACTGAATGCTAGTTAAATTGCTTAATTGTTAAATTGCTTTGAATTCACCGCACAGTGCCTACAATACCTAGTCTGCTTGGCGCAATGGCCCTTTGTCGGCAATTTGCGGCGCGTTTGAAAGTTCCCGATAGGTATTAGGCAATGACCTCACAAAGGAACTCTAGTGAAACAGCTGAGCGGGTACCGATGTCGAGTTTTGCGTTTTGTTGTCGTCATAAAATAAGTCTTATAACAACTAGCAAAAGTTATTATTTTACATTGTCACAATCAATAAATTTCAGCAAACGAGTATTTAGAACGCTAACGTCTTTGAAATAGATGTCATATTCGCATGCATATGATCACAATCAATAAATTTATAACGAGTTCAGCTACTCAACGCTAGAGGGAGCTTAAACCAAATTATTATTTTAGAACGCTAACGTCTTTGAAATAGATGTCATATTCGCATGCATATGTTATCTCTTTTGCCACTTAGCTAGAGATGTCGAACAACATCGATATTTCAATTTCAACGTTTATTTTTTTATGCGTATGAATGTAATAATTATTGTTAGCATCACTCAAATGTTTTGAGTTATGGAAAAAGATGATTGTCTTTAACCTTTTAACCGCCCGACTTCATATCAGTTGTCGTGCCCCCAGCGCCGGGCAACTTGAATCATTACGATATTTGGTCGTAAATATACGACCCTGGCGAAATGGACACGAAAATATTTGTCGGATTAATCCGTCGTAGGCGGTTAAAGGGTTAAACAGGTCTAAATGTTAAATAAAACGAACGTAACGTAGTAACGTAGATAGAACTATTAAAATACACATTTATTCACCTTAAAATAACACCTACTTGTTTAATAATTGCCGTTTTGATATTTTAATTTTAATAAGTGATGAAAATTTCATTAAGTCGGTAATATGATTTGACGTAGGAAATTCTCCTAATAGATGATAGACTATTTTTGGTATATCGACGACCCAATAAATTAGTGCATTATTTTAGTAATGACAATATCTTTATGTGACAGTCTTTTAAAAATACTTCAGACGGGACGTCTGGCATATCTTAATGACATCTTCTGATGTATATGTAATGATTGATTTTTTTCTGTTACTAAAGCACCAACTCAAATTACCCACTTATTTTTTAAATTAGCTTTCTTGTTATGTAACCAGCCTCCCCTAGCCATATTACTTTTCTATTATCGTTTACGCTAACGCTTAGTACAAAATGTATGGCAATGACATTACCCGCGTAGATGTGTCACGTGACTTATTGCAGGTAGGTAATGTCATCGCATCGCCATACATTTTGTACTAAGCGTTAGCATAAACGATAATAGAAAAGTAATATGGCTAGGGGGGCAGTTAAGTTAGTTTCCTTGCTAAAATCGGACAGATGAAGATCAATTTCTTCTAAGTCTTCATCCTTCTGTTCATCGTCTTCCTTGCTTAAGTCTTGTCGTACTGTACTTGGAAAATATCGATTCCGATCTAGTTTATCGACGTGTCCCATCCCTAATTGAGTAGCGTCGAACCAAGTAGTTTCGTGGCGGAGTACTTTGTCGGTGCCTGTGTGTACTATCGCAATGACCTCCAGTGAACTCAGAAAATCAGCTGAGCGAGGAGCTTCTTTATGTTTTATTTACATTGCGTTTTTTTGTGAAAAAATTGAATTAATTATTTTTTCATTTAAAATGTCTTTGGGGTAGATAGGTATAACGACTTTATACAGTTTAAAGTGGAATTTTTTTTTTTTTTTTTTCAAAATTTGGAAAAAGCCGACGAAAAATTCCAACGCTACGGGGTCCAGAATCATGTACTGAATCACTGGAACACGTATGTGCGTTCATGTACCTTACACCCTGTATAACTAGCTTTGCCCCGCGACTTGTTGACTTGATGTCGTAATATACACAGTATACTAAAATAACAGCCACATTTTAATAAAACTCTCTCGTCCCCCGACCCGCCGCGTTGAATCGCCCCGCGATCGCCCGCGCTATTGCTTCGTTTTCGCTTAGTGTTCTTTCTGATTTTTTCTTTTTGCCCGGCATCTAAGAGTCGTAGCGTAGCGTGATATTGAATAACCAATAAGTATCCTCGAGAATTGGGCTACGAAATGCAAAAAAAATTTTTCAAATCCGATTTTTTGTTAATAATTTCATGTTTTTTTTTGCGCGGAACGCTAACTATTGTTCTAAAATTAAAGTAGCCTAAGTTACCCGCCGTAACATAAGCTCTCTGCCAGTGAAAGTTCCGTCAAAATCGGTCCAGCTGTTTCGGAGATTAGCCGGAACAAACAGACAGACAAAAAATTTTAAAATTGCTTTTCTTTTATAAGTCACGTATATACGTTCATATGCATTTAGTAAACAGTTGTTATTTTGACATTACAAACAGACACTTCAATGTTATTTATTTGTATAGATTGACTGTTTGTTGAACTCGTTAATCTATGTCACTGCCAGTCGGATTTGAAAAATTCTTTTTGCATTTTATAGCCCGATTCTTGAGGAAGGCTATAGGTATGTTACATTACGCTAGCTCACACGGGCGACTCAGGCTCACGACACATAGATGAAATTGCACTTAAATATGTTAGATGACAATATGAGGGGCCATTTTAGTTTGACCAATTATTGGATCTCTGCACACGCGGTTATTTTGATACCTATTCAAACATCTCCGCATAAATGAAAACAATTAAGAGTTCCTGTTAAATTAAATGGTTTGGGAAATCGTCTAAAACATCCAGCTATAAAAATGATGGCATATTTTTTCATCGGTAAGTAAAACATATTTATAACTAGCACTGCCCGCGACTTCATCCGCGTGGATTTCGTATTTTCTTCTATAAAATTTAACACCCCCTCCACCTCTTTTGACCGGTAGTTTTGGAAAATTATTGATAAAGATCCTTTTACCTATTATTACGTACATAAACTCACGCCTTCTTCCCATGGGGTAGGCAGAAACTACAGAACGCCACCTTAACTTATTATTAATTTATTGATGGAAGGAAAAATACAATTTTCATATAAATTGTTCACCCCGAAAGGGATTGATTTTTGATAAATCTTCAATCATGTGTTTCGTCATTTAATGTTTAGGTTCATCATCATCACCATCCACAGCCCGTTTTCACCCACTGCTGAGCATAGGCCTCTCTTTGCATGTGCCATTTGCTGATTGATTTAATTGAATTAAACCTACAGAAGTGTTATGTCAGTGTTTTACAAAAAAAATGTAGAATTAATAGACGTCGATTTTATCGATACTTATCGATATTATTGTTGCAAAACTGATTTGCGAATCACTATTTTTGCAACATTCGTCCTGATATTGTTGCATCGGCCAATCACAACCGCTGTATTTTTTTCGTCCCCCGGCTCGCAGTGGTGAGTCGTGTGCCCAGACGAAATCGGTCTATCAGCTCTCAAGTGGTTTAATTCTCTTTGCTTAGAAGCCAAGCAAAAAGAAAAAAAAAAAGAAAGAGCGCTAAACGAAAACGAAGTAACAGCGCAGGCAGGCGATGCGATGCGACGGGGTGGGTCGGGGGAACAAGAAATCTCACGCGGACGAAGTCGCGGGCGGAAGCTAGTACTAACATAAGATTCTTGATTAGGACAAATTGTACGGGCCTACTTAAGGGGGAAGCGCTAAGGTAGCCGAGAAATACAAATTTTCTTACGATTTTTGCAATTTGTAGCTCAGTGTCTGGGTGTATGTTGATTAAAGTATGATACGCGACCGTAACAAATGTGTATTTACAGAATTATAATCATTAGAATCAGTAATACAATTCTTTAAGTTAGTATAATCCTGAAATGTTACGATTTCATGAAATAGTCATTCAATACAATTACTCGGTCTTAGAGAGTTGTCTTTATGACTTTAATTATTATAATTCTGTAAATACATATTTGCTAGGTCGCGAATAATATTTTAATCAACATACAACCTAATACTGACCTGCAAATTGCAAAAAACGTAAGAAAAATTGAATTTGGCGGGCTACCCTGGCGCATTCACCTTAATGAGTATGAGACGGTTAAAAATTATTCTACAAAATATAAACATACACAAATAAACAATCCGTCGAATTGAGAGTTTGACCTTTGTTGAGGTAGGTGGCAAAGAACAAGATTTATCTAATACTGATAGTAATAACATTCACCCAGTTCAAAACGTCAGAGCTGCCGCAATTATTAGGCATGGTTAGAACGAGGCCGCGCGGCGCGCGTAAAACTATAAAAAAATGATGAATAAGTTAGGGTGATAAGTGTGATAATAAGATATACTCACGCTGTACGAAGTTGAGGTAACTCCTGTGCTGAAAAAAGCATCGGCAAAGTGCAGCGACCATAGCCGCATCGTCTGCCGCCGTCGTGGGCTTCGAGGGTAAACAGATTTTTTTTCTGGAACGAAACAAATACCTAGCTATATTTTATTTGCACATTATTACCAGTGTTCGGAATAGGTAGTGCTGATTTGCCTAAGCTTCGAGGAAGGAAGTAACATAGAGTGGATATTACCTCCTCTAAAATCCCGGAATAATTTTAATGACGTTAAAGTCCCGGGATTTAAAAAGCATGAATTATTTATTGGACTTTATTTGTAGTTACAAATTATTGATTTAAAAAATCATAACATTTTTTAGGATTACACACACACACATTTATATCTGTAATTTTTATGGTGTACATAGTAAAGAGTATTCTATCTATCTATAAATAAAGTCCGATAAATAATTCGTGGTTTTTAAATCCCGGGATTTAAACGTCATTAAAATTATTTCGGGATTTTAGAGGAGGTATTATCCACCTATGCTACTTCCTTCCTCGAAATTTAGGCAAATTATTCCCATCATTGATTATTACTCAATAAGCAAAGATTCCCTACAATTATTATTAAAGCTTGCTTATTATTATTAAATTATTTATTTACACACAAACATCACCAAAAAGGCCTTATCCCTGCAATGTTTAAACAGACAAAAAGAAAGTGCGTAATTGCGTGTTTACTTTAAAATCCAATCACTGCCCAATTAATAAAATTAATAAGATTAATGGCGTTTGGAACAGTACGCAGCGCTATATACTTACATTATAGGGAACTTATTCATTAAGAAAGAACACAAGGAAGATACCTACCTACCGATCCCTTCTGTTAACTATTTAGAAAATTCTATGGAAAAATACCATTGACACATTTTTTCAATATTCGCCTTTTGTTTATTTTAATTTCAAAATTATAATTACAAAGAATATTTATTACTCACCGTTATGCCCGTCTGCCGACAAAGATCTATCATCCGGCATCCACTCATTCGAAGCGCTATGATGCACTCACTCTCAATTTGCGTCAACTGAGACGCCATAATAATTAGGTAATTTTAAAAACACGATCGACACATACGGACGCTCGCTCCAGAGATGTTTGACGACTGACGCGTTCGTTTAATTTCGTTAGGGTTCGGGAAAGCTCGGGTCCTCGGGTGCGGTGGCGGACGCGCAGGGGCGCGGAAGTGTGGCTTATTCCTAGTGAGACATGATTTTATTGGTTCCTAATTATTAGTGTGTGCCACCATTGGACAATTTTGAAACCGGTGAAAACTCCACCAATCATGCCAAGGATACTTTCTTTCTAACACTCCATACCGCGTCGTAGTTATAGGTATGTATTAAGTTTAGCTTGATGTGCTGCCGTCTGTACATAACTCTAAAAGTGCACTTCACTAACGTCAGGGGGTTGCACTCCAATCTCGATCCGGTCCATAACCACCTTGAGACTGAGAAGCCGCACCTGTTTTTCCTAACGGAGACGAAGATAACAACCCCGTCGGACGTGCGTATCTCAACTACCCGGGTTACTCTCTTGGACACAAGTTCAAGAAGCAAGCTGGGGTCTGTGTGCACGTCCGCGATGACATTTGTTGTCGTCGTCTCCGTTGCTTTGAGAAATCGGGTTTTTCTGCCATATGGCTACTTGTGGACACTGGCGTGGAGAAATCTCTCTACATCGGCGTCTACCGATCGCACAGCGGTGACCAGGAGACAACAGCGCTCTTTAACTTCCTCGTGGAGTCGACTGACGTAGCCCAGCAGCGGTACCCAACAGCGAAGCTCATCTTTCTGGGGGACTTCAACGCCCATCATAAAGAGTGGTTGTTCTCGTACCAGAAAACTGACCATGCCGGGTTAGAGGCGCGCAAGTTTGCTTTAACGCTAGATCTAACCCAGATGGTGAATGTGGCAACGCGGGTACCGGATGTTGACGGCCATACACCCAATTGCTTGGACCTTCTGCTGGCATCTGATCCGGACAGTCATTCAGTATCGGTCTCAGCCCCGCTGAGAACGTCTGACCACTGTCTGGTGAAATCCTTATCGACCTGCTCTCCTCCAGATGAGAGTCCTAGAGGCACGAGGCGAGTATGGCGATACAAGTCAGCAGACTGGGATGAGATGCGGCACTTTTTTGCGTCTTATCCTTGGCGGCAAGTGTGCTTCTCCTCGGGTGACCCCTCGTGCTGTGCTGACGTGGTTGCGGATGTGATTCGGCAGGGGATGGAGTATTTTATTCCATTCTCCGACATCCCGCTCGGTCACAAATCTCGGCCTTGGTATAATGCAGAATGCGCCCACGCTGAGGCCCGTAAGGAGTCTGCCTACCAAGCCTGGGTCAAGGCTCGCGACCGCAAAGTTAGAGCGCGTAGGGTTCGCGCGAGGAAAAGAGCTTTTAATTCTGCCGCCAAGTTTTGCAAGCGGGTTTTACGTGGGGCACGTTTTGACCATGTCGGACGTATTGGGGCCAAGCTGGCTTCGCACCCTCCGGGTAGTAAACAGTTCTGGTCCCTGTCCAAAGCAGCTGAAGCGAATTTCTGTCGACCCACTTTACCTCCAATGATGAAACCTGATGGGTCGCTGGCTCACTCTGCAGGTGAGAAAGCAAATCTATTTGCATCTCTCTTTGCAAGCAATTCACGTCTGGACGCTGGCTCCAAGCAACCACCTACTGTGCCTCATTGTGACTTCTCGATGCCGGAAATCGCAGTTCACATTAAAGAGGTCCGAAGAGTATTGTGCAGTCTAGACGTGAACAAGGCCAGCGGGCCTGACGGCATTCCAGCGAGAGTGTTGAGGCAGTGTGCGCCTGAACTGTCTCCTGTGTTGACACGTTTGTTCCGCCTTTCTCTTAAAAAAAGGACGGTACCAAAATCCTGGAAGCTCGCGAATGTGCGACCAGTGCCCAAAAAGGGCGACCGTGCAGACCCTGCTCATTACCGTCCGATCGCCATTACCTCCATTCTGTGCAAGGTTATGGAAAGGGTACTGAACAATAAGTTGCTGACCTACCTTGAAAACAATGATCTCCTCAGTGACCGTCAGTATGGCTTTCGCCGGGGACGGTCAACTGGCGATCTTCTTGTGTATGTCACGCACTGCTGGGGCGAGGCCATCGAGAAACATGGCGAAGCACTTGCTGTATCGCTTGATATCTCGAAGGCCTTTGACAGGGTCTGGCACGCTGGTCTACTCAGCAAGCTTCCTGCTTATGGCATCCCTGCTGATTTTTGTAGCTGGATATCAGACTTCCTTGGTGGACGGTCGATCAGAGTAGTCGTTGATGGCTGCTCTTCCGACCTTATGGCTATTGATGCCGGAGTTCCTCAGGGGTCTGATCTCTCTGCAACTCTTTTCCTGCTACACATTAATGACCTACTTCAGTCTGGTATTGTTGGGTACGCAGATGACAGTACAGTTTCAGAGAGATACTTGTCCAGCGCAAAAACCAGCGGGGCCGAAGTTCGTTCCTTGAGAGAGGCCATGGTAGAGCGGACAAATCTGACCTTAAGCCTTGTCTCCCAGTGGGGTGATGATAATCTGGTCTCTTTTAATGCCACCAAAACACAGGCGTGTCTTGTTACCGCTAAAAGGAGTCGTTTCGATCAAACTCCTACTTTTCGGGGTATATCTGTTCCTGTAACTGATCGGCTCGAGCTCCTAGGCATGAAGTTGACATCATGTCTCAACTTTGGTGCCACCATCGAGTACAAAGCCCAAACTGTGGCCAAGAAGATGGGCATCCTGAATAGGGTGAAGCGATACTTTACGCCTGGACAGCTTTTAATTCTCTACAAAGCGCAAGTCCGATCCTGCATGGAGTATTGCAGCCACCTTTGGGATGGTTCGGCCAAATACCAACTTGCCGCGCTTGACTCGGTGGAACACAGAGCTAAGAGGCTCATTGGCGACGTAAGACTGGTGGATGCCAAGCTTCACAGCTTGGCTCATCGCCGCAAGGTTGCCTGCTTGACGGTCTTCTACAGATTATACTTCGGGGAGTGTGCTCAAGAACTCCACGACCTCATTCCGCCGGCCCCCTTCTATCAGCAGACATCTAGACGCACTGCAGGTTACCATCCTTACCTAGTTGCTATTCCACCAATTCGCACTAAGCGTTTCCAAATGTCTTTTGTGATGCGCACAGCAAAGGAGTGGAACTCTCTGCCTGCGTCTGTGTTTCCGAACGCATACAACCCCGATCTCTTCAAAGTGAGAGTGAACAGGCTTCTTCTGGGTAAGCTCGCTCCATCGTCGACTTTGTATCTGTCATCTCTGACCTAGACTAGAGTCAAGAGCAAACCTATCTCAAATAAAAAAATTAAAAAAACTTACAATTGACTTTTTTGTATGACTGTCTTGTCAGTATGTAGATTAAAAATTACTTGATCCGTAGGTAATCTTAAATCAATTCGGCCATTTTTTGAGTTATGACGGTACATGTTGTCATGTGCGATATAATATAATAAAGCTGAAGAGTTTGTTCGTTTGTTTGGTTATAGTATATATAGTATAGATAAATTGGCTAAATGATAATAATGTAATCATTAATTTAAAAAAGACTAACGTAATGCACTTTAGACAACGTACACAAACAACCAACAATCTTAATATTCAATTTGATAATGTAAATATAAATGAAGCTGACACAATAAAATTTCTGGGACTAATAATAGATTCTAGATTGAATTGGAAACCTCAAATAGAGGCACTTAGTAAAAAATTGAGTAGTACAGGCTACGCTCTGAAACAGCTTTTTTTTTTCTTTATTTATTTAGGGACATTTATAATCGCAATGCGTATGTCAGTCCCATCGTACCCTTAATACACATTAATCAGATCTGGGCCATGAACCTAAACAGACTCTTCGCATCATCGCTACTTGGTTCGGCCAAAATTTTATTGAATGTGCCTACTTCAAGTCTGTTCAACTTCAAGGCTTTAAACAAATCATTTCTCGCAGACTCATACCGCACACAGTCCATCAATAAGTGGAGTAAGTCCTCAACAACTCCACATTCCACACAGTTGGGAGAGTTCGTTTTCTTCATCATGAACGCAAACTTATTGCATGGAATGTGTCCAGATCTGAGCGTATGAGCCGTAACAACTAATTTTCGGCTTAAATTACTATTTACAAACCAGGGCACACGAAAAAGCCGACCTTGCATGGTTTTATATCAGATTCCTTTATCTAAAAAGCGTTTGTCAAAATATTCCTTCCAATCATCATAACATGTGATACTAGTTCCTCTTCCATTTTTAGCTGCATATTTTGCCAGCATGTCAGCCCTCTCATTGCCCTGTAATCCAATATGCGATGGAACCCATTGCAATCTGAATGAAACACCTTTAAGCATTAATTCATCTATCTTGGATACAATAACATAAGCTAGCGATACACCTCTGTGGCCAGAGGCGCATCGAGCCAAATGTTGAAGGAACTTTTGCTGTCGGTGCAAATAACAATATTTTTATGTTGACTACAGTTACAGAATGTAAGTGCTTCAGAGATCGCAATAAGCTCCAACGTCATTATGGACGCATTCTTATCTATTTTAAAACAATTATTTTGACAATTGCTTGGTTCACTAGGTACGTAAAAAGCTGCTCCACGACCTTCCACACTCTTCGACCCATCTGTAAATATACTAAACCATTCATTGTACTTCAAATGCAGCTCTCTTATTACCTCGAATTTTAGTAAAGTACTATTATAGCTTTGTTTAGATAGTTTTACTGCTTCTAAATCCCGTTTAATAATTTCATCAATATTAATGTTGGTCATCCATGTCCTTAGAGTAAACATCAGCAATGGATGTGATGATGCTATATGGTCATCATTCACATCACTATATATGGAAATCAGTAGAGGAATCTTTTTATTTCTCCAAAACCTATTCTGTAAAAGAGTATGAATCTCACCTAACTGATTATTGGTAGCATTATTTTCTATCGATTTAGACTTTAAACAGAACTTATAGCCTAAATATTTTCTGCGAAAATCCAGTGGAACTACACAAAGCTCACTTTCCATAACGTGGATAGGTGTAGTTTTGATAAAACCTCCTATTATTCTCAGAGCCTGGTTTTGAATTTTATTTAATTTGTCCAGGTGACACTTCGCACTCACATCATATAAAACACTGCTATAGTCTATGCGGCTTCTAATCAAGGCTATGTAAATATGTCTCAGGTGTTTAGGGTGCAGGCCCCATGCAGTGCCAGCCAAGGTTTTGAGTAAACTTAAACTCCTCTGTACTTTTTCAGCTATCATATTAATGTGTTTACTCCAACGCAATGACCTATCTAACCATACTCCTAAATACTTGTAATTATCTACTAACTGTAAGCTATGTCCATTTATATTTAAGTCTATTTCTAATTTTCTGAACCCCCTAGTAAAAATACATACTTTAGACTTACTTGCCGATAATTCTAAACCCATATCATTCAAAACATTACAAAACGTATTTAGTGCAACTTGAAATTCATGTTTACTTTGATTGAGATCCCTAGAAGAACTATATAAAACGAAATCATCCGCGTATTGACACATATCCACAGTTTTAATCTTATGGAAACAAATCATTGTGACCACATTAAATAGAAGCGGAGACATAGGATCTCCTTGTGCCAAGCCTCTATCAGTATATCTAATAAAATAATTATGCAGATCAGTCTCATCTTTCATCATAAGGTGCCTTTCGCTTAGCAAGCTCCATAGGTATTGACATATTTTTTGGCCAACTCCTATTTCATCTAGGGTATTAATCAGTACGTCTACTAATACATTATTATAAGCGTTAGAAATATCTAAAAAGCAAGCTATAGTTGGAACCCTATGCGAGAATCCTATATAAATCTGATTCACTAATTTAACCAGACAATCCTGACATGACTGCCCTCTTCTAAATCCGGACGTGAACGGAGATAACAATTTATTTTTTTCTATGTACCATTCAAGTCGTTTTGTCAACATTGAGTGGAAAATTTTGCACACACAAGATATTAACGAAATTGGCCGTAGTTTAAGACTATTATTAGGGCAATTTTTAGGTATGGGCGTTACCAATATGTCGCGCCATTGGTTTGGAATTTCACCGGTATTAAAGATCGTATTATATAATTTTAATAAGTACTGCTTACTAACTAGTGAAAGATGAAAGATAAGTGAATATGTTATTCCGTCGTTGCCAGGCGCGGTGTCCTTCTGCTTAAAGCAATGAGTCATTTCTTGTATAGTGAAGCTGTTATCTAATTGTGCATTATTTGATTTAAAACTGTGGTAGGGCTGTCGACGCGTATAATCGGGTGCTAGACTGCAAAGTAGTTCGAGTTTTTGTTCATTGGAAACATATGATCGTGACGAGTGAATTCCTTTGACCCAGCCCATGTGTTTCCACATATCGGAGCTGGATGTTTGTTCATCAACACTACTACAATATGTTTGCCAATCATTTGTTCTAGACCGCTGTATGGCCAATTTCGCAGTTTCTGCTATTCGTTCAAGGTTGGTTAGATTGTCGGGAGTAGGGTTGCTTCTAAATGTTTTTAACGCCAGTCTTCGTTTTGCAACAAGATGAGAAAGCTTTGGGGTCCAATAGGGTTTAGGTCTAAATCCGTTATTGGGTTTATCGCATACTTTTATCAAAGGAATGAACTGATCTGCGGCTTTCTCCACTTGTTTAATAAAGTGGTCATACATGGATTGTACCGTGACAGTTTCAACAGCTTGGAGCAAATAATTTTCTAAACATTTAGTATACTCTGACCATTTTGCTAATTTAAAATTACGTTTTTTGGTATTGTAAACAAAGTGTATATTGCTATTATATTTATACGAGATCTTAAGAAACAAATGATCGCTACCTAAACACTCATTCACAACATTCCAATTTAATAAATGTGACAAGTCGGTAGACACAAATGTCACATCGGGAGAACTTTGTTGAATAATGTTATCAACCGAACTAATTCTTGTTACGCTACCGTCATTAAGAGAAATGAAGGCGTTATCTAACGCGGAGTCATAGATTTGTATACCTCTCGCGTCAGTCTTACACGACCAAGTAGCGTGGTGACCGTTGAAATCTCCTGCTACATTTGCTAGGAACTAATGAAAATACTTGTTCTCAATCGGAAATACTTGTACGTACCGATGACGGGCAGTATATTAGTAAGATGTTTTTAATTTGGTTGCAGTTCAAAAGTTTTATTGACATTATTTCAATATGGCCAAAAAGTTATCAGTACAAGCTGAATTAGCAAACTCACCAAACATCTCAAAAGATGTTTGGAAAGTTGTAAACAAACATAGAAATAAGGGTGTCAAAAACAATAAAAAACTAATTTTGAAATCAAATAATACGATTACGTCAGAACCATCAAGTATTGTGAATATCCTTGCCCAACAGTTCCAACTAAATTCATCAACTATCACATGCACAGAGGCTGCCATGGATATTCTACGTAAAAGTACAAAAAGAGTAACGAATGACCTTGTCATAGACCCTGTCACGCCCCTTGAAATAGTCAAAATAGTGAAAAAAATGGACGACAAAAAATCTTGTGGCTATGATGATATAAATATATCTGTAATAAAAGACAACATTGATGTACTAGCGGAACCTTTAAGCATTTTTTGTAACAAGTGTTTCGATGAAGGAATTTTTCCAGATCAATTGAAGATAGCCAAAATAATACCTGTAAACAAAAAAGGTTCTAAAACAGACCCAAAGATGTACAGACCAATCTCATTACTACCTATTCACTCCAAAATCCTTGAGAAGCTAATTAAAATTAGATTACTCAGACATTTCAACCAAAATGGAGTGTTAAGTCGAAGACAATTTGGTTACCAGAGAAACGTCGGGACACAAGACGCAATATCGACTCTAATTAAGGACGTAGTGAGCAGATTGGATGACAAACAGAAAGTAGCTGGGCTTTTCTTAGATTTAAGTTCAGCATTTGACACCGTGGACCATAAACTACTGCTTCAAAAATTTGAGCACTACGGGGTCAGGGGTAAAGCTCTGGCACTTTTCACGTCATATTTAAAAACCAGAAAGATGTTTGTGGAGATAGAGGCAGTGGTGTCACAGACAAATTCTTCAGTCAAAAATTGTCCAACTGAAGAAACATACAGGTCCCAATTGTCTCCTGTGAACACTGGCGTACCACAAGGCTCCATACTGGGTCCGATATTTTTTATCGCGTTTGTAAATGACCTTATACAACACATGATGGAAAAAGCTATGGGATCTATCCAGCTTGTGATATTTGCCGATGA
The DNA here is from genome assembly GCA_947568875.1 of Fissipunctia ypsillon. Taxonomy (NCBI): domain Eukaryota; kingdom Metazoa; phylum Arthropoda; class Insecta; order Lepidoptera; family Noctuidae; genus Fissipunctia; species Fissipunctia ypsillon. Next base: position 16,348,159 of record OX387668.1, read on the forward strand.
TACCAATGCCATTGTTTCGGCTGACAATATATACGTTCTTAATTCCATAGTCAATCAAACCTTAGACATTTTCCACAGCTGGTTTGCTGTTAACGGTCTTAAAGTTAATGCCAGTAAAACTAATGTAATGCTTTTTCGTACCACTTCCAATAACAAAGATAGTATTAACTGTGTCATAAATGGAGAAACAGTGAGCGTGGTCCAGGTAGTTAAGTTTCTGGGAGTTTATATCGATTGCCAGTTAAACTGGAAGCAAGAGCTAGCTCACCTGGAAAAAGCAATCAGCTCTGCCTGTTACGTACTACGAAGTCTGAGAAACGAGGTAACCATAAAACATTTGAAAATGGTCTATTACGCATTAGTGGAATCAAAACTGAGATACAGCATACTTTTCTGGGGAGGAAGTTGTGACTACAATACTCAGAGAGCTTTTGTAATTCAGAAAAGAGCAGTCAGGACCATAGTTAGAATCCAACAGCAAGAATCATGCAAGCCTCATTTTATTGACTTAAATATATTGACAGTCCCAAGCTTGTACATTATGGTCCTACTTAGTCACTTATCAAAGTACATCTTTGAATATGAGACTGAAGATGAAAGGCAAAAAAGGGAAAATACAAGAAGAAAAGATCTCCAGTTGAAACAAGTGCCTCACCTGAACATTGCAAAGCATAGTGCCTACCACAAGTCAATAAAAATGTTTAATAAACTGCCGGCAGAAATAAAAAGTTTAGCATATAAAAGTGAGTTTCAGAGTAAGCTTAAATTAGTATAATTGTGATGATTTAAATATGGATCGACATTTAATTTTGTTACTAATTGTGATGATCTAGCTAGATATGGTCTGCATGTATGATTTTTACTATATATTTAGTTATAGAAATTCAGACACAATGTAAAAATTGTTATTGAATGAATAAATAAATAAATTCCCGTATTACTAATATTAACAGAATTTGGTTGTACTTTAATCGATTTATGTGAAATTATAGCTATTCCTCCGTATCCGTCAATCCTGTCCCTTCTAAAGATGTTATAGCCACTTATATTTATTTGCGATTCCGGTTGTAACCATGTCTCGGATATTAATGCAATGTGAATTTTATCTTGTTGCAATAGGAGTTCTAATTCATTACGTTTAGGTCGCAAGCTTCGTGCATTCCACTGTATTATGTTGAGTGAAACCATAGTATTAGATTCTCTAGCCATTATTGAACATAGAAGCAAAATTTTTCCATAAACCATCTCCACTCAAAATCTTAAATATCCACTGACCACATATTTCTATAAAAAAATTAACTAGTTGTTTAAATTTAGCGAACCAATTACCGTCAGATAAACATATTTTTCGGATTCTCTTATAAATATTGTAAATACTAAAAGCTTTTTTTGATTCCTCAGAGTCTAGATTCTTTTCCTCCTCTAGATTTTCCGTTTCTAGTCGACTATTGCGACTTTCTTCCAAGTTTTTTTCCTTGTTGGCGTGAATGCCGAACTGTTGTGTTTACCTCTTGAGCCACTTCTTCCCGTTGATTGTTTTGAGCTACCCGCTTTTTTTGAGTATTTTTGTTTTGACGCTCTTCTACCTCCTTTTGATTCGCGGCTCTTTCATTATGAATGAGAGCCTCAGTGACCAGTACATTTCTGTACGACGATTTTTCAAAGCTACCCTGAGGTGAGTCATCCCGCGAGTTGACAACCGATTCTTGAGTGCTCTCTTGAACATAGTTGTGATGCTCGTTATTTAATTTTTGAGTTGTTTTGTATTTCAAATAAATTTCCAGACCTTTCTGATAGTTGCAGCTATTTTCCGTCATTATGGCCCTAATTTCTTTTTCTTTTAAAAACACGGGACATTTTTTGAACAAGGCCATATGTGGTCCTTTACAATTCACACAAATGTATTTTTCAGTGTCACAATTTGGGTGATCGTTACCACATTTGGGACATACTTGTTTCCTAATTGGACACGACCTTGATAAATGACCAAATCTCCAACATACTGAACACTGAGACACTGGGAAAGTGTAAGGTTCCACTCTAAACCTGCAACCGTATGCATACACGTACGGTGGTAAAATGTTGCCTTTGAAACAAATTCTGATGGTTTCAGAAGCTACCCATTCTCCATTAATAGATTGTCTTCTTAGTCTTCTGACTGATATGACGTCATAATCACATGTAACATTCTCTAAAATTTCTTTTTCTTCCATTTCTAAATCTACTTGTTTAACAATTCCGTAACATAGGTTGGCCTCGTCAGTCATCTGTACTCTGTATCCTAGATCCGCTAGCTTTTCACAATTTAGTAGAATCGATGCATCTTCCTTGGTATTGAAATAAATTAAGACTTTAAATGCATTTTTATATGAGATTCTTGTTACATTTTCAACTTTTAGTGACCGTAGGAGTTTTGCCATCCCAAATTGTTTCGGTAATATTTCTATTCCTGTGACTGATACGATTACCTCAAACTTATCGGTCTCATCGTTTTTATCAAGTCTTTTGTCACTATTTGAATTTTTTAGATTTGCCTTATGTCCTCTTCTTATTGTTACAAATCCATCTTCTATTATCTCTTCATCATCCTGTCTACCTCTCTTCTCTGCAAGTCGTTGCTCACGGTCTTTTTTCTTATTCATCCTCTCAGTTGAAGTTGTATCAAGTTGTTGCTCACCCTTTTCATTCGTGCTCCTCTCATTAGCCAAATTGCTGTTAAGTTGTTGTTCACATTCGATTACTGGATCCTCTTCTATTATTTCACCGCCACTAAAGGCTTGCAAATTCAAATCATCATTTACCTCATCCATTTTTAATTATCACAATGATCATGGTCATGTAATATAAAAACAACGCGATAGTAAAATGCGGTCTAAGCGTACGTGCATGCGCCTCGACTGCTCACGCGTCACTGAATATGAAACAGCTTGGTGTGGTTCTCAACCCAGATGCACTAATTACTGCTTACTGTGGTTTAGCCAAATCAATTCTTAGATATGGAGTCATCTTTTGGGGGAATAGCACGGATAATGAAATAGCGTTTCGGGCACAGAAAAGGTGCATTAGATCGATGTTTAATGAATAATGATGATTTGACAAGTACGTACATAATTTCTATAATGTAATTTTGATGAATATTATCACGGTTTATGCACCATCTCTTCCTGCCAATTTGTACGCCACGATATGCGGCTGAACATGTTAGAACTATTTCTGTATCTGTTATTTTATCCCGCATGCAATGTATCATGTACACCATGTTTAAACAAAAAAATCTTACTTACTTACTTACTTTCGTTGTGTCAATGATGTTTGTGTTAACAATTTTATCTTAGACATGCAAGGGTTTATGTGAAACTTTTCTTGTAAACCTCGGCACTGCTCCCCTGGTACGCTCACTAATGCTGTGTTGTGTTTCTTTTCAGAATTCGTCACCATGATGACGTCGAAGTGAGCCGCCGGCTAGTGTGTGTGTAAAAAGTAGAGAATTTAAATATACATTTTGTTTCATGACACACAATATTCCCATCGTATTGGACCTGCATTTTTCTAGTGTTTGCGATAAATTAAATATTGTCATTGTTTCGGTTTAATGATATACTTGTAACGTATGGGCGCCTACGACGGACAGAGGGTGGCCGCGTCGTCCGCTGTCCGTCGCCTCCGCCTTCTCTTTTTATTTAGATTTTAAAGTATTCCGTTAATTTTACTATGTAAGAAAAATTTTAACTGTAGCGGTACAAAGGGAAAACGAATAGGTGTGCGTCGCAATGTGATGATATAAGTCTCGGGTTCGTGTCGGCTCATAATTTATATTTGTGTATATTTCGGGCGCCCGCCGTCCTGTATGTGTGCGTGCGTGCCTGTTTGCGTCGCGCCCTCGTGTAGGTATGCGGTGCTAGCGTCCCGCACCTTTCCGATACATTTTAATATAATTTTTTTTTCAAGTATGAGATATTTATAAAGTACGTGAGAAATAAAAATCTTAAAAATATATAGTTTACCCGGCGGACGGTCCCGGCCGTCCGCTCCACTCCGTGTACATTATGATCGTAATAAATGTTTAAATTTAACTAATTCAGTAAACGAATAAATTAGATTTATTGGTATTGTAATAATTTTATTGTATCTGTAAATGACTTGATAACTATTATATTTATTTTGTTGGTGAAACAAATTCTATCGAAATGGAAAGTATTCCGCTCTGTTGTTCTCTTACCGCGTTTGATTCATTCTGTTATTCAATTTTACAAAAGACATACTGAAAATAAATGTTTCTTCATTTTTAGGTCAATAAGCATCGGTGTTTCATTTCGCTCCCGTTGATTTGATTACGCGTTTCTTTTTGTTGGCCATTGTATGACCTCACACTTCCTAATGTTCTGAACACACTGAATATGTGCTTGGAGAACGCCTAAACGCTGGTTGTGGAACGGTCGATTATCTTAATGTATGTTTCGGGTTGTCTATTGTTTACCCGAAGATTATACAACGTGTATCTGGATGTACGACATTAAATAAAAACGAGCACAGTACTAATCCATCGAAACATTTTAACACGCGAAACACGAAATTTTAAAACACGAAGATTAGTAGTTCATGGAAAATTAAAAAATTGCAGTTTTCAAACAAAATAAATAGCGGAATCAACTACATAAAAAGTAAACACGTTTTATCTACGAAAAGTCACTGACCAACGGTGCGGTGCGGGGCGTGGCGGCGGCGGTGCGGGTCGCAGGCACTTTAATCGGAGAACAATACAAACAATATAATCATATGTTTGGCACAGGTTCTGGACCTTACAATTTTTACCTATTATTATTAGATTACGGACTCAGATCTACATCATGTTGAAAAATAAGAAAATGAAATACAATTTCCTGTGGCTAAATTCATTGGATTTGATTGATTTTTTGTATACGGGAAAAGAATATGATTCTCTTGACGTGGTTTAAAGGAATGTCAATCGTCCTGTTCCACCTTGTATACCATAATCATCATATTCCCGAATTTCATTTAACTTAATTTCATTTGCCCGAATGTTTTGTTTGCCCTAAAAGACATATGACATACTGTTAATTGCCCGAAACTTAGATACCATAAGATACGAGTGCCATACGTATTGTTTTTCATATTGTTAAGTGCCATAATAATTATCAAACATAATATTTAAACGCCATAATGATGCGAGCGAATAGACCTAGCCAAACCTTAAAATATTCTATGCATGGTCGATGGTGGGCTTGGTCGACGGAGTCCCGCTCTGCGGGGCTCCTACTTCTGTGTGGTTTATAAACAAATAACCACGAAGGGGATGGCGGGGTCGTGTGAGCGAGCGAAGCGAGCGACACAACACCCCGCCATCCTCTTCTAACCTAACCTATCCGAGTCGGAGTGCCCTAAAGTCCCGATTGCATCCAGTTTCTCCTGATATAACAACCGTTACATACCCAATGTCGATGGCAAATGATGTTATGGCATATGATAATTATGGCATGTGATAATTAGGGCATGTGATAATTAGGGCATGTGATAATTAGGACATGTGATAATTAGGACATGTGATAATTAGGGCATGTGATAATTAGGACATGTGATAATTAGGGCATGTGATAATTAGGGCATGTGATAATTAGGGCATGTGATAATTAGGACATGTGATAATTAGGACATGTGATAATTAGGGCATGTGATAATTAGGACATGTGATAATTAGGGCATGTGATAATTAGGGCTTACAATGATTATGACAAATGATGTTATGGTAAGTGACTTTATGGGAAACAAAGCTTCTAGCACGTGACTAATATAGCAAATAAGAGTAGGGCAAATGAATATTATGGCTGTTGACTATTACGGCAAATGAAATTAGGGTAAATAAAATTCGGGCAAACGGCGGTATACCGTATGTTTCGTGTGTTATTTATATCGAAATAAAGATCTCATTGACATAGAATTTTATATATTTGAAGAGATAGTCCTTTAAATTAATTTGACCAAATAAATTAGATTTATATTATTTAACCAAATAACACCAATGTGACTCTAGATCTATTATATTTTTTACACAATTGGAAATAATGCACAACATAACAGTTTAGTTTACTTAACAATTTATCAAAATATAGTATTCTTGGCCCTCCATTATTTAACATTTACATAAATGATATGCCTAAGGCCAGTAAACATCAGATGGTCTTATTTGCTGATGACAGCACTATTCTGTTCTCTAATAATGACATTAATATTCTTGAAAATGACACAAATGACGATCTTAAAAATATAATAAATTGGTTAGTTAATAATAATCTAAAAATAAATCTTAACAAAACTAAAATAATGACATTTAATCAAAGAACAAATAAACCGAAACTGAATATAAAGTATGGTAACGTGGCAATCTCTGAAAGTGACGTCACAAAATTTCTGGGCCTTTACATAGATAGTCATCTGACTTGGAAACATCATATCGACGCTTTGTCAAAGAAGCTTAGCCAATTTGCATATGCACTGTAGGTACAGACTATCAAAAACGGTTAACCGCATTACAGTACAAATAGCATATAATGCTTATGTCGCTTCCAGAATTAGGTACGGAATCATTTTCTGGGGCAACTCCACTGACAGAGACATTGCTTTTAAAGCTCAGAAAAAGTGCTTGCGATCTTTTACCAAATTACAATCGATCGATAGTTGTAAACCATTGTTTAAGGAACTTAGTTTGCTCACTCTACCGTCTATGTACATTTATGAAATGGAAGTGTTTGTTCGCTGTAATTAGCATTTATTTGAAAAACTGCGCTCTCGCCGTCATCCGAATACTATTCATGCTACCTCTCATAAAACCGCATTTTTCGGCAAAAGTGTGCTAGGTATGGCCTCAAAAATATATAATATTAGGTTGGGGAAAAAGTCTTTTCGCATTTTAGTATGTATGAACTTGTAATAAAATCTGTTTGGCTATACTATTTGTATCTGGCTGGTTTTGGTATCATTGAAAGTTTAAATTTTAACGAACATAATTCCAAATTCAAATTAGGAAAATGTGTAATTTTCATTTGTTTTTCGTACTGTCAAGATGAGTGAATCTAATGAAGAAATTCGATACATTTTAAAATTTTACTACAAAAAAGGTAAAAATGCAACGCAAGCCGCGAAAAATATTTGCGATGTTTATGGACCTGGTGCAGTGTCTGTGAGAGTAGCACAAATTTGGTTTAAGCGTTTTCAATTCGGAAATTTTGATGTCAAAGATGCACGTCGCTCTGGTCGCCCTATTACGGATAAAATGGATGCCATTTTTGAAAAAGTGGAGCAAGATCGGCATATCAGTAGTTACGACGTAGCTGAAGAACTGGGAATTGACCACAAAACAGTTTTGGCGCATTTGAAAAAAACTGGGTACACAAAAAAGCTCGATATTTGGATACCTCACGAGCTCACTGAAAGAAACCTAATGAACCGTGTACTCATTTGTGATTCTTTATTACGACGTAATGAAACCGAACCATTTTTAAAGAAGCTGATAACTGGTGATGAAAAATGGATCACGTATGACAAGAACGTGCGAAAAAGGTCGTGGTCAAAGGCCGGTCAGGCTTCACAGACTGTGGCGAAACCCGGGTTCAATTCAATTCAATTCAATTATTCTTTATTGCAATCCATAATGTACACATACAGGTGGTGAGTTTAATAATTTTAGAAACAATTATGGACCCTGTCGGGCACAGCAACATTATAAAAGTATCATTAACATTAGCAGGGTTAACTCGCAACAAGGTGATGCTGTGTGTGTGGTGGGATTGGAAGGGCATTATTCATTATGAGCTGTTACCACCAGGCAGGACCATCGATTCTGAACTCTACTGCGAACAACTGATGAGATTAAAGCAAGAAGTTGAGAGAAAGCGGCCGGAATTAATCAACAGAAGGGGTGTGGTTTTTCATCATGATAACGCTAGACCTCACACATCTTTAGCCACTCAGCAAAAATTAAGAGAGTTTGGCTGGGAGGTGTTAATGCATCCGCTGTATAGTCCTGACCTTGCAGCTTCAGATTTCCACCTGTTTCGGTCTCTTCAGAATTCTTTAGGCAGTGCCAGGTTAACATCACGAGAGGACTGCCAAAACCACTTGTCGCGGTATTTTGATCAGAAGTCCCAAAATTTCTATAGCGATGGGATCATGTCCCTACCTACAAGATGGCAAAAAGTTATCGAACAAAATGGTACCTACATACTTTAGTTAAATGTGAATAAACTATATTAAAAAATGTTTTGAATTTTCTTAAAAAATGCGAAGAAACTTTTTCCCCTACCTATTAGTATACCAGCAGCTATTAGAAATAAAGAGTGTCTGGGATCCTTTAAGAGGTCTTTGTTTAAATTCCTTATAGACAGATGTTACTACTCCATCACTGAGTTTACTACTGATACACAGAGGTATGACGATTCCGACTTGCTAATCTAACACTTGACTTTATTTATTGATGAAGTATGAATGTGTTTATTTATCTAAAATTATAATGACCTATTTACCTAGCTGACATATTTTGAATTAAATTATTATTATTATTTTTATTTAATGTAATCTATTGACATGCCACCTTAATTGTAATTGCATGTTTATGTTGATTGTGTACGCCAAATATTGGCAAAGCATAGTGCACATATTGTAGACAATATACTATCTGTAACCATACCTATGTTTTACAAAATAAATGATTGATTGATTGAAAATATATATATATATATATATATATGATTTCATCGACACAATTTGAACGATCTGACTATTAATTTCATAAAAAAAACTTAAGCTATTGTTACTCAAAATAATCACAGACAAGAAGAAGGCTTCGGTTTAAATTTTAACTGCACTTGTGCTTCGTAAGCGCACACGTCGGCGGTTTAGTCCCACTACCCTGCGACGCAGACGGTGCACAAGGTTGGCTACCCTGCGACGCAGACGGTGCACAAGGTTGGCTACCCTGTGGCGCAGACGGTGCACAAGGTTGGCTACCCTGCGACGCAGACGGTGCACAAGGTTGGCTACCCTGTGGCGCAGACGGTGCACAAGGTTGGCTACCCTGCGACGCAGACGGTGCACAAGGTTGGCTACCCTGTGGCGCAGACGGTGCACAAGGTTGGCTACCCTGTGGCGCAGACGGTGCACAAGGTTGGCTACCCTGTGGCGCAGACGGTGCACAAGGTTGGCTACCCTGTGGCGCAGACGGTGCACAAGGTTGGCTACCCTGCGACGCAGACGGTGCACAAGGTTGGCTACCCTGTGGCGCAGACGGTGCACAAGGTTGGCTACCCTGCGACGCAGACGGTGCACAAGGTTGGCTACCCTGTGGCGCAGACGGTGCACAAGGTTGGCTACCCTGTGGCGCAGACGGTGCACAAGGTTGGCTACCCTGTGGCGCAGACGGTGCACAAGGTTGGCTACCCTGTGGCGCAGACAGTGCACAAGGTTGGCTGCCCTGCGACGCAGACGGTGCACAAGGTTGGCTACCCTGCGACGCAGACGGTGCACAAGGTTGGCTACCCTGTGGCGCAGACGGTGCACAAGGTTGGCTACCCTGTGGCGCAGACGGTGCACAAGGTTGGCTACCCTGTGGCGCAGACGGTGCACAAGGTTGGCTACCCTGTGGCGCAGACGGTGCACAAGGTTGGCTACCCTGTGGCGCAGACGGTGCACAAGGTTGGCTACCCTGTGGCGCAGACGGTGCACAAGGTTGGCTACCCTGTGGCGCAGACGGTGCACAAGGTTGGCTACCCTGTGGCGCAGACGGTGCACAAGGTTGGCTACCCTGCGACGCAGACGGTGCACAAGGTTGGCTACCCTGTGGCGCAGACGGTGCACAAGGTTGGCTACCCTGCGACGCAGACGGTGCACAAGGTTGGCTACCCTGTGGCGCAGACGGTGCACAAGGTTGGCTACCCTGTGGCGCAGACGGTGCACAAGGTTGGCTACCCTGTGGCGCAGACGGTGCACAAGGTTGGCTACCCTGTGGCGCAGACAGTGCACAAGGTTGGCTGCCCTGCGACGCAGACGGTGCACAAGGTTGGCTACCCTGCGACGCAGACGGTGCACAAGGTTGGCTACCCTGTGGCGCAGACGGTGCACAAGGTTGGCTACCCTGTGGCGCAGACGGTGCACAAGGTTGGCTACCCTGTGGCGCAGACGGTGCACAAGGTTGGCTACCCTGTGGCGCAGACGGTGCACAAGGTTGGCTACCCTGTGGCCTAGACAGTGCACAAGGTTGGCTACTGTAACGGCTAGGGCTTCGCAGGTAGGCTGCGGAGGCCGTTAACAAGTTAGGTTGTAGAAATAGAATGAAACCAAGGAGGTAGGTTAATACATATATTGTTTCTATAGAGTAACACGGCTAGGTCGTGGGTAGGTAGTCACTGAACTGTTTGAATTGAGCACTCGCACACTAGGTTTTTTTTTTTTTTTTTTTTTTGTTTTGGCAGGAGTGGGAAATCCTCATGGACGCCCAGACTGCCTCACTTATGAGACAGTCTGGGCAGTGCCGGACTCTTACCGGCTAAAACCACACTCCTGCCCTTGCTCAGTGTCCCTCTGACATGATCAGAGACCTTGTTTGGCAGTGTTCTAACTAAAGTATCTCTTTTTTTTTTATCGTATTTTTTTTTTTTTTCATCAGTCCTGTTGCAGGAATTAAGGAGTTCCTGGAAGCAGTTGCCTTACTTCTTGTAATATTTCAAAACTTAAATCTAATGTTTTTATTTTCTAACGGGTTTCCTAACATGCTTATATCTTACGTTTATCTAACAACTTATTTCTATATATTTGTTTTTGTATTTTTCCTTTTTTTTTTTTTTGAGTCTACTAATGCTAATACCTATAAAATATTATATTTCTTTCTATACTATTTATAATATGGCTATCATAATATATATACAATATATCATATAGACATAATTTCTTATCCTAATTGTTTAAATTTATCCTCTATCCTATGAATTATAGCTACTAATTTTAAACTCAATTTTCTGTATTTCTCTGAAATTACAATTTTGGCCTGTTTTCCACTACTTTTCATGGTGTTGACCCCCTTCTTCTCGTCAAGGAGCTCGCTCGTCGGTAGCTGCTGACTACCCGTCTCAGGTTAACCGGACACTTTTCCTCAGCCAATCGTACCTTAATCGCAGGCCACCATGCGTTGTCAAAGGCTCCCTCGATATCCAGCGACACCAGCGTGACTATTTTCTTTTGAGCCAGCTTCGCACTGATGTATTGCACAAGAGTGAAGAGGGAGTCCTCAGTGCTTTTTTGGGGCATAAAGCCGTATTGACGAGTACTAATTCCGGGTAGTATGTAAAATTTGAGACGAGCAACCAGCATCTTTTCGTACACTTTCCCTAGGACAGGCAAAAGCCCAATCGGCCTGTACGACTTTGGTACGGTGTACGATTTTTTGCCCGGCTTTCTGAGCACAACCACCGTAGCTTCCTTCCAGGTCTGCGGGAAGTAGTGGTGTGCCAGGCACTTGTTCAACAGTGCCAAGAAGTAATCAGGGTCACATTTAATGGCCTGAGAGCAGATGTCGGCCGTGAAGCCGTCGGCTCCCGGGGCCTTTTTTGGGTTGAACGACATCATAGACCTATCAAGCTCGCTTGGGGTAAACGGTGGGTCATATCGATCATTTTGGCTCCATGCGTTTACTGTCTCTGCCCGTTCTCTGGTTTGGCGATGATCCATGCTGTCGTCCTCCCCTCGGTCCTCGGGATAAAACGTCTCAGCCAACAGCCTCACTGAGCCTTTTGCATCCAGTGTCTTCCCATCCATCTGCAGCGGCAGATCTTCTTCTCTCTTAGCTATCCTTCCCATTACCCTATAAATACCTTCCCATACCCCCTCTCTGTCCTGTTTCCCGCAAAAATTTTTCCAGCTCTCCGTTTGAGCTTTCGTCACTGCTGCCTCATACACCTCTTTCGCTTCCAGGTACAGGCCTACAACCATCGTTCTTCGGACCGGCGCTGCGTTCCTGACTCTCACCTTCCTGGTGGCGACCAATCTCTTCATCTCCGCGAGTTCCTCGGACCACCACGGCATGGTAACCATTTCTGTGCTATGTTTATAAGGTATAGCGTCTCTGCATGTTTCGGTAATAGCCTGCGTGTACATCTTTACTGCCTTTTCTATTTCTTCGATGCTTTGTATGCTTGACAGATCCACTAGAGTTAACTTTCTGTTCTGCATAGCCTGAGACAGTTTCTCACGAAACCGTCCCCAGTTTGCTTTTTTGGTGTTGTAAACTCTAGTGGTCCGTTCGATCGCTATACCTTTGGACTTTGTTAGGTGTATGCTCAAGGTGATGCTATTGTGGTCGGAACTCGTGAGACCCTCTTCAACCCGCCAGCCGTCCACCAGGTCGAGTAAGTCCTCCGAACAGGCCGTCACATCTACGTGGCTGCTGTACCTCACCCCGCCTCACACGGTGTCAAAAGTTGGGATATCCCCCATGTTGAGGATCTGCAAGCCCAACTCTCCCAGCGCTCCACACATCTGCTCCCCTCTCGTGTCTTCATTACTGCTGCCCCACCAAGTACTTTTCGCGTTTGCGTCTCCTCCAATAACCAATCTGCCTGAGCCTATCGCCAGCTCTATCCTTTTGAGATGCTCCAGGTATGGCTCCATGGGCTTGTCCGGCTCGAAGTAGAAGGACACCAGCGTGATCTTCCAGGCTCTGGTTCGGACTCCCACCACGACGATATTGTTTGTGGTGAGTTGTGGGTACTGTAAGATGTCCAAATCTTTATCAAAGACGGCAATTGCCGCCTTTACAGTCCCTTCTCCACCTTCAGAGCCCTGGAAGACCCTTACGCCCCGGTGATTCTTCATCCTTCTCATCCCACCCACATAAGGCTCCTGGAGCATTGCAATGGCGACTTTGCGCTTGTCAGCTTCCAGCAAGAGCTCGTTTGTTGCCAGCTGACTCCGTTGCAGATTGGCCTGGATCAGTTTGTACTCGGTGGTGGTCGCAGGGACAGCTTTAGCAATAAGCTACAGACAGACGCGCCAACGCATCCCATTTAACGCGTATCGGGCACTCGCTATCGAAGGCGTTGTGGTCGGTTTTCCCCACCTTGGCTAACACGCAATTGTGACACTTTGGTGCCTCTGCTGCCAGTCGTGACGGGCAGTTAGCCCGCATGTGGGGCTCACCACAATGTACGCAGAGGTCGGCGGGCTGCGTGCACAGCTTGCGACTATGGCCGAAGCGCAGACAGCGAGTGCATTGCACCAGCGGGGACTGATCCTGCACTCGCACCCGCTGAAGGTCAATGTGCACGCGACCCGCCGAAGTCAACCTCTGCCACAGAGCGGGGGACACCTGCAGGATGACATGACACATGTGGGGGTTCCTCGTCCTACGACGGTACTTCACCCCCAACCTCAGATCCTCTGCAGGTATGTCTCCGACCAGGTGGGTGTTTTGACGTTGCAGGCATTGGGTAACCTCCGCATCCGTGTGGCAGGAGAGAACATCCCTGATGATAACAAGAGGGTCCTTGTTTCTGACCTCTTCCACCACCAGATCACCCTTCTTCTTTATCCGGTCTGTGATTTTTGACATCTCCTCCCTGGTTCTAAAGCCAATCACTACCTTTTGGTTCCTTGCTTTGCGCAGCCGTTCCACCCTAGTGCCCTTATTTTTGGCATCGACCGCCGTCCTGAGCTTCTCAATAACCTCTTCACCGGTGTCCTGATCATTGGTAGATGATACGACCACCGAGTGAAGAGGCTCCTGGGTATGCTGCTTCGGGGTGGCGGCCATTTCGGCGAACGTCGGACCCTGGCCTGCGACGTAACGGGGAGCCTGTTTAAGTTGCTCCGACAGAGCCCGGGTATGTTGTTGGCATTCCTCCAACGCCCGTCTGTGCTCTTCGAGTCCTGCCACAAGGTTCCTCATGAGCTCTGTCGGTTCACCCTTTGTCTGCCCCGATTGCTCAGCCGTCGGTATAGCTGCCGGAATGACCGCAGGTGCAGGCGCGACAGGGACTCTGCCTCGTTCTGCCTCTTTTACGAGCTCAAATAGCCTGTTGATTGCACTGGGTTAGGTTAGGTTAGGTTAGGTTAGGTTGTACCTGGGATTGGTGCTCGACAGCCGGTGGGACTTCGGACCCCACTTCCGGCGGCTGGTGCCAAGTTGATGGGCGCGGCTGGGGCGCTGTCAACGCTGCTTCCCAATCTGGGGGGCCCGAGCGCCGCCTGTAGGCGACTCTACGTGGGGATCGTGCGATCGATGGCCCTGTACGGGGCCCCGATCTGGGCGGCTGACCTGACGGCCGGTAGCATTGCTGTTCTGCGGAGGTCGCAGAGAGCGATGGCCGTCAGAGTCATCAGGGGGTATCGCACGATCTCCTACGAGGCGGCTTGTGCACTGGCCGGATCCCCGCCCTGGGACCTGGAGGCGAAATTACTCGCGTCATTGTATCGGTGGCGCGAGGAAATGCAGGCGCGAGGTGAGCGACCGATGCAGCGACTAATGGAGCAGCGTCGGTTGCTGCTTCGCGAGGTCCTGGTGGCGGAATGGCGGGACAGGCTCTCACGCCCTACCGCCGGCCTCGGCACCATCGAGGCGGTCCGGCCGGTGCTCGACCTTTGGCTCGGGAGGAGGCACGGCTCCTTGTCGTTTCGGGTGACGCAGGTGCTCTCGGGGCATGGTTGCTTCGGGAAGTACCTGTGTCGCATAACCAGGGAGCCAGACGCCCGGTGTCACCACTGCGTCGACTGTCGGGAGGACACGGCGCGGCATACGCTGGCAGAGTGTGCCGCTTGGGAGGAGCCGCGCCGTGCCCTCATCTCTAGAGTAGGCAGTGACCTGTCGCTGCCGGCTGTCGTTAATTCGATGGTCGGCAGCGAGGAGTCCTGGGACGCGGTGGTTTCCTTCTGCGAGACAGTCATCTCGCAGAAGGAGGCTGCGGAAAGGGAGAGGGAGATCACATCCTCTCACCCAGCCCGCAGCAGGCGCACTGGGCGTCGGCGGAGGGCGGACAACGCCCTCTTCCAGCCCCCCTAAATGGGTCCAGGGGCGACGGACTCGGGGACGTCCGTCACCCCCCCATACATCGGACCCGAGGTGGCGGCGCGTAGTGTTCCACGCGCGCCCCTCTTAGACGTCGCGGGGGGAGTCAAACACCTCACTCCCCCCCTCGACACGAGGAGAGGTCTGCCGTGGCGGGCCGGCACCAGCCGGGGGTTGCGGAAGGATCGTAAGTTCCCGCGACCCTCGGCGTAGGTGTGAGATGGAACACCGGGGTGGTTTTTAGTCAGTAAGAGTCTGACAGACCCCTCCGCCCGCCCCAGGGCGGAGGACATCCATGAGGATTTTCCACCCCGAAAAAAAAAAAAAAAAAAAAAAAAAAGGTTAGGTTAGGTTAGGTTAGGTTAGGGTTGACGTGCTAGGGAAGAGTTGCTGGAGACCTTGGACGGGGATCCGTGGGGGCGTCCTTACCGTATGGTACGAGGAAAACTTCGTCCCTGGGTCCCCCCACTTACGGAGGGTCTCCAACCTCAGCTGCTAGAAGAAGTAGTTGCGGCACTCTTCCCTGCAAGAGCGGAACACGTGCCACCATCAATGGCTCCGCCTGCTACTGCAGAGTCGGAAGAAGTCGTCAGCGCGGGCGTCCCTGAGGTGACAGAAGTCGACATGAGGGCAGCCGTGATGCGACTCCGGGCGAAAAACACTGCCCCGGGGCCTGACGGAGTACCCGGCCGCGCCCTAGTTCTCGCCCTAAAGGCCCTAGAGCCCCGACTAAGAGGACTCTATTCAGCGTGCCTCGAGCAGGGCCAGTTTCCCAATCACTGGAAGACCGGTTCGTTGGTCCTGCTCAGGAAGGCGGGACGCCCTGCGGAATCTCCGTCTGCGTACCGGCCCATAGTGCTGCTTGACGAGGTGGGCAAGTTGTTCGAGCGGATTGTCGCGGACCGCCTCGTCAGCCACTTGTGCAGAGATGGGCCGGACCTGGACGACAATCAGTACGGTTTTCGGCATGGGCGCTCCACCATAGACGCAATTATGCGGGTGAGAGTCCTGGCGGAGGAAGCGGTGTCTCGGGGCGGGGTGGTGCTGGCGGTGTCCTTGGACATATCCAACGCCTTCAACACCCTGCCCTGGAGTTGTATTAGGGAGGCGCTGCGTTATCATCGGGTGCCTCCCTACCTCCGCCACGTGGTCGGGGCTTATTTGGCAGAAAGGAGTGTCACCTACAGGGGACGCGACGGCAGAGGTCAGCGAGAGATGTCGTGCGGTGTTCCACAGGGTTCGGTTCTAGGACCACTCCTGTGGAACATCGGGTACGACTGGGTTCTGAGGGGCGAGCTCCAGCCGGGGGTGAACCTGACGTGTTACGCGGACGACACGCTGGTCACAGCTCGGGGGAGCTCACACAGGGAGGCAGCGTTGCTGGCTACGGCTGCGGTCTCGCAGGTGGTGAACCGCATCCGGCGCCTGGGCCTGGAGGTGGCCCTCAACAAGTCGGAGGCTATCATTTTCCATGGCCCCCGACGAGCGCCGCCGCCGGGATCACATGTCGTGGTCGGGGGGACCCGGATCGCTGTCGAGTCAACCATGAAGTACCTGGGATTGGTGCTCGACAGCCGTTGGGACTTCAGCCCCCACTTTCGGCGGCTGGCGCCCAAGTTGATGGGCGCGGCGGGCGCGCTGTCAACGCTGCTTCCCAATTTGGGGGGCCCAAGTACCGCCTGCAGGCGGTTGTACGTGGGGATCGTGCGATCCATGGCCCTGTATGGGGCCCCAGTGTGGGCGGCTGACCTGACGGCCCGCAGTATTGCAGTGTTGCGAGTACCGCAGAGGACGATGGCCGTCAGAGTCATCAGAGGGTATCGCACGATCTCCTACGAGGCGGCTTGTGCGCTGGCCGGAACCCCGCCGTGGGACCTGGAAGCGAGAGCCCTCGCGTCACTACATCGGTGGCGTGAGGAGGCGCGGACGCGGGGCGTAGTACTGGTGCAGCGGCAGATTACGCTGCTCCGGTCTGAACTCCGTCAGGTCTTGGTGGCGGAGTGGCGTGACAGGCTTTTGCGCCCTACCGCCGGCTTCGTCACCATCGAGGCGGTCCGGCCAGTGCTCGACGATTGGCTCGGGAGGAGGCACGGCTCCCTGTCATTTAGAGCGGCGCAGGTGCTCTCGGGGCACGACTGCTTCGGGAAGTACCTGTGTCGCATAGGCAGGGAGCCGGACGCTCGGTGTCATCACTGCGTCCATTGTCTGGAGGACACGGCGTGGCATACGCTTGCAGAGTGTGCAGCTTGGGAGGAGCCGCGCCGTGCCCTCATTTCGGAAGTGGGAAGCGACCTATCGCTGCCGGCTGTGATTCGTTCTATGGTCGGTGGCGCAGCGTCGTGGGACGCGGTGATCTCCTTCTGCGAAAAGGTCATGTCCCAGAAGGAGGCAGCGGAAAGGGAGAGGGAGATTTCAAGTGCTCTCCCGGCCCGCAGCAGGCGCACCGGGCGTCGGCAGAGGGCTGACAATGCCCTCTTCCGGCCCCCCTAAATGGGTCCAAGGGCGGCGGACTCGGGGACGTCTGCCGCCCCCCACTCCACAGGACCCGAGGTGGTGGCGCGTAGTGTTCCACGCGCGCCCCTCTCAGACGTCGCGGGGGGAGTCAAACACCTCACTCCCCTCGCTCGACAAGACGGAGCCCGCAGACGCGGGCTAGCACCAGTCGGGGGCTGCGTTGAAGAGTGCTTAAGTGCCCCCGTAGCCCCCGGTGCAAGTGTGCGAGGGAACACCGGGGTGGTTTTAGTCAGTAAGAGTCTGACAGACCCCTCTGTCCACCCCAGGACAGAGGACATCCATGAGGATTTCCACCCCGTCACCAAAAAAAAAAAAAAAAAAAAAAGGTTAGGTTAGGTTAGGTTAGGTTTCTGGGCGGCTGACCTGATCTGGGCGGCTGACCTGACGGCCGGTAGCATTGCTGTTCTGCGGAGGCCGCAGAGAGCGATGGCCGTCAGAGTCATCAGGGGGTATCGCACAATCTCCTACGAGGCGGCTTGTGCACTGGCCGGATCCCCGCCCTGGGACCTGGAGGCGAAATTACTCGCGTCATTGTATCGGTGGCGCGAGGAAATGCAGGCGCGAGGTGAGCGACCGATGCAGCGACTAATGGAGCAGCGTCGGTTGCTGCTTCGCGAGGTCCTGGTGGCGGAATGGCGGGACAGGCTCTCACGCCCTACCGCTGGCCTCGGCACCATCGAGGCGGTCCGGCCGGTGCTCGACCTTTGGCTCGGGAGGAGGCACGGCTCCTTGTCGTTTCGGGTGACGCAGGTGCTCTCGGGGCATGGTTGCTTCGGGAAGTACCTGTGTTGCATAACCAGGGAGCCAGACGCCCGGTGTCACCACTGCGTCGACTGTCGGGAGGACACGGCGCGGCATACGCTGGCAGAGTGTGCCGCTTGGGAGGAGCCGCGCCGTGCCCTCATCTCTAGAGTAGGCAGTGACCTGTCGCTGCCGGCTGTCGTTAATTCGATGGTCGGCAGCGAGGAGTCCTGGAACGCGGTGGTTTCCTTCTGCGAGACAGTCATCTCGCAGAAGGAGGCTGCGGAAAGGGAGAGGGAGATCACATCCTCTCACCCAGCCCGCAGCAGGCGCACTGGGCGTCGGCGGAGGGCGGACAACGCCCTCTTCCAGCCCCCCTAAATGGGTCCAGGGGCGACGGACTCGGGGACGTCCGTCGCCCCCCATAAATCGGACCCGAGGTGGCGGCGCGTAGTGTTCCACGCGCGCCCCTCTTAGACGTCGCGGGGGGAGTCAAACACCTCACTCCCCCCTTCGACACGAGGAGAGGCCTGCCGTGGCGGGCCGGCACCAGCCGGGGGTTGCGGAAGGATCGTAAGTTCCCGCGACCCTCGGCGTAGGTGTGAGATGGAACACTGGGGTGGTTTTTAGTCAGTAAGAGTCTGACAGACCCCTCCGCCCGCCCCAGGGCGGAGGACATCCATGAGGATTTTCCACCCCGAAACAAAAAAAAAAAAAAAAAAGGTTAGGTTAGGTTAGGTTAGGTTAGGTTAGGTTAGGTTAGGTTAGGTTAGGTTAGGTTAGGTTAGGTTAGGTTAGGTTAGGTTAGGTTAGGTTAGGTTTTTTTTTTTTTTTTTTTTTTTTTTTTTTGTTTTGGCAGGAGTGGGAAATCCTCATGGACGCCTAGACTGCCTCACTTATGAGACAGTCTGGGCAGTGCCGGACTCTTACCGGCTAAAACCACACTCCTGCCCTTGCTCAGTGTCCCTCTGACATGATCAGAGACCTTGTTTGGCAGTGTTCTCATTAAAGTGTCTCTTTTCATTGTATTTTTGTCATCAGTCCTGTTGCAGGAATTAAGGAGTTCCTGGAAGCAGTTGCCTTACTTCATGTAATATTTCAAAACTTAAATCTAATGTATTTTATTTTTCTAACGGGTTTCCTAACAAGCTTATATCTTACGTTTATCTAACAACTTATTTCTATATGTTTGTTTTTGTATTTTTCCTTTTTATTTTTTGAGTCTACCAATGCTAATACCTATAAAATATTATATTTATTTCTATACTATATTTATAATATGGCTATCATAATATATATCAATATATCATATACATATAATTTCTTATCCTAATTGTTTAAATTTATTCCCTATCCTATGAATTTTAGCTTCTAATTTTAAAACTGAATTTTTTGTATTTCTTACTTATTATTATGATACATAATCTATATACTTATTATATATTTAGTATCATATTTTTCTTAAACTTACTTATTTCTATTAATTACAAGCGATGCTATTTCCGTACAATATTTGAGGAACTCTTTTCTCTGTTTCCCTTCCAAAAGTGTTGGCAGATTTTGGGCATCCAATGCAACGGCGAGTCGCTGCTCCGTATCGTACCGCATCCTTGCCGTGATCGGGCACTCCAGCAGTATGTGCAGCACGGTCTCCTCCACACCAGGCTCACAGGCGCACGATGGATTCTCTTTACATCTGAAGCGTTTCAGGTATGCAGAGAACCCACCGTGCCCCGTCAGTATTTGCGTGGTTATGCTCGTTGGAGCCATCCTGCGTACCACACCGTACGCCACCACCGCGTCCGGAAAGAACAGCTTTGTGCCCGAAGCCGTGTCACCCGACTTATATCTCCCGTTCCATTCGTCAAGCGTTTCCGACCGGATTCTTCGCTTGACGAATGATACGGGACACAGATCGTAATCCGGCCTCTTCCTCAACCCCAGGGCGGCCTCCTTCGCGAGTTGGTCAGCTCTCTCGTTTCCCTCCAACCCGGCGTGGGCCTTGATCCAGAACAAGGAGACACTCTTGTTCTGGAGTTTACAGCGTCGTATGGTGTCTCTAGTTTCCACGGCCAGAGGGTGGGAGGAACCAACATTGGTCACTGACTGAAGAGCCGCCATAGAGTCGCTGAAGATGCCGACCGTGGCTTCGCTGCGCTTGAGCGCCTCCTCTGCCGCTCTTTTTATGGCCAGGAGTTCAGCCTGATAGACGGTACAGTAGGACGGCAAGGCGAGTTTGAGGGCCTTTATTTCGGTGGCGCTATTCCACAAGGATAGCGCCGCTCCGACCCTGCCCTCAGTCTTGCTGCCGTCGGTGAAGATCCTCACGGCGTAATCGCCGTGGTTATTATATTGTTCCTCGTCTATCAGGCTTCCAAACTCCAGACTTATTTGCTCCGCGGGGTGCGGGGCCTCTATCGCTGGGGCCATCCGTTCCACCTCCCTGTCTCCTAGTGCAGGCTGGGGCACTCCCCTCTTGGCTTCGTAGAGCGCAGCCGCTTCCCGGATTCGGAGGTCGAGTGGGAGTATCCCAGCCAGAACCAGTGCCGAGTTTAGGGAGACTGTGCGGTAGGCTCTGCACAGCTTTTGGGCAAATCCTCTTTGGACTATGTTGAGCTGCTTTATGACACCTTGTTTATTAGCAGCTGGTGCCCACGCGCTCGCGGCGTACAAAATAATCGGTTCCACTGCTGCAGTGTATATAGCCCTTATCACCTCCGGGTGCAGTCCCCAACTGACCCGGGCTGCTCTGGCCAGCCGCTTATAAACTGTTATCGCCTTCTTACAGACGGCAGCTACGTGTTGGTTAAAAGTAAGTTTGGCGTCGATGACAAGTCCTAATATTTTAATATCTTGGGACATTCCAATGTCGATCCCGCCCATGCTCAGGCGCGGCGTGTCGTACTTGAGTCTCCGCGTTAATACCATCGCACAAGTTTTGTGCGGCGCGAACTTCAGCCGATTTCTGACACCCCATGCGCGAACATGTTCGAGAGCGGCATTGGCTTGTCCCTCGATTTCTTGGGCTGTTTTGCCGTCAAAAACCAACACCACATCGTCTGCGAATGCCTGGCAGTAGCTGCCCCCAATCTCCAACTGTTTGAGGAGCGGGTCGAGCAGCAGATTCCAAAAGATGGGCCCCCCTATTGACCCCTGGACGCACCCTTTGCTGGTTCGTCTTCTGCTCTCCTCCCCGGCATACCTCACGGTGACCACCCTGTCACTGAGGTAGCTGCCGACTACCCGTCTCAGGTTAACCGGACACTTTTCCTCAGCCAATCGTACCTTAATCGCAGGCCACCATGCGTTGTCAAAGGCTCCCTCGATATCCAGCGACACCAGCGTGACTATTTTCTTTTGAGCCAGCTTCGCACGGATGTATTGCACAAGGGTGAAGAGGGAGTCCTCAGTGCTTTTTTGGGGCATAAAGCCGTATTGACGAGTACTAATTCCGGGTAGTATGTAAAATTTGAGACGAGCAACCAGCATCTTTTCGTACACTTTCCCTAGGACAGGCAAAAGCCCAATCGGCCTGTACGACTTTGGTACGGTGTACGATTTTTTGCCTGGCTTTCTGAGCACAACCACCGTAGCTTCCTTCCAGGTCTGCGGGAAGTAGTGGTGTGCCAGGCACTTGTTCAACAGTGCCAAGAAGTAGTCAGGGTCACATTTAATGGCCTGAGAGCAGATGTCGGCCGTGAAGCCGTCGGCTCCCGGGGCCTTTTTTGGGTTGAACGACATCATAGACCTATCAAGCTCGCTTGGGGTAAACGGTGGGTCATATCGATCATTTTGGCTCCATGCGTTTACTGTCTCTGCCCGTTCTCTGGTTTGGCGATGATCCATGCTGTCGTCCTCCTCTCGGTCCTCGGGATAAAACGTCTCAGCCAACAGCCTCACTGAGCCTTTTGCATCCAGTGTCTTCCCATCCATCTGCAGCGGCAGATCTTCTTCTCTCTTAGCTATCCTTCCCATTACCCTATAAATACCTTCCCATACCCCCTCTCTGTCCTGTTTCCCGCAAAATTTTTTCCAGCTCTCCGTTTGAGCTTTCGTCACTGCTGCCTCATACTCCTCTTTCGCTTCCAGGTACAGGCCTACAACCATCGCTCTTCGGACCGGCGCTGCGTTCCTGACTCTCACCTTCCTGGTGGCGACCAATCTCTTCATCTCCGCGAGTTCCTCGGACCACCACGGCATGGTAACTATTTCTGTGCTACGTTTATAAGGTATAGCGTCTCTGCATGTTTCGGTAATAGCCTGCGTGTACATCTTTACTGCCTTTTCTATTTCTTCGATGCTTTGTATGCTTGACAGATCCACTAGAGTTAACTTTCTGTTCTGCATAGCCTGAGACAGTTTCTCACGAAACCGTCCCCAGCTTGCTTTTTTGGTGTTGTAAACTCTAGTGGTCCGTTCGATCGCTATACCTTTGGACTTTGTTAGGTGTATGCTCATGGTGATGCTATTGTGGTCGGAACTCGTGAGACCCTCTTCGACCCGCCAGCCGTCCACCAGGTCGAGTAAGTCCTCCGAACAGGCCGTCACATCTACGTGGCTGCTGTACCGCACCCCGCCTCTCACGGTGTCAAAAGTTGGGATATCCCCCGTGTTGAGGATCTGCAAGCCCAACTCTCCCAGCGCTCCACACATCTGCTCCCCTCTCGAGTCTTCATTACTGCTGCCCCACCAAGTACTTTTCGCGTTTGCGTCTCCTCCAATAACCAATCTGCCTGAGCCTATCGCCAGCTCTATCCTTTTGAGATGCTCCAGGTATGGCTCCATGGGCTTGTCCGGCTCGAAGTAGAAGGACACCAGCGTGATCTTCCAGGCTCTGGTTCGGACTCCCACCACGACGATATTGTTTGTGGTGAGTTGTGGGTACTGTAAGATGTCCAAATCTTTATCAAAGACGGCAATTGCCGCCTTTACAGTCCCTTCTCCACCTTCAGAGCCCTGGAAGACCCTTACGCCCCGGTGATTCTTCATCCTTCTCATCCCACCCACATAAGGCTCCTGGAGCATTGCAATGGCGACTTTGCGCTTGTCAGCTTCCAGCAAGAGCTCGTTTGTTGCCAGCTGACTCCGTTGCAGATTGGCCTGGATCAGTTTGTACTCGGTGGTGGTCGCAGGGACAGCTTTAGCAATAAGCTACAGACAGACGCGCCAACGCATCCCATTTAACGCGTATCGGGCACTCGTTATCGAAGGCGTTGTGGTCGGTTTTCCCCACCTTGGCTAACACGCAATTGTGACACTTTGGTGCCTCTGCCGCCAGTCGTGACGGGCAGTCAGCCCGCATGTGGGGCTCACCACAATGTACGCAGAGGTCGGCGGGCTGCGTGCACAGCTTGCGACTATGGCCGAAGCGCAGACAGCGAGTGCATTGCACCAGCGGGGACTGATCCTGCACCCGCACCCGCTGAAGGTCGATGTGCACGCGACCCGCCGAAGTCAACCTCTGCCACAGAGCGGGGGACACCTGCAGGATGACGTGACACATGTGGGGGTTCCTCGTCCTACGACGGTACTTCACCCCCAACCTCAGATCCTCTGCAGGTATGTCTCCGACCAGGTGGGTGTTTTGCCGTTGCAGGCATTGGGTAACCTCCGCATCCGTGTGGCAGGAGAGAACATCCCTGATGATAACAAGAGGGTCCTTGTTTCTGACCTCTTCCACCACCAGATCACCCTTCTTCTTTATCCGGTCTGTGACTTTTGACATCTCCTCCCTGGTTCTAAAGCCAATCACCACCTTTTGATTCCTTGCTTTGCGCAGCCGTTCCACCCTGGTGCCCTCATTTCTGGCATCGACCGCCGTCCTGAGCTTCTCAATAACCTCTTCACCGGTGTCCTGATCATTGGTAGATGATACGACCACCGAGTGAAGAGGCTCTTGGATATGCTGCTTCGGGGTGGCGGCCATTTCGGCGAAAGTCGGACCCTGGCCCGCGACGTAACGGGGGGCCTGCTTAAGTTGCTCCGACAGAGCCCGGGTATGTTGTTGGCATTCCTCCAACGCCCGTCTATGCTCTTCGAGTCCTGCCACAAGGTTCCTCATGAGCTCTGTCGGTACACCCGTCGTCTGCCCCAACGGTTCTGCTGTCGGTGTGGCCGCTGGTATGACCGCAGGTGCAGGCGCGACAGGGACTCTGCCTCGTTCCGCCTCTTTTACTAGCTCAAAGAGCCTATTTATCGCACTGACTACCTCCGTCTTAATCTCTGTTTTAAGGTTGCGAGAGTTGCCCAAATGAAGCTTAGCTTTATTTAGGCAAGCTCTCGCCTCCGCTGTGAGGTTGGGGTAGCCAGATTCCGACCTCTTTGGCAGTTTCGCCAAGTCCGCGGGCACTCGTCGCATCTCCGAAGTGCATGGAGCTGGTGGTGTGTCTTCCCGCTTTGTGTTAGCCGGAGACTTGGCCTGAGGCTGAGCTTTCCCGGCCTCCCATTCCCCGACACTGCGCCTCACACTAGGAAGCGAGGGTTCAGCCTTCTCGGTTGCGCGCGGCGAGCCCCCAGAGGCCGGTGAGCCCGCGTTATTCTTTGCTGGTGTGCGGATCATGTTTCCAGTAGAGGTGAAGGTGGTATTCATTTACAGAGGACACTGCTGATACCTCTGGGTCCCTGTAAAGGGGGGACAACACAGAGAGTATCCTAGAATTAAATAAGATAAACTAATCCTACGGTCGCACGACCGTAAGGTCAATACAAGTAAAAATAAATTTAATAAAAGAGCTTAAATGAATAACTAATTTTTTCCCAAAATCGCAAGATTACCTGCCTAGTAGCAAAAGGGTGGGCGGGCGGGCAATTTTTTGAGTTTCTATATTCGCTAGGCGCACGTGCGAGGTGTCAAAAGACGCGTCTCCGCGCGGGCCAGCGATCTGTGCAGTTGCTGAAAATTATGCGGAACAAAAATTTTGAATTTCAGGCAAAAAACGTGTTTTTCGACCGAAAATTATGTAAAAACCAAGAATTTGAACCACCAAACGGGACTCGAGCACGCGGATCGCGCACCAGAGTACAGGTAAGGCAGGTATGTATCTATTGAAACTAAAAAGAATGACGATTTTTTGGACAATTTTGAGAAAAAATTAAAATTAGGATTCCGTAAAGAAAAATATTGAGAATTTTTCTAAGTCGATGGGCGGAAAAAATTTTTCGCGTTTTCGTCAATTTTAACTAGTCAAAAAGTAGTACGGAGCCTATTAAAGATCAAATTAGCTGAAAACAGCTTCAAAATGCGTCACCTGGATGCAAAGTTATAACGATTTTATGTATTTACTGAACGGCTAAGGTGGATTCGGTAGGTATATGAAATTATTGAATACAAAGTTTTTTGAGTTTCTATATTCGCTAGGCGCACGTGCGAGGTGTCAAAAGACGCGTCTCCGCGCGGGCCAGCGATCTGTGCAGTTGCTGAAAATTATGCGGAACAAAAATTTTGAATTTCAGGCAAAAAACGTGTTTTTCGACCGAAAATTATGTAAAAACCAAGAATTTGAACCACCAAACGGGACTCGAGCACGCGGATCGCGCACCAGAGTACAGGTAAGGCAGGTATGTATCTATTGAAACTAAAAAGAATGACGATTTTTTGGACAATTTTGAGAAAAAATTAAAATTAGGATTCCGTAAAGAAAAATATTGAGAATTTTTCTAAGTCGATGGGCGGAAAAAATTTTTCGCGTTTTCGTCAATTTTAACTAGTCAAAAAGTAGTACGGAGCCTATTAAAGATCAAATTAGCTGAAAACAGCTTCAAAATGCGTCACCTGGATGCAAAGTTATAACGATTTTATGTATTTACTGAACGGCTAAGGTGGATTCGGTAGGTATATGAAATTATTGAATACAAAGTTTTTTGAGTTTCTATATTCGCTAGGCGCACGTGCGAGGTGTCAAAAGACGCGTCTCCGCGCGGGCCAGCGATCTGTGCAGTTGCTGAAAATTATGCTGAACAAAAATTTTGAATTTCAGGCAAAAAACGTGTTTTTCGACCGAAAATTATGTAAAAACCAAGAATTTGAACCACCAAACGGGACTCGAGCACGCGGATCGCGCACCAGAGTACAGGTAAGGCAGGTATGTATCTATTGAAACTAAAAAGAATGACGATTTTTTGGACAATTTTGAGAAAAAATTAAAACTAGGATTCCGTAAAGAAAAATATTGAGAATTTTTCTAAGTCGATGGGCGGAAAAAATTTTTCGCGTTTTCGTCAATTTTAACTAGTCAAAAAGTAGTACGGAGCCTATTAAAGATCAAATTAGCTGAAAACAGCTTCAAAATGCGTCACCTGGATGCAAAGTTATAACGATTTTATGTATTTACTGAACGGCTAAGGTGGATTCGGTAGGTATATGAAATTATTGAATACAAAGTTTTTTGAGTTTCTATATTCGCTAGGCGCACGTGCGAGGTGTCAAAAGACGCGTCTCCGCGCGGGCCAGCGATCTGTGCAGTTGCTGAAAATTATGCTGAACAAAAATTTTGAATTTCAGGCAAAAAACGTGTTTTTCGACCGAAAATTATGTAAAAACCAAGAATTTGAACCACCAAACGGGACTCGAGCACGCGGATCGCGCACCAGAGTACAGGTAAGGCAGGTATGTATCTATTGAAACTAAAAAGAATGACGATTTTTTGGACAATTTTGAGAAAAAATTAAAACTAGGATTCCGTAAAGAAAAATATTGAGAATTTTTCTAAGTCGATGGGCGGAAAAAATTTTTCGCGTTTTCGTCAATTTTAACTAGTCAAAAAGTAGTACGGAGCCTATTAAAGATCAAATTAGCTGAAAACAGCTTCAAAATGCGTCACCTGGATGCAAAGTTATAACGATTTTATGTATTTACTGAACGGCTAAGGTGGATTCGGTAGGTATATGAAATTATTGAATACAAAGTTTTTTGAGTTTCTATATTCGCTAGGCGCACGTGCGAGGTGTCAAAAGACGCGTCTCCGCGCGGGCCAGCGATCTGTGCAGTTGCTGAAAATTATGCTGAACAAAAATTTTGAATTTCAGGCAAAAAACGTGTTTTTCGACCGAAAATTATGTAAAAACCAAGAATTTGAACCACCAAACGGGACTCGAGCACGCGGATCGCGCACCAGAGTACAGGTAAGGCAGGTATGTATCTATTGAAACTAAAAAGAATGACGATTTTTTGGACAATTTTGAGAAAAAATTAAAACTAGGATTCCGTAAAGAAAAATATTGAGAATTTTTCTAAGTCGATGGGCGGAAAAAATTTTTCGCGTTTTCGTCAATTTTAACTAGTCAAAAAGTAGTACGGAGCCTATTAAAGATCAAATTAGCTGAAAACAGCTTCAAAATGCGTCACCTGGATGCAAAGTTATAACGATTTTATGTATTTACTGAACGGCTAAGGTGGATTCGGTAGGTATATGAAATTATTGAATACAAAGTTTTTTGAGTTTCTATATTCGCTAGGCGCACGTGCGAGGTGTCAAAAGACGCGTCTCCGCGCGGGCCAGCGATCTGTGCAGTTGCTGAAAATTATGCTGAACAAAAATTTTGAATTTCAGGCAAAAAACGTGTTTTTCGACCGAAAATTATGTAAAAACCAAGAATTTGAACCACCAAACGGGACTCGAGCACGCGGATCGCGCACCAGAGTACAGGTAAGGCAGGTATGTATCTATTGAAACTAAAAAGAATGACGATTTTTTGGACAATTTTGAGAAAAAATTAAAACTAGGATTCCGTAAAGAAAAATATTGAGAATTTTTCTAAGTCGATGGGCGGAAAAAATTTTTCGCGTTTTCGTCAATTTTAACTAGTCAAAAAGTAGTACGGAGCCTATTAAAGATCAAATTAGCTGAAAACAGCTTCAAAATGCGTCACCTGGATGCAAAGTTATAACGATTTTATGTATTTACTGAACGGCTAAGGTGGATTCGGTAGGTATATGAAATTATTGAATACAAAGTTTTTTGAGTTTCTATATTCGCTAGGCGCACGTGCGAGGTGTCAAAAGACGCGTCTCCGCGCGGGCCAGCGATCTGTGCAGTTGCTGAAAATTATGCGGAACAAAAATTTTGAATTTCAGGCAAAAAACGTGTTTTTCGACCGAAAATTATGTAAAAACCAAGAATTTGAACCACCAAACGGGACTCGAGCACGCGGATCGCGCACCAGAGTACAGGTAAGGCAGGTATGTATCTATTGAAACTAAAAAGAATGACGATTTTTTGGACAATTTTGAGAAAAAATTAAAATTAGGATTCCGTAAAGAAAAATA
The DNA here is from genome assembly GCA_947568875.1 of Fissipunctia ypsillon. NCBI lineage: Eukaryota > Metazoa > Arthropoda > Insecta > Lepidoptera > Noctuidae > Fissipunctia > Fissipunctia ypsillon. The sequence continues at coordinate 16,376,742 of OX387668.1, forward strand.
TTGAGAATTTTTCTAAGTCGATGGGCGGAAAAAATTTTTCGCGTTTTCGTCAATTTTAACTAGTCAAAAAGTAGTACGGAGCCTATTAAAGATCAAATTAGCTGAAAACAGCTTCAAAATGCGTCACCTGGATGCAAAGTTATAACGATTTTATGTATTTACTGAACGGCTAAGGTGGATTCGGTAGGTATATGAAATTATTGAATACAAAGTTTTTTGAGTTTCTATATTCGCTAGGCGCACGTGCGAGGTGTCAAAAGACGCGTCTCCGCGCGGGCCAGCGATCTGTGCAGTTGCTGAAAATTATGCGGAACAAAAATTTTGAATTTCAGGCAAAAAACGTGTTTTTCGACCGAAAATTATGTAAAAACCAAGAATTTGAACCACCAAACGGGACTCGAGCACGCGGATCGCGCACCAGAGTACAGGTAAGGCAGGTATGTATCTATTGAAACTAAAAAGAATGACGATTTTTTGGACAATTTTGAGAAAAAATTAAAATTAGGATTCCGTAAAGAAAAATATTGAGAATTTTTCTAAGTCGATGGGCGGAAAAAATTTTTCGCGTTTTCGTCAATTTTAACTAGTCAAAAAGTAGTACGGAGCCTATTAAAGATCAAATTAGCTGAAAACAGCTTCAAAATGCGTCACCTGGATGCAAAGTTATAACGATTTTATGTATTTACTGAACGGCTAAGGTGGATTCGGTAGGTATATGAAATTATTGAATACAAAGTTTTTTGAGTTTCTATATTCGCTAGGCGCACGTGCGAGGTGTCAAAAGACGCGTCTCCGCGCGGGCCAGCGATCTGTGCAGTTGCTGAAAATTATGCGGAACAAAAATTTTGAATTTCAGGCAAAAAACGTGTTTTTCGACCGAAAATTATGTAAAAACCAAGAATTTGAACCACCAAACGGGACTCGAGCACGCGGATCGCGCACCAGAGTACAGGTAAGGCAGGTATGTATCTATTGAAACTAAAAAGAATGACGATTTTTTGGACAATTTTGAGAAAAAATTAAAATTAGGATTCCGTAAAGAAAAATATTGAGAATTTTTCTAAGTCGATGGGCGGAAAAAATTTTTCGCGTTTTCGTCAATTTTAACTAGTCAAAAAGTAGTACGGAGCCTATTAAAGATCAAATTAGCTGAAAACAGCTTCAAAATGCGTCACCTGGATGCAAAGTTATAACGATTTTATGTATTTACTGAACGGCTAAGGTGGATTCGGTAGGTATATGAAATTATTGAATACAAAGTTTTTTGAGTTTCTATATTCGCTAGGCGCACGTGCGAGGTGTCAAAAGACGCGTCTCCGCGCGGGCCAGCGATCTGTGCAGTTGCTGAAAATTATGCGGAACAAAAATTTTGAATTTCAGGCAAAAAACGTGTTTTTCGACCGAAAATTATGTAAAAACCAAGAATTTGAACCACCAAACGGGACTCGAGCACGCGGATCGCGCACCAGAGTACAGGTAAGGCAGGTATGTATCTATTGAAACTAAAAAGAATGACGATTTTTTGGACAATTTTGAGAAAAAATTAAAATTAGGATTCCGTAAAGAAAAATATTGAGAATTTTTCTAAGTCGATGGGCGGAAAAAATTTTTCGCGTTTTCGTCAATTTTAACTAGTCAAAAAGTAGTACGGAGCCTATTAAAGATCAAATTAGCTGAAAACAGCTTCAAAATGCGTCACCTGGATGCAAAGTTATAACGATTTTATGTATTTACTGAACGGCTAAGGTGGATTCGGTAGGTATATGAAATTATTGAATACAAAGTTTTTTGAGTTTCTATATTCGCTAGGCGCACGTGCGAGGTGTCAAAAGACGCGTCTCCGCGCGGGCCAGCGATCTGTGCAGTTGCTGAAAATTATGCGGAACAAAAATTTTGAATTTCAGGCAAAAAACGTGTTTTTCGACCGAAAATTATGTAAAAACCAAGAATTTGAACCACCAAACGGGACTCGAGCACGCGGATCGCGCACCAGAGTACAGGTAAGGCAGGTATGTATCTATTGAAACTAAAAAGAATGACGATTTTTTGGACAATTTTGAGAAAAAATTAAAATTAGGATTCCGTAAAGAAAAATATTGAGAATTTTTCTAAGTCGATGGGCGGAAAAAATTTTTCGCGTTTTCGTCAATTTTAACTAGTCAAAAAGTAGTACGGAGCCTATTAAAGATCAAATTAGCTGAAAACAGCTTCAAAATGCGTCACCTGGATGCAAAGTTATAACGATTTTATGTATTTACTGAACGGCTAAGGTGGATTCGGTAGGTATATGAAATTATTGAATACAAAGTTTTTTGAGTTTCTATATTCGCTAGGCGCACGTGCGAGGTGTCAAAAGACGCGTCTCCGCGCGGGCCAGCGATCTGTGCAGTTGCTGAAAATTATGCTGAACAAAAATTTTGAATTTCAGGCAAAAAACGTGTTTTTCGACCGAAAATTATGTAAAAACCAAGAATTTGAACCACCAAACGGGACTCGAGCACGCGGATCGCGCACCAGAGTACAGGTAAGGCAGGTATGTATCTATTGAAACTAAAAAGAATGACGATTTTTTGGACAATTTTGAGAAAAAATTAAAACTAGGATTCCGTAAAGAAAAATATTGAGAATTTTTCTAAGTCGATGGGCGGAAAAAATTTTTCGCGTTTTCGTCAATTTTAACTAGTCAAAAAGTAGTACGGAGCCTATTAAAGATCAAATTAGCTGAAAACAGCTTCAAAATGCGTCACCTGGATGCAAAGTTATAACGATTTTATGTATTTACTGAACGGCTAAGGTGGATTCGGTAGGTATATGAAATTATTGAATACAAAGTTTTTTGAGTTTCTATATTCGCTAGGCGCACGTGCGAGGTGTCAAAAGACGCGTCTCCGCGCGGGCCAGCGATCTGTGCAGTTGCTGAAAATTATGCTGAACAAAAATTTTGAATTTCAGGCAAAAAACGTGTTTTTCGACCGAAAATTATGTAAAAACCAAGAATTTGAACCACCAAACGGGACTCGAGCACGCGGATCGCGCACCAGAGTACAGGTAAGGCAGGTATGTATCTATTGAAACTAAAAAGAATGACGATTTTTTGGACAATTTTGAGAAAAAATTAAAACTAGGATTCCGTAAAGAAAAATATTGAGAATTTTTCTAAGTCGATGGGCGGAAAAAATTTTTCGCGTTTTCGTCAATTTTAACTAGTCAAAAAGTAGTACGGAGCCTATTAAAGATCAAATTAGCTGAAAACAGCTTCAAAATGCGTCACCTGGATGCAAAGTTATAACGATTTTATGTATTTACTGAACGGCTAAGGTGGATTCGGTAGGTATATGAAATTATTGAATACAAAGTTTTTTGAGTTTCTATATTCGCTAGGCGCACGTGCGAGGTGTCAAAAGACGCGTCTCCGCGCGGGCCAGCGATCTGTGCAGTTGCTGAAAATTATGCTGAACAAAAATTTTGAATTTCAGGCAAAAAACGTGTTTTTCGACCGAAAATTATGTAAAAACCAAGAATTTGAACCACCAAACGGGACTCGAGCACGCGGATCGCGCACCAGAGTACAGGTAAGGCAGGTATGTATCTATTGAAACTAAAAAGAATGACGATTTTTTGGACAATTTTGAGAAAAAATTAAAACTAGGATTCCGTAAAGAAAAATATTGAGAATTTTTCTAAGTCGATGGGCGGAAAAAATTTTTCGCGTTTTCGTCAATTTTAACTAGTCAAAAAGTAGTACGGAGCCTATTAAAGATCAAATTAGCTGAAAACAGCTTCAAAATGCGTCACCTGGATGCAAAGTTATAACGATTTTATGTATTTACTGAACGGCTAAGGTGGATTCGGTAGGTATATGAAATTATTGAATACAAAGTTTTTTGAGTTTCTATATTCGCTAGGCGCACGTGCGAGGTGTCAAAAGACGCGTCTCCGCGCGGGCCAGCGATCTGTGCAGTTGCTGAAAATTATGCGGAACAAAAATTTTGAATTTCAGGCAAAAAACGTGTTTTTCGACCGAAAATTATGTAAAAACCAAGAATTTGAACCACCAAACGGGACTCGAGCACGCGGATCGCGCACCAGAGTACAGGTAAGGCAGGTATGTATCTATTGAAACTAAAAAGAATGACGATTTTTTGGACAATTTTGAGAAAAAATTAAAATTAGGATTCCGTAAAGAAAAATATTGAGAATTTTTCTAAGTCGATGGGCGGAAAAAATTTTTCGCGTTTTCGTCAATTTTAACTAGTCAAAAAGTAGTACGGAGCCTATTAAAGATCAAATTAGCTGAAAACAGCTTCAAAATGCGTCACCTGGATGCAAAGTTATAACGATTTTATGTATTTACTGAACGGCTAAGGTGGATTCGGTAGGTATATGAAATTATTGAATACAAAGTTTTTTGAGTTTCTATATTCGCTAGGCGCACGTGCGAGGTGTCAAAAGACGCGTCTCCGCGCGGGCCAGCGATCTGTGCAGTTGCTGAAAATTATGCGGAACAAAAATTTTGAATTTCAGGCAAAAAACGTGTTTTTCGACCGAAAATTATGTAAAAACCAAGAATTTGAACCACCAAACGGGACTCGAGCACGCGGATCGCGCACCAGAGTACAGGTAAGGCAGGTATGTATCTATTGAAACTAAAAAGAATGACGATTTTTTGGACAATTTTGAGAAAAAATTAAAATTAGGATTCCGTAAAGAAAAATATTGAGAATTTTTCTAAGTCGATGGGCGGAAAAAATTTTTCGCGTTTTCGTCAATTTTAACTAGTCAAAAAGTAGTACGGAGCCTATTAAAGATCAAATTAGCTGAAAACAGCTTCAAATGCGTCACCTGGATGCAAAGTTATAACGATTTTATGTATTTACTGAACGGCTAAGGTGGATTCGGTAGGTATATGAAATTATTGAATACAAAGTTTTTGAGTTTCTATATTCGCTAGGCGCACGTGCGAGGTGTCAAAAGACGCGTCTC